>CM052542.1:39405444-39685365 GCA_028533065.1 Trachops cirrhosus | reverse complement strand
AAGCTAAAGAACTTATGACACATGGACATGAACTAAAGGGGGGAATGTGGGTGGGAGAGGGTGTGCAGGGTGGAGGGGAATGAAGGGGGGTAATGGGACAACTGTAATAGCATAATCAATAAAATATATTAATTAAAAAAATCATTCAGGATTACACAGTAAAGGGCATTTTTTTAAAGATAGGTCCTCCTGCTATGTCTTATATCAGGTACTACCTTTAGTGTCATTTACATGCATCCTTTGAATTCAAATAGATGCATGGATCAGATGGCCTGTAGAAAGTTCTATAACCCAGGACAATCTCCTAGGAACTATGTGTGAATTAGTTCAAGCCTGAGTAACTTCCAGTCCATCAGCTAACCGACTCCAGTTCACTAATCACAACCTAAGTTTAATTCTGATCCTTAGAGCTTATGCCTAAGTAGATAAGAATCTTAAGACAATAAACTAATCAGAGGTTCTTCTAAACTAGATCCATTTCAAAACAGTCACAGGAAATGTAGAGATCACTTTGATGAGAACAATCCAGATGGAGAAAAGCCCCAGCTCCAGTCCCTCATGTCATAACTTGCTAGGTAGTTGATGGAACCAAAAAAAAAAAGCTTAAGAATTTATAGAAGAGGGATTCTTTTTTGGTTAAAAATGAGTACTTAAAGACCACAACAGGTTTGCACACCTTAAAATCTAACCTGAAACCTGGACTCAGACTGCTGTCACTCAGTCCAACTGAAGCCTGACAACTGGCCTTGACCCTGGAGATGTGCAGATTCCCCTGAATGCATCCTCACCACTTAATGGTGTGGCTGCTACTGAAGTCAATTCTAATCATCTTTTTTTTAAACTTTAATTTAGCCCAAACAATAGTTATTGAGCACCCACTGTTACAAAGAACTGTCACAGGCACGAAGAAGACAGCACCTGGTGTGGAAGACTGACTCTCATATAACTAACTACAAATGGCAACCACACTTAACCACCATAAAGCACATTAACCATGTGTGATAGGTAAACAATGAAGAAGAACCTACAGGCCGGGGAGCTTGTGCCTCTTTCCACAAAACATGGAGGCAGCTTGGAGGATGAGCAGGGTTTCAACAGGCAAAAAAGAACTGAGCACCCCAGCCAGAAGAGCTGGCATACATAGCCCTGGCTGGTATGGCTTAGTAAACTTGTGCTGGCCTGCAAACTGAAAGGTTGCTGGTTTGATTCCTGGTCAGGGCACATGCCTGGGTTGCAGGCGGGGTCCCCATTTGGGGGGCATGAAGGCACACACATCAATGTTTCTGCCCCCCCTCTTTCTCTCTCCCTTCCCCTCTCTGTAAATATAAAAATTAAAAAAATAATAATAACAGACATAGGCAAAAAGGAGGAGGGCAAGTTGACATCTGTTTTATAAATAAGGGAGGATGTTGAGTAGTCCCATGTAACTTTAAGCTTTAATTGTGACATGTACACTTGAGCATTTGAAGTGTTAGCATTTATACTTCTCCACTGTTAATAATATTACTGATAGATTCAGAGTATCCCTGAACACATTCCAGTATAAAATTCACCTGCCTACAAGGTCTTTTCTAGCACTTGCCCCCTTCATTCAGACAGGGCAGGCTTTAACATGTGGCTCATAGAGAAAACTGAAACCATAGGAAGCAATGGAACTCTGGATAAAAAATGCACTTTGAGATAAAATAAAGGTTAAGCTCTCATACCAACAGACCTTGGTAGGTCAGCAAAAATGTAGGTGTTAACAGGAAATCGCTATATTGTGTAATCTCCATTTCACCCTCCACAAAATTGCACTATAACTCAAAATAAGTGAAGCAACAATTGGATGGATGACCAGTTTCTGTTGTTTACATAGTTTAATGCACAAATGTGCAGTTTCCATGACTTTCAGAATGACGTGATTTACATGAAGCTTTAACAATAAATAAACTTGAAGTGCTGTATATAGTTAGCATATGGTGAAAATTTCAAGCAAAACTCTTTTTGCCACTCCCTGCAAGACATTTAAAATATTCTCCCTTATTGGGTTTTTCTTTTTGTCTTTAATTTACACCATGGTATTTTTCCTCCTGTGCAATAATTTTTTTGTTTTATAAATAAAATGTAAGGGTGGTAAATGAAACAAAACAAAAACATGTTCTTTACACATTAATGCCACAATAACCACTAACAACTGCACACAGGCTTTACAGATATTTTTATAACTTTGCCATTTTAAAAGTTAGTCATGGAGCCCTGGCTGGTGTGGCTCAGTGGACAGAATGTGGGCCTGAGAATCAAAGGGTCACAGGTTTGATTCCCAGTCTAGGGCGCATGCTTGGGTTGTATCTGGGTCTCTGGTGGTGGGTGCACAAGAGGCAAGCACACAATGATGTTTCTCTCCCTCACTTTCTCCTTCCCTTCCCCTCTCTAAAATAAATAAATAAAATCTTTAAAAAAAAATTAGCCCTGGCTGGTGTAGCTCAGTGGATTGAGCATGGGCTGTGAATCAAAGGATTGCCGGTTCAATTCCCAGTCAGGGCACATGCCTGGGTTGTGGGCCAGGTCCCCAGTGGGGGCTACCTGAGAGGCAACCACACATTGCTATTTCTCTCCCTCTGTTTCTCCCTCCAATACCTGGGGAAAAAATAACAGAATTATTTGCAATAAATCCCCAAAATATACCTTTCTAGGAATGGGCACAAATAAATCCTTAAACAACCAATTATTCTGTTGTTGATTCTTTAAAACCCTTCCATATGAATCTCATATAAACAAGATTTCCCAGAGAACAGAGTCTGACCATGGTTATGCTTTTATTGCAGCCTCCTTCCCTCAGTTTCACCACAGTGTTTTCTTTCCCTTTTACCTACTTGGATTTTATGTAAAAGGATCCAGATAAAGTTTATGATGACAATTACATTATAGGCAGATAACACCTTAATTCCCTCCAACCAAAAATAAGAAACAAGTAATAAAGGCAAATCTCAATCTAAAGCCACTACTGGCACCTATCCTTTTAGAATATCAGAACGATCAGTGTGTTTGCAATGCCAAGTCAGGTGTGATCTAACATGTGTACAAGACAGGAGTCAAGAGAGGATAGAGCTAAAGTTCAACATTTACTGACAAACTAAAGAATGCACTGGCATCTGATTTTCTTGAAAGAAAAAAAAGACTTGTCTGTGATTGTTGTTCACTAAAATCATCATCAAGAAATACCAATATTTAAGTAATTTCATTAATACTCTATTTTATAATTCTTTAATCCTCCCAAGGATATGTTTATTGATTTTAGAGAGAGAGGAAGGAAAGGAAGAAGAGAAGGAGAGAGGGGGAAAGAGGGGAAGTAGAGGGAGGGGAGGTACATTGAGGTGACACAGAAATATCAATGGGTTACCTCCTACCACGCCCCTGAACAGGGACTGAACCGGCAACCTTCTGGTGCATGGCAGGAAGCTCCAGCCAACCAAGCAATCGGGCCAGGGCTTAATGAATACTCTTAATTCAGAAATTGCCATTAGAGCCACTTGACAGTTTTTGTTTTGAGCTGCATTTCTATTCCCACCTGCTACAAATCTTTTACCTGAAATACTTTGTGTGGAAACTCATTAAAATGCTCTTGTGAAAGGAGAGCACAACACTACTGCCTTCCCTTTGTCTAATGGCACAGGACCTCTCCTCTCTCTCTCTCATAAATTCATTCTAATTAAATTATGCTTCTCAAGGTGCTCCCTTCTCATGCAATCCTTATGTAATTGTACCTAGTATTTTCTCCACAATTGATGTTACATTAAACAGGCTTTTACTACCTGCTATCTTCCTAATGGCCCTCACTCTTTTTCTTTCTTTTCTTTTCCTGAGTTTTTTTTTTAGCTCAAAGGAGATAGGAATTTGACATGACAAACTCTATTTTAAGAGTTTGCCTTCTGCTTTCATCAGTTCTTTATAATTTTCTTAATGACACATAATATATACAAAGCCTCAAACAAATATATCTCTTTGAACACCAGAGAGAGCATTACATTTTAAAGCTCAATGAAAGGAAAACAGGTCAGTTAACGGGTCATTAGCCAGTTTTATCTCAAGACAGTGATGCTACAGGGTAGAGGGTGTGTTGATTAAAATGAGTACAATGAATCTTACAAAAATTATCAACAACCATTGCATTTTCCATAGATGTAATAAAGGATATTGATTCTTTAAGCTATTAGGATGTATTTTCATATGATAATTGGGATTTAAAAGAAAACCAAATCCAAGAAAGTATGTGAAATCTCAATGCATATCTTGGCCTGTTTTGTAGATTCTCATGAGAATTTTCTATTTTTAAATAAAATGTAGAGGGAGTAGTTGTTTTCTCCATTACATTGTTCTGTGTTTCAACAACCCTATGGAATACACAGGAGTTGTACAAGAAATGAGTAGTTTGTACTTGAAAAGATTATATGATGGAATTTTATAACTTTGCTAACTAAGTATGTACATAACTCATCTAGAGCCATAGAGAAACTACTTAAGTGTGTAATGCTGGATTCTACTACTGTTTTCATCATTAGAAATTATACTAATAGCATCATATACATTATTAAAATGTCTGCACTTTTTTTTTTGTTTGGCTTTTCTTCATCCTTTCTGTCATTACTTGGGGTTGAGTACACATTTAATTATGTGGTTGTGACAAGTCACTGTACTAAATTTGTAAATACTCTAGGGTACTTGTAGAAACATAAGTAGTGGATATGTCTTATGTACCCAACATAACTGATATCATTTTAAGGGTTGTGATAACATTTTTTAGTTTAGAGATTCCAAACACCATTTCACAGCAGAAGGTCTATCAACAATTGTTGATTGGCAGATCAAATCAGAGGTGAGATGCTTTAAAAGGGTCAGTGTTTTAATATTAGAATTTTCTGCAGAATGGATCAATTAATTTTTCTGAAAAATAACTTATTTTTCTATGTAGAATATTAAATGTGATAATTAATTTTACCTAACATTTATTGAGTACCTCCAATATTCTAGGAGCAACATTCTAAAATGTTTTACATGAATGACCTCATATTATCATCTCCCTTATACAGATGTAGAAATTGAGGCACAGGGAGGTCAAGTGGCTTGCACAAGATTATAGTGCCAGTAAAAGTGAAAGCTGGAATTTGAATCAGCAATCAGGCTCCAGAATCCACACTAACAACCATACTACCTCCTTAGTGAGCCACCAGCCTCCTAGGTAGTGAGAGAAAACCACATGTACTCCCGTTTTATAGGAAAGAGGCCTTGTCATTAATTACAAGATAGTATGAAAATAAATAAATGATGTTAATTCTATGACACACATTTGATTAGCCATATAAGCCTGAGCAGTGACATCTTGGGCAATAACATCTTCACAGAGTTCAACGCTGGAGTTCATTAGAGATTTCAAATAAACCACAGGCATGTTTCACCATGAGACAATATGATCCTAGCCTGGCTGTAGCTGAAAATACCCTAGGCTTGTCACCACTGCAGATGGCAACTAGGGGTCAATATGAAATGAATTGCATAATTCTAGCTCAGCTTTTTGAACAAATCAGCAAAACCTCCTAAGACTATGCAAAAAAGTATATACTTGGAACTATACCCAATACCCAGGAAACTAGCATTAGAATGAACCAGAAAATAAAATTTTTTAAAAAGTTGCATTTCCTTCCCAGAGAGGAAGCAATATAATATGCATGGCCTCCAGTCAAACAAATCTGGGTTCAAATCTCATTTCTATTGCACACTGGGTGTGTTACCTTATTAAAGCTTCATAAATAAGCCACAGAATGCTCATCTCTGAAATGAGGGTGCCAGCAGTTGCTATATATTGGGGATAATGTGGAAATTAAATGAGGTGACATAGGTAAACCAACTTTCATATACCATAGCATTTTCTAAATATAAATAAATGGTAGTTATTAATTGATGATATCCCCAGTATAATTTCCCTGCTTTGAACAGAGGGACCAACTTCTATAGAATTTCATCATTATTGTTTTCTATGAGGGCTCCATCTAATTATTTTTTTAAAATTTCAAATGTAAACATACAAACAGACATGCATAAAGAGAGGATAGCACAAAAGAAATATATCTACTTATGAACACCATCTCATACTGTCTAATCCTAAAATGTAAATATTTATCAAAATAAACAAGCTTAATTTTAAAACAATTTTATACTATGTTTAAGGGATAGTAACATTCACTTTTTTTCAATTGAGAAAAGAGGCATAAACTGAAGAGTAATCTGTACCAACCACTGGTAAAACAGACCTTGTTTGTGGTCTTTAGAATTCTAGTCAAGGGCAGCAGCCACATTTTTTCACACCCCTCCTTCTTCCTCAAAATAGGGACTATTCTTACTTCAAAATGGGAGGTGAGAGAATGATAGAGTGGTGGAAAGGCCATTCTCCAACCCCTGCCTAAGGATAGCAAACATAATACCTCAGAGTGATGAAGGAGGGTGGGGGCAGGCAGGGGTGGTGAGGTCTCTGCCTTTTAAGCAAGCCAGCCAGCAAACACAAATGCATGCAATTTGAAATTTTAATTAGGGTGCCATGTGCTAGTGACATATGGCGACACACTGACAGCTGGGCGTCCAGGTTCAGGAACAGACCTGGGTTCTGAAGTCACAGTTGGCAGAAGCAAAGTTCTCCGCTTGTGCGCTAGGTGCTAGCATGCCTGGAAGGTGCTGTGCCAACATCACCCTGCCATGCAGCACTGCCTTCCGGCCGCTTGTAGACGCTGCCTGCCTGGGGACCACTGCTGCAATTCAGATAGAAGTGCAGATGAAAAGAAATAAAGAAGATTAAATCCCCACATCCCATTCTCAGTTTCAAGCCAGAAAATACTCAGAACAGCAAAGCCAATAATTTTTTGTGACTCCTCAGTCAGAGAATCAGGGACTTTCACACCAACTGTCCTTGCAAGAGCATTTTCTGTGTGACTGTGATAGGACACACATCAAAGTATAGTGATCAAGAACTGTGTCACCTGCTCCAAAGTCCACAGCATTAAGCCCTTACATAAAACCAAATAGGATTTAAAAGTCACATTTACATAGATTAGAAGAGGACTCATGTTAGCAATGTATCAAGATTGAATAAAAACATTTTAAGACAACTTGTTAAGCATTAAAGGTCAAGTTGGCTAACTTTTTTCTATCAGAGTTTTTCCATGATGAATTAAATGTTGGCCATTTTGACCTTTGAAGCTTAACAAGTTGCCTAAAAATGCCTTAAAATGGGTTAATGAATTGCTTGTAGCTTCTTCATTCACTTTTTCTTGTCCACTGCCTATTTATTCTACTTGAAGTGAAAATAGTCTAAATCTGCTTTTTCTAGGCAAGTCTAGGACCTACAGCAAACAGAATAATGAGAGGACTTCTTAGCGAAACCATGCAATATTAAGAGAACCATTCTTTAGATCCTTCTAAGCTATAAATCTTTGTAAGGAACTAGAGTAAGTAAATGTGCATGCCAAACTGCCCCATCCACAACTCTGTGGGAAATCTGAGTTTCTAGACAATAACCAATGAAATTCTTCCAGGATATTATAAATATGGGACCCAAATGCTTATCTCTTCCTTGCATTCCAAATCAGCAAAATGAATTTAAGGTAGAACTACCTTTGAAGTGGAAATTCAAAATTCATCAATTTGATTTAAAGCCAGCAATTTACTGCTTCTCCCTATTGAATAAACACACACACATACACACCCCTCCAAAGTTTTTAAACAGCATGACATAGGAAATGTCACTTTGTATTTTACGATTAGTATTGTTGTTATTATGCAGAGGAGTTGATTTACATTGCATTTTATTCTACTTCAACTTAATTTTTGGAAAGCAACAAAACAAGCTGAAGATTAACATCAGCCGTTCCAGGCTTCCAACAACAGTGCCGCAAGCTGGAAAATACAGATACTAGAATTTACACCCTCCAGTTGTGAGCCCATTAACTAGTTTGGACAGCACATATGCATTCTTCATACCGCTACCCTTTAAAAAATTAGGCATGCTGATAAAATAAACAAACAAAAAATACTGTAGTCTCCTACATATTAACACGAGCTCTTTGAAATAAAATACCACTGGCCAGTAAAATCGCCTATAAAATTTGCTCTTCTAAAAGAAATGCACTAAAATATGCCTCAAGGAGCAATGATGTAAACCAAAGGCAAACATATTCTCAATTCTAGATATTTTACAAATTTATCTTAAACTAGCTTTTAACTGGTTCAAGTAAAGATTCTTTGAACTTGAGTTAGGGCTCCGCAGCTATGATCTATGCATTTGCTAAGCAGTAGTGACTACCACCTAGGGGACACAAATTTTGTGCCCTGCTAAAACTCTCTATAAAGTTTATACAGATTTCTTGTCCCAGTCAACTATTAGGCATTGATTCCCAACACTGTGTTTTCAACAGCACACTACAGCTATAATTTTCAGAAGAGATACCACTAAATTTCATTTAAAACCCACCTATAGCACCTACACACAAAAGAAAAACCAACATACCCTAAAAGCAAATTTACTCTTAATTTTCTTTATAAAACTAAAAACTTACAAAAGTGTGACGCATAGAGTTTAAAATATACTTTCCAATTAATAATAGCAGAACTAGAATCCACATGTGGACAAATAAAGTAAAATCTGTCCAAAAATATCAAGTCTCTATTCTGGAAATATTCAGTTACTCTATAAGAATAACCAGGCTCATTAAAAACTGTTAAGTTTAGTATTTTACTCTGTACTCTGCTTTATTTATACATGATTTTTTTTACTGAAAAAATAACTAGTTAATAAGAACTGAAATTGCATTTCTACTCCCTAAAATAATATTATATAAAGAAATAGCATTTAAAAGAGATGTTTCTTTGGTTCTATAAAATATCTACTGTTAATTAAATGTAAATTTTTCAGAGTCTTTCATAGAATGGAATATTACTGAACATTTACCAAAAAATAAACATCACCTTTGAATAAGCTAAAACTGCCAAGAGAGAAAAGAATTCATACATCAGCAACAAAGGTCAGGAGAACAATATTGTTTATGGAAGTGAATTACAGACTGGACCTTGAAATACGAAGGATTCAAGAAAATTTAGGGTTAGATATAAGAATTATGGTCCCTTAGGTTGCATTTCACATAAAAATTGCATATATTGGTCATTTTTTTATGTGGCTAAGATAATATTAACAGGGGAACATATTAATGATTGCCTAAGACTCTGTGATCAGAGCAGTTTTGACACAGGAATCTCAGTTGGACAAAATTAACATTCCATGAAGTAGACTAGAAAAGAAAAATCTATAAATTTATTGAAAATATTTCAGTATAAATTCCTAGCTATCATTATTTTAAATGTAGAAGCTAACATCAGAGGCACTTATGTGACAAGAGGTGGTGACAAAAAGAAGCAGAGGTCTATGGAATTGGTTTCTCAGAGGGCTATAGAAAAAGAGCCAAGATTCTAAAAAGGGGAAATTGATAGGAACTCGTTATGGATTCTATGCTGTGCTTAGCTATCTTTAAAACTGAAAGGAGCTCTATATTGTCAAAGTAGCTGGATTTAATCCAGAGATACTCATGAAACAGTTTTGAGAACCCTAGAAATTAAGAGCTGTGAGCAACGTGTCAATAAGAGGCCAGAAATAGGGCATTTTTAATTAAAAAGAGAAGTGATCAGCACAGTGTGGTAGAAAGGCCCTGAACTCCGATCTGCTCTGCCAGCTCTGCCACTTACTACCCACAGCAGGGAACACAGTGCTTCCTCGCCCACGAAAGGGTGAGGTGGAGTCCAGGCTACCACATTTCCTCCCAGCTCTAAAATGCCTTCGATGACCTAATCCCTACCTTGACTACCTTACAGGGTTTCTGTGAAAATAAAATAAGACAAGCTTGTGTAGAAATTATTACATACTATTTTTTGAAATATAGGAATTCTTATTATGACCTGAAGTTGATATGAATACAGGGAGAGGAATGCCTCAGTTGCAAAAAAGTGGAGAAAATTCAGAGACCATACGATGCTTGTGCTACTGAAGTCTTCAGAAAAAGAAGTGATTCACTGCTCACTCAGAAAGAAATCTGACAGCAATCTTAAACCTGGTGTCTTTAGGAGGGCCCATATTTTAAAATCCTGAAACAAAACAAAAGGTACTATTTTCCACCAGTGAGTGACTCTGATCCAAGTGTTGTGCCAAGCAGTTGACATGACTGATTTCACCAATTCTCACATCACTCTTATGAGGTATATGCTATTATGCCATTTTAATATCAATAGATAGGGTGATATGACACTTAAAAGTTTAAGGCAAGGTCACCTAGCTAATATGGATTTGAACCCAGGTCTCTGGCTGACACTGAATTATCTTGTTTATAAAATTAATTAGTTATCAAATCAATCTCGTTCATCTTAACTACCACATTATATTAATGCTGTTCCTTTCTGCACAAGCACTTCCCCAATTTTAATTGAATTCATCAGGCCAATTAGTTATTTGGGTCAAAAGGTAAATTGGCTTTAGATGTATGTTCACAAAGCCCCGGATAAAAACAAAAGCATGAGAAGACATACTCTTAATAATCTGTACTAGAATTGTCAGTCCTATTAGAGTATGATGTTTACCTGTTGGTATATCTATGAAGGGCAGTAAGAACATTAATGAGCAAATTTTTAAAGGAAAAAGTAGGCAGGTTATGAAATAAACACATAGACCATCAGAATTTGTTTCTGGGATATAGCAGGTTTGTGGCTTGTCTAGTAAACATCATATTTGTGTATCATCTTTGGTATAAGCAAAATACAAATGACTATAGATTATGATTCATCATCTCTTTTTACCACATTAATAGAGAAAATATTTTCAGAAGGACAATGAAAAGCTCCTACTATGCATTTTGTCAATGGAGAATTATTATTTTTGACTATGTATTAGAATCCATCTATTTCTGTTATACCTAATTCAGAAGCCATTCTATCTTTCTCTGGGCTGGGAGGGGTGGGGGTCATGGAGGACACAGAGCACCAGACCGTGTTAAGTTCCGTGTTCTATAAATGAACCTTTACCTAAGAGACTTCTATAAGTGGAAAACTTGGAAATGAAAAAAGACCCTCCCCATAGCACTCAGTGATCAAAAGAGAAATACTAGAAGTCACAGAAAAGCTTCTTTTCTTATATTTTTTCTCTTCAATTTTATACGCAGCTATTCTGAACGGCAGATATTAACATTTTCATAAGCACATGATATAAATGGGTCCAAACCAAACGCATGGTCACTTGCCAACTTCAGTAGGTTTTGGAGGCATACTCAATGATAATAGCCATGTTTTCCCGCATACAGAGGATTCTGACGGTGCTTGCCAGTTTTGAACTCTACACTAGGCTAATCTGAAAAATATTTAACAGAAGATTTTAAGAATCTAAGTATAACAATTTTCAGGAGGAAGAAAGAGAAATGTTCAAGTTTGGAAATCCCAGGTGAGGGCCCCGTATACAGTCAAAGGCTAGGACACATGAAGAAAAGGGCCTATGCCTCCTTGAAATACCAAATGAGATACACTGTCATAGATGATTTATGGAATTTCCTCTTTACATCAGAAATACTTCCAAACTACCTCCCACTTGGTGCTCCAGCACTTCCAGTAAATGAAGTCAAAAGTGAAAATATACACAAATCCCTCCTTATTTTGACATTTCAAAGCTCAATAAAGGCTCAGTTCCACGTGGTGGCCTAAAATTAGACAAACATTAGAAGACTAAAGAAAGAGAAGGAAGTTTTTTGTTGCGTTATTTTTAATATGCTTCAAAGCTTGCTCAGTCCTTTTTTTGTAAATTCTAAGACGCAGTTTAGAAAAGAAAACAAATCTCTGCAGGGGACAAACTAAATTCCAAACTCAGGTGCTCAGAAGAGTGTTATCATTACTTAGCATCTAAAAGAAAATTAATGGCTTCCTAAAGATTTACCAATATTTGTGAACCAAGGCATATCTCAGTTTAGATCTGTGTAATCACCCCTGTTTTGTGTGATGGAAGAGAGGGAGGGGAGGGGAGAAGAAGGGGAGGAGAGGGAAGGGGAGGGGGGGAAGAAGGAGGGGAAGAGAAGAAAGACTGATTGATTCGACAGTCATAGGGTTGAGAAGGAATCAGAATCAAGGAAGATGCACATCACAACATCCTCATAAAGTTTTTCAAAACACTGCTACTGTCTACACACCAGAAGCTGATGGAATCAAAAACCTTCAGCACCATCTTCTGCCTAATTGAATTGGTGCCTGTAATGGGAGGAAGCTGTTTCTCAGAACCGAAATAAATGGTGCTGGGAAAAGGAGGAGGCCAACAAGGCAGGCTAGAGACAAACAGAATTGGTAGAAGGGGCACCCAGAGTCTCTGGACAGCAAATCCTGTTTAGTCCTTATCCATCCAGGTCACGGTGAAGGCTGTATCATAGCAACTTGCAACTTTAAATACTACTATTCATTTGGTCATTACTTTCTCTTGGTTCCTTTCACTTACCCGTATTTCTGAGATAGCCAAATCCTTAAATGAAAGCAGAGACTATGAGAATGTTGTCAAATTTCAATAATGCTCAAGGGGGCAAAGAAAATCACCAATCTCGTAATGGTTTGGTCTAACATTCTTTCTGGAGTTACCCAGTAACAGATTAATGTAGCTAAGCATTGTAACACTGAGCTGAAGTACTAAGAAAACATGCCTGAAATTTAAAAGTAGGCCTCACTTGGTAGTTAAAAAAAAAAAAATCCAGCATTTTCAATGCCATGTTTCATTATTTATGTATCTCTAATTTATTGTGGTGTCAAAACCCATGTCTGGTCTTGGAAAAATTTTGCACAAAATTGGCTTTTTATAGTATTAGACCTTTATAGCTATATAACCTCAATTAAAAAACTGCAAGGAGAATTTGGTGCTCAGTATCAAAAATGATATAAAGCCTGTAACTGGGAAGGCAAGAAAAGGAGTTACTTTTGCAAGAAATACAAGTCTATGACCTGTACCTAAAATCTTTGGTACTAGGGCAACAAATCCAGCCTACATGTTAAGTATACTATCCAACTCATATTCCTGCATGCAGATTTCATGTATACTCTGATTCCAAAACTCTATAACTGCCTAACAATCAGATGTTTTCATTGTTTGTTTCAGTGTACGCCCCTATTGGACCCTATTCAGACCCTATTCAGACCCTATTCAGACCCCATCAGTTACATCACAAGATGTGTAAATGAGAAAGTGTGCAAGAAATTCTGAGACATCAACTATCACTCTGTGCTACTTCTGTCTGATTAAATGTAAATCATTGTTGTGATGTAACCATAAAAATGGGATAAGGTATCTGTGTCTGTTTTACAAGCACAAGTTGGAAACCATGGACTTAGAACTTTAAATCTCAGTTCAGATGGCAGCCCTACTCAGGAAAACGACCTGGCTTTCAGGAGTAATTTCACATTCCAATCCAAGCCTACCCCAATAGTGGTAGCACAGAAACAGTATCTGGCAAATGAAAGAATCACCATGGAGCTGGGGGAGAACTAATCAGTCCAGAGTACCAGAGGATGGAACTGAGAGGAGACTGTTGTGGGATGAGATTAAGTAGATTGTCCCTGTAGTCACCTGACTGGTGCCAATTTCCTCATCAGTAAAATGGGAGGATATTGTAAAGATTAAATAAGAAAAGTGACACAGGAGCTTAGAACACTGCCTGCCTGCCATGAAGCAGCATTCAATAAATGCTATCAATATTATTAAAATTCAATCGCATTATTATCAGAAATAGGAACATGTAACACTCCCTCATCCTAAAACCATAACTGTGAATGAGAGTTCCCCCAATCCCAGATATGATCCAAATCCAATCAACCCATCAGAAAGTATTTAATGAGTACCTATGATTCCACACTCGTAGACTCCTGATGGCCAGCTCTTCTTATATGTAAAAAGTCAGGGAAGTCTCTCTTAATATAGGCAAAGTGATTCTGTATAACAAAACATTAGTGGTGAACTTACTGATTTAGATATATTTATTTGAAAACTGGGGAAATAACCTATGGCTCATCTAGGAACCATATTTTTAGAATCTTCTCTCTGTGCCTATATTCCAGGTTCTGAAGCCACATGCTACCTGGGTAGAGAGCAGGAAAAAGCAGACACCCAAGAATCTCTGGCCAGAGATCAGGCCCAAACCCCACACACCTAATTTTCAGTACTCCTGGCCTTGTCTACCTTGGCTTCAGAACCTGCCTCTTCTTCATCTGTCCACCTTTGATCTGCTTTCTCCTGGTTCCAGAAGGTCACCTACCACCTTGAAACCCTCACCCTGAATACACCTTCTGACTCTAAGGCTTTGAATTGATCACAGATAATCTGTTTGGCTCCTTAACAGTTTGACTGTCTGACCAGCCATGATGCCCCCAAATGGGCCATTTTTTACATAGTATATCATGTCACCTCCACAATGAGCCTATATCATGCAGGTATTACTATCCTTATTTTACAGACTAGGAAACAGTTACCTTCCCTAAGTTAAATAACTTGCCACTGGACGGAATCAGGCATACAAAACTTTGAATACCAGCTCAGGCACCAATTACTATGACCTTAAGTAATGTATTTAATTTGGAAAAAATACAAATTAGGTATGGCCTGGTCACAATAGTTAATAGTAAAATAATGACAAAAACTAGCCCTAACTATAAAAAAACTTTCAGGTACCTGAATGATTGATTACTAACTTAGAATAACAGATTTCTATCCATTATAAATGCCCTAGGAGATTAATTATGAAATTCACCTAAATAACAACACAGAGTAAAATAATTTGCCTAAAACCAAACACTTGCCAAGTGGTTGGCCCAGGATTTGAACCCACTTTATTAAATTATCCTCTTGTAAGACCCAAGAGTCAATGCACAATTCATATGGGGAAAACACATTTTTCAAGCTAAAATTAAAAAAAGAAAAGAAATCTCTGGTTTCTTGTTCTTAGTTCCCAGTGTGTATCTTGCTTTGCAGCACTTCACACAATAGACACGTTTGTTCAGCTCAGCAGGGCTATTTATATGTTATAACTCTGGGTGCTTTTAGGGACTGTGTTCTTCCTTCTCAGAAATCTAAAGATGGTCATGTAAGACAATTTCAGGGATAAGCAAATTCTGTTTCAGTTAAACTTCTAGCCACACCAGGGTGACCACCTCTGGGGACACAGAGCCCACCTTCACCAGGAAAAAAGTAGGAGAGGCTGCTTAGCCTCCTCCCTGCAAGACTGCCTTGTCACAATGACAGAGAGAGAGGGCATGGTCCACTCACAGAAACTCACTTCGACAAAAGGGAAATGGAAAGTGGACTATGATGAGACTGGCCCTGGTTTTTAGCAGGCACGAACTTAGCTCTCTCAAACAGGGGCATCTATACTGTGCTGAAATCTTGAAAGAACGGAAACATGACATGCCTCCTGAAAAATGTGCACAAGAAACAGAGGCAAGTTCCGGGCAGTCAATACTTTCTTACTCCTGGAGATAAGCGAAGTCACGGAGGATAGGCCAGGCTGCAGTACCAAGTCTGTGAGGGGAAAGAACAGATCTTTCTGAGACTGTTCTCTGACACTGCTGAGGGAGTGGGTGGCAATATTGAGTCTAAACGGAGAGCGTCTCCATACCGCCACACAGTTCCTTACACTTCCCCAGGAAAACAAACTGCCTCACAGATGCATCGATTTCTGAGTGGAAATGTAAAACGGGAAGAGTAATTTTTGAATTACGAAGGCAGTTATGGCAGTTGGAGCAGCAGCTGGGGGATGATGCTAGAAACCTGGGTAGCATGCCATTTCAGCTGCTGGGAACTTGCTCTCTTTGGAGGTGGATACCCAGAATGGAGGCCACAGTGAGAAGAGGGGCTCAGGCACACCACAAGGGATTATGGATTTCATTTCAGAATGGCTAAATAATAATAACACTAGTTATAGCAAGCATTTGTGAAATGCTTACCATATGCCAAGCATATGCTAAGCACTTTACCTGAATTATCTCATTTAATTCTCATAATCACCCTATAAGGTAGGTGGATACTATTACAGTTGACATTTTACCAATAACGTAACAAGGGCTAAGAGGGTGAAATGGGCTCTATACAGAATCCTTTCAGGGCTTCCAGACATTATGAAAGCAAAAGTGAATCACCACTGGAAAGCCATAGTGACTGTAGGGGTAGCTTATGTTCAAACAGCAACACTGTATGAAATTCCAGGACTGACATTTAATAGCTGTGTGACCTTGGGCATGCCACTTAACTTCTCTTTGGCTCAGTTTCTTTCTCTGTAAAATGAGGGTGATAACAGTAGTACTGCTTCATAGGATTGCTGAAAGGATTAAATGAGACAATATATGTTTAAAAAAAACTCTCAGTCTTGTGTATCAGTAAAATAATGATGTAAACATTAGCTGCTGTTATTTTATTACTATTATCTCTAAAGAACATAATTTTACCTAAAAGACAATTTAATCTAGCTCAAATGCTACTTTCTCGAAGGCACCTTTGCTGTCTGCTGGGAGGTAGTTGCTCCCCTTCTGTGTTCTCCAATGCTCTGCTTACATATTGTTAGAGCTCTTGGCAGAAGGTATTGTAGGTAATTCACTTACAACAGGTAATTTACATGTATGTCTCTTCCACTGACTGAACTATATAACGGAGACGACTGTTTCTTACTAACAGCTGCGCTCCCACTGCCATCGCTGAGCCTACCACACTGTCACTAATTAACAAAAGCCCCATCCACAATACCATAGTTAACATTTTGTGGTAAGAGCTTTATTTTTACATATGATAGCACATTTAGTCATCACAATAATCCTGTAATGCAGGAACTATTTTGAATCCTACTTTACAGATGAGGAAACTGAGGTGTAGAGTCACGTGCTTCAGTTCTCCCAGCTCGTCAACAGTGGAGCCAAGATTCAAGGACTGCAGACTGACTGAGGTCCAGAGCTCCATCCTCCCTGACCCAGTGTGCTCTCCTGACTGTCAGTGCAGAACCGGCAGCATTAGTCCAACAAGTCATTTTACAATGAAAATTTTCTGAGTATACATAGTAAAATAGAGGGTTCTTCAGTAAAATTTCAGGTAAATAAAACTTGCCCAACGTTTCATTCCCTATGTGCTTAGGTACAGTACAAAAAAAGTAGAAAAGAGAGTGCTAAACACAATTCCTGTCATTGTGGGACTGAAAACAGGTATATAATAAGCAATCAAATAAATTAAGATCATTTCAGATTGGTAAAAGTACTATGAAAATATAAAAATATAGGCCATTTAGATAGAATGCTCCTCTCCAGAGATATCATTTGAACTGGAAGCTGCAGGGTGAAAAGAAGCCAGCCACCGGGAGGGCTGGGGAAATGCGTTCCCAGCAGTCAACAAGTAGCACAGGAGTCA
This sequence comes from Trachops cirrhosus, assembly GCA_028533065.1. Lineage (NCBI taxonomy): Eukaryota > Metazoa > Chordata > Mammalia > Chiroptera > Phyllostomidae > Trachops > Trachops cirrhosus. Next base: position 39,667,901 of record CM052542.1, on the reverse strand, counting down.
CAGGTTCCGAAAATCAAAGGAGACAAGCAAGGATCCAAGGAGTCAGTGCTGTGAAATGAGCTTGGAGAGGAAGACTGTGCAGGATCTGTAAGCTGTGGTGACAAGTTTGAATTTTATCCTAAATCCATGGGAAACCATGAAAGGTTTTTAAGCAGAGGAGTAATAAAAGTTAATTTCATTGTTTAAAGATCAGTCTGGCTGCTGTGTGAAGGCGCAGGAATGAAAGAAGGGGAAACGATTGCTTAAGTAGTCTGAGTGAGGATGATGATGGCTTGAACTAGAGATAGTATCTTTTTTCCCTTTTGACTGACTGACAAGTTTCTGTACAAAAGCTAGAGATATGTTCTATGCTTCCTCTAGTTCATTCAGATTCAACTTCTAGTGTCTTTAGAGCACAGAGGGGATTTGTCTTCTTTAATGTCTTCATTGCACATATTTGGAAACCGAGCACAGGGAGCTTACCTGACTTGCTAATGTCACACAAGTAATTTATAGCTGACTTCACTCAAAGCCAGATGTCAGGGGGCAAAGGCATAAAAAAATGCAAACTTTTCTATTCCTAATAAGCCTGCCAAAATCCATATTTGAAGTAAAAGCCTTCTTAAAGTGTTTAAATCTCTCATTACTTCTCACAGCAATATTAAACAGTCCAGCATTCAGCTCAGAGACATAGGTGGAGCCTACAGGGTTAAAAGAATGGAAATAAGTCAGAGAACGGTGGGTTATGCCTGGGAAAAGTTCATTAAAAGTAATTTTAAACTCCTCGGTTTTCTTTCAGTTCCTTCCTTTGCGTTTATGTGCAAATTATACCTTACTCTCTAAGTTGCATTTTGCCATTTTCCTCTCTTTTTCCAAAGAAAGCTCGCCAAAAAGACAATGCTTTAAAAAAAGAGCCAGTATGAAGTTCCTCGGAGTTCTTGCTCCCTTCGAGCACAGCTCCTATCACACAATAATGTGTTATTTTGTTGAATTTTGGCATCCATCTAGCTTGTTTGGTCAGAAGCCAAAAAATTAGAGTGTGTCGGTCCACCAGTTTCTCAGCAGAGAAGCTCTCTTCTCACCCAGCGAGTGTGCTGTGCCCTTGGCCTCTGGCCAAGAAGGGAAATCCATTTTACATAAAGAATGCACAAAGCTCAAGTGCTCAGAGACTTTTTACCTACTAAAATAACTTTATGGACAAATGCCAGTCTGCTAGACACATTCTGCAGGAACATTTGGCATGCAAAACAAGGTAAAGTGCTCCGTGAAGGTAGCAAGTTTTTTAGAAACAAGGAAATGGCTGTGCGTGCCCTCGTGGCACGTCACGTGGCTTGGCACGGCCGGTGTGATTGGCTGCGGCCGAGTAAATACAGCCGCCATGTAAGGAGCGGAACGTCGCCCTTCGCTGGCTTCTTAAAATGGCGGCCTGAGCCCCGCACCGGGAGAAGCCGGCCAAGACCCACTCTCAATTTCCCCTGTGAAGGTTTTTGTTTTTGTTTTTGTTTTTCAATAAACCTTACGGATCTGAGTAGAAACAGATTTCTCACAACTTGCTTCTCCGGCTCAATTTCACAGTTCGGCATACACTGAGGCTCTGTCAAAAGCTTGACAACGTTCCAGGGAAAATATTAACTGTAAACTTTCCAAGAGGAATTAAAGGAGCAGGCAGAAATATCAGGACTACTTCCCTTTTGAAAACACATCCCAAGCATGTGCCTGTGTACAGTCTGGAAAGAAACACATGGAGCCCAGGCTCAAGTGACCCCCTGTATGGTCCCAATTCACCAAGTCATACAGTGGAAAGAAAAAAAAAGGGGGGGGGGACACATCCTCTCTGGCTGAACGGCACGGAGGTCTCTCCCGCTCCCTCTCAGGCCTGACCAGTTGAACACTGCACACCCTGATGTATAAATATTTGCCTCTGGCTAAAGTTCAAGCAGCCCTGTGTGGCTGCCAGACACAACAGAAAACCATCATCCAAGGGAAAGTGTTTACTGCAGTGGTGGCCAAAGGAGCAACTGCCAGCAAAGATCACATCTGATTGGCCCAGGCTGCCCACGGTGTTATCATAAAGCACCTGGCCACTGGCCACGGGCATTGGCGGGGTGGGGGGGGGGATTCCCACCCTTTTAGGAATGGTTAGGTTCCTTAATGCACAGCCTTGCCACAGTTCATACAAGACCAACAGACATGCTGATGGTTTTACATGCGTTCCTTCATAGCAAGGGGCCCAAATGAGCCAAACCGCCTGGAATACCTGCTACCACTACTGCAAAACATGTGTCTGCTCCTTGAAACTACCTAGCTGGGGCCTATTACCTGTTCACACGCACCGCCTCACAACACCACTGGCACTTCTCAGGTCCAGTGTCTCCTGTACACCTCCAGTTCTCATCCCTATGTATTCTGTAATGAAATTCCTCAATCATCATCATTCGATGAATTTAAGCAATTTTGAAATTCCTGAAAAAAAATGAATGAAGAATCTGCAAAATAGCTGCAATTGGCTATTTTAAATAAAGCAGCATATCCTTCAAATTCTCTCCAAAGCCCAAAATATACATGGTGCTATTTCACAGGTACTACACTTCTGAAATGAGTAGAAATAAAAGAAGCTGCCCATCAAAAGATCTAGATCTCCAATCGCGATATAGGAACTGACAAAATGATCTTAATATCTCAAAACAAATAATATCCAAAACTGCCAGAAAAATCAAGCTGTATGAAGTCCAACAACCAAGGATTTAAAGAAGCCATATTCATCTAGATGGGTAGGAGGGGCGGAGTCGTGGAGATGAGTAGAGATGTTCAGAGATTTGGTGTGGCATGGAGAGGTGGCAGCAGAATGGACACTCCTAAATTCACAAATGGTGGATAAAAATTGGGAGGGATACCTTGGGAGCAATCTAAGCCCCAGGCCTGACCACACAGCCCAGGGTTCCAGTGTCGGTAAGATAAATCTTCATAACTCCTGGCTGTAAAAACTAGTGGGGGTTGGGGTATCAGAAAAATCTGCTGGAGCCCTGGCTGGTGTGGCTCAGTGGATTGAGTGTGGGCCTGCGAACCAAAGGATCACAGTTCGAGTCCCAGTCAGGGCACATGCCTGGGTTGCAGGCCAGTTCCCAGCAGGGGAAGCAAGAGAGGCAACCATTCATTGATATTTCTCTCCCTCTCTCCTTCCCTTCTCCTCTAAAGATAAATAAATAAAATCTTTTAAAAAAATCTGCTGGATTTTCAGGAGACTCCATTTAAGGGGGCTGCATGGACTTACAATGTACACAAACCCACCCACTCTGTGATTTACCACCAGGGAAACAGCTGGAAGGGTGCCAATTGCATATGGGAAGTGAGTAAAGTGACTGGAAACAGGGCAAGTGCTGGGCAGACCTCCAGAAGCCAGGCAGTGGTACTGTCCCCTCTCCAAGCCCAACCCCCAAACAGAACCACAAAACAGTGATGCAGGTTGCCCCACCCTCTCGATATCTAAGTCCCCGCCCCACACAATTTACTGGTGCCTTTTCTACAATAGGTCACGCTACTAAGAAGGGAGTCAAAGCAGCTCTATCTAATACACAGAAATAAACATAGGGAAGCAACCAAATTGAGGAGACAAAGAAATATGGCCCAAATGAAAGGACAGAAAAAAGACCAGAAAAAGAACTAAACAAAATGGAGATAACCAGTCTATCAGATGCAGAGTTCAAAACACTGGTGATTGGGATGCCCAAAGAATGCATTTGAGTACAGCAACAACATAAAGAAAGAAATGAAGTTCACACTAAGTGAAATAAAGAAAAATCTACAAAGAACCATCAGTGGAGGGGAGGGAGCCAGGATTCAAATCAATGATTTGGAACAGAAGGAAGAAATAAGCATTCAACCAGAAGAACAAGAAGAAAAAAGAATTCAAAAATAATGAGGAAAGTGTAAGGACCCTCTGGGGCATCTTCAAACATCCCAACATTTGAATCAAGGAGAAGAAGAGCAAGAAATCGAAAACTTATTTGAAAAAATAATGAAAGAAAACTTCCCTAATTTGGTAAAGGAAATAGATATACAAGTCTAGAAAGCACAGAGAGTCCCAAACAATTTGGACCCAAAGAGGACCACACTAAGACACAACATAATTAAGATGACAAAGGTTAAAGATAAAGAGAAAATCTTAAAAGCGGCAAGAAAAAAAGCAGTTTCCTACCAAAAAAGTTCCCATAAGACTGTCAGCTGATTTCTCAAAAGAAACTTTGTAGGCAAGAAGGGACTGGCAAGAAGTATTCAAAGGGATGAAAAGCAAAGACCTACAACCTAAATTACTCTATCCAGCCAAGCTATCACTTAGAATGGAAGGACAGGTAAAGTGCTTCCCAGACAAGGTGAAGCTAAAGGAGTTCATCGTCACTAAGCCCTTATTATATGAAATGTTAAAAAGACTTTTTTTATTTAAGAAAAAAGTCTTTATTTAAGAAAAAGAAGATGAAAACTATGAACATTAAAATGGCAACAAATTCAAAACTATCCACAGCTGAATCTTAAAAAACAAACTAAGCCAACAACCAGGACAGAAACAGAATCATAGATATGGAGATCATTTGGCCGTGGGGCTTATCAGCTGGAAGGGGGAAGGAGGGGAATGGGGGAAAAGATACAGGGAATAAGAAGCATAATGGGTAGGTACAAAATAGACAGGGGAAGGTTAAGAACAGTATAGGAAATGGAGAAGCCAAGAACTTATATGCAGGACTGATAGTCATGAACTAAGGGTACGGGGTGGGGGGGAATTGCTGGAGGGAAGTGGGGTACTGGGCGGTAGGGAGCAAAGGGGAAAAAGTTGGAAAAACTGTAAGCATAATCAATAAAATATATTTTAAAAAAATCTTTTCAGAAAAGTTATGAATAGCATAGTTTATGCTAAATATGTAGCAAGCAGGACAAAATCTTTTCATGGTTTTCAGTATTCAGAGCAGTTTGAATACAATCAAGAGAAGTCACAATATTTTTAAAATCATTGTCATCCATATAACATTTCTGTCTTTATAAACATTAATGCACAAATCAAACTTTTCCTTAATGTTGCAAATAAAATGTTCTTATTTAGTTGAACTGAAAAGTTATACAAAAAATGGGGCAGAAAAATCAAGAAATAAAAAGGTAAGAACTTCTTTTAAGTAAAGTAATTGCTATTAAGTAACAATAATTTAGGTAGAACAAACCAACCTGTTATTTCATCAGTGAAAAATAAAATACACACTTGCTGTTTGTTAAAAATAAAGGTTTTATATCTTCATACAATTTAGCATTCTAACTTTGAAAATTCTTCAAGGTCCTAAATCTTGATTGATTTTAGGCTTAAAGAAATTTCTAAGTTTGAATTTGGTGCAAAACTAATATAAGATACCAAACAATTCTGTTTTCGATTGTCTGCGAAACTTTAACAACTAATTCCTAACAAAATGTGTCACTAAGGTTGATCTGTGTTTGACCTCAGAAGCCCAGGACTTATAGTATCAGGTTTGGCTTCCAAGAGATCCCAGCAAATCATGGGCAAGCAGATCACAGAGGAATGTTCTGTTCCCAGCTGTGAACAAGACAGAATTAACTCTGAGACGCTTCCTCCTGCTGCCCTGGTGTACAAAAAGGTCAAGATGGTTAGTTAGCTCTTGCAGTCTCAGTACCAACCGTCAAAACAACATGCATGTTAAAAATAGATTGTCTGTAGGCCACCAAAATACAAATGCAGAAAGAATTTAAAATAAAAATAGTTTTAATATATTTAAGTTTCAGCCTCAAGTATTTGAAAGACTGTAATATGAAACCAAAGAGAAAAAGGACAGAACAATAATTTTCCCCAGTGAATTAACTTTACAAACTTTGAATCTTAAAATTTAAAAAACAACCATCTGACCCAAGAATGACACTTTTCTTAGGAAATTCCTTGGATTCACAAGTAATTCATTGGTAATTAAAGCACAAGAGGCAAATTTACCACTTTTATTTGTTTATATTTTGATAACTGCATTTTTCTCAGCTCAATTTCTATGGAAATAAAAACACTGTACTGTCATAGGAATTTCTTTATCTATCAGTGGGGAATAGAGCTGAAATATTATGAGGGTTTTTCTTTTTAATGCAATGAAATAATCAAGAACATTCCATGGAGGTATGATATATCAATTCTATCATAACCTTGTAGAAAACCAGGGGCAACTGCTGTTTTATATGTAAGTAGTTACTTAAGACTTATCACCAAGCAGCATATTTAATAAATTCTGTGGCATCTGAATGATAAAATGTTAAAACATTAATGAAACTACACTGGTGATAAAAGTAATTTCATCTTACAGACTTTTGCATTGAACAAAAATGTACCTTCTAAATAAAAATGTTACAACTGTAAATATTCCTTTTAAAGCTGCTGAATGCATCCCTTTACTAGGAAAGCCTTCGCTGTGTTATTTGCAATTCCCTCATTGCACAGCAATGTACATTACTGTCTGTAAGCTCTAATTTGGCATGGCGCATCATTAATGACCTGAATGGTGGCTGTTTCACACATACATATTTAATTACAACAGCTGAACAAATTACATATTTATGCTTTATAAAGGGGATTGCCAGTCTAATTCATTTGCTATGCATGCAGGTACAGGACTCCATCTGCAACAGCATCTGCACAACAAGAGCTAACAATTATCCATTGTACAGCAAGTAAGCATATCTGGGGAAACCTGTAAGGGAGGCTGTCATATTAACCATTTCCCTGCCTCAGGTTCTGTCTTTTTTTCCAGGGATCAAAATCTTTTAAAACAAAAATTGTAGCCCTTATAGGCCTGCTCAGTCATTTAACAGAATTGAGCAAACCTCTCATCCGTGCTAATTTCCAATGGATTTAAGATGAGAGAGAGAGAAACAAAGGTTTTAAACCCTGTACTACAGTGAGGTTGTAATCCATGTGGCTTCTTACAGTGAGCAGATATTTTCTTATGAGACTTGCAGCCCCAGAACTCAGACCCTGGTCTTTTGCCAAGATGTCAGTGGGGCTTATCTTCAGCCAGGACAGAAGTTAAGAATTGGTTACCATACCCTCCATGACACTCCAGACCCTGGTGTGTATAGAGGATGGGCCTGAGGAAATTTCTTAAAAGAAAACTCACCCTAAGCCCCTTTTGAGAGTCCCAAGACCTCTTCTGAGCCATTCTTAGCATCAATATACTTTCTAGCTAAGCCACAACTAAAAGCTACTATTCCCTCTTTTGGTAATAAAGTCCTGCTCACCAGTGCTGCAACCTCATCTTAAGTGGCTTCAGGACTTTCGTATGTTTAATTTAATATATCCAATGAGTAATATAAATATTCTGGACCATCACTTCTACTTCAAAACCCAAAGAGGAAGAATTAAGAGTCAGCCAATCAATAGTGAGGTTTCCCATTATCATTTAAGGCCTTTGCTAGGCAATAAAGAGGCTCCATGGTGATGGCCCCTAAAAGCTCCTTACGGCGTCTTTGCCTCTTTAGGCCACAAAATCAAAGCATGAGTCAGAGGTGTGGGTTTTTTAATGTTCCCTCTTGAGTGATGGAGTTCGAGCCTGGGACTGACTGGGTAAGGGGGTGAAGAAACGGCAGTCCTGGGCACAGCACTGCATGGGAGCGGGTAGTATCAGGGGCATCTGCCTTCCTCCTTGGCTTGTGACTCCTGAGGAGACGGGGTACTGAAGGGCAGATACCAAAGTGCACTCCAAGCTAACCATGCAGTTCTTGTCTACATCAGAGCCAAATGCACCTATGGAGAGAGTCCTGCTTCACTCAATGTCAGCCACCTGTAGAAAGTCAGTCTTTGGCCAGAAACCTCTCTGACATCTTCTAATGGCCGATGGACCTTTAGAAGAACAGTGCTTGATCTATGGGGGTTACACATCCAAGTTAACTTTCACTAGAAAAAACAAATCTGCATTGCAGTGGGAGTTATTGGAAATACCACCTCCCTCTGGTGCAGAATTGGGGTTACCAACTCAGTTGGCCAGAAACCAGACTGAGAAGGAGGGGTTTGAATTCACTGCCCCTTGACTTCCAAAGTGTCAGGATTTTTGAGGCTGGGCTTCCTGAGGTGTTAACACGGCACTCTTCAGGAGCTCCACATGAAGCCGACAGCTGCCCTCAAAGTTCCACTCACACCTAACACTCCGTGCGATGCCTCAATCAGCAGCGCCAATGGGAACGACACAGAGGTTGCATATTGCTTTATAGTTTACAAAGGCTTTTATGAACCCTGGAAGGCAGCTATGTCCACTTTATAGATGAAAAAACCGAGGCTCAGTGAAATTAAGTGACTTGCCCAACGCACAAATAAAAGGCAAACCAGCAAACAAAGTTTGAGACTGCCTGACTTCAATTCCTCTGTTCTTCCCCTAAAACAAATCCTAGCTTCACTGCCTCCCCTGCTGCCTTGCTTTGCATATAGAAGGTTGTCAACCCCCCAGTAGGAGTCACCAGTCTGGACACATCTTTGTCACCACTAGTAGTGTTGGCTCAAAAGCAAATGTAGTAGCAACTATTGGTACCCTTCCCATATGCTGTTCACCCCACCCTGGAGGTCACCTGCAGCTGGGGCAGACATGCTTTCCAGTCTCAAGCACACACGTGCGTCTTTCTGCCTCTGGGGCAGGCTGGAAGTGCAGGAGAATTCTTATACCCAGGAGCAACCCTCAACCAATGAAGGGCAAGAGTTGGCTCTTGGCAAAATAATTATGAGGTATGTTCTTGAGTCTCTCAGGGGGGTACACAGAGGGAATGAGCCCCAATTGGTCACAGCAATAATCTGCTTGTTAAGATGCCCTTTATTGGACATTCTCCCTCCATACTCTCTGGGATCACCTCCCAAATGAACTATTTGCACCCTAACCTTTGTCTTGGGGTCTACTTGTAAGAAAACCCCAACTATAAAGACAAGCATTGGTTCTACTAAACAGCTTGGGCTTGGGGTCCACCGCTGACCAGAACCTCACACTACTATTCTGCCTTGATGAATTTCATGCCAGAATGTGATGCACAGTTTGCGGCACCCTTTAAACAGTGGGTGATTCCACTAAAGCAGCTGCCTTGCCACAAGATAGTCACAGAGGCAAATGCTGGAGACACTTGGTTTTGAGCCCTGATTCTGGTTACTTATTCTTTGGCAGGTTATTTAGCCTCAGTAATGATCAGCTCTTCATACGTGAAATAAGGATAATGGCCCCTACACCATGGTAGGGGTGTGAGAATAAAATAAGAGATTTGTGAAAGCATCTAGCATATTGCCTAGGTACACAAAAGTTCATCATTATCATTAATATAGAATTAACTGTAGAGGCCAAAAGGATGCCAATATGATTTGGACATATGTTAACAAGGAAAAATATTCTTTACCAGTGGGATATAAGGTAACAAAGTTTTTCCCCTACTGTTCTATCTTCCAACTACCTTTAATTAACCAGGCATAATTTGAATGCTTTTGCAAACTAACTCCTTTGCTGGTGTGGGTGATATCACTCTAAAAGTTATTGGTGATACTCTGTACCAGCTCTGTGTAAGTCAATGCCACAGGCACCTCGGCTGACCTTGGCAACTTTCAGACCACGAAGCCATACTCTACTGCACTTCTGCCTCGATCTCTGGCGATCGGGGGAAGTGGGCAGAGGGAATAACTAGGGACCCACGTAAGATAAATGAGCTGTTGTAACGTGCCATATACCAATTCATGCGCTTGAAGGAAGAGATGAATGGTGCCTTGAAAGAGCTGATTTACTGTCTGAGGAGAAAGTGTCCTATAGATCTTCATTAAGAATGCTAACTTCCCAAGGTTGATTTGCAAGAGTGGCTACTGTGTGAGACAAAAGACAAAAAATAAAGTTTGCAAATGTCAAGGTCTTACAGAACCAATAATAGAGGTGGTTTATTAAAGCTCCCCTTCATGCAGGATGGCTTAAATTTGAGGGGATTATGGGAAGGGGAGTCCAAATAGCTTCAAGTCAAGAGAGGCTTGTATATAATACATGGTTTTCCAAAACACACACAGAGGACGGAAAACATTCCTTCTATACACACTGTAGTAAATATAATATAACCTTTTTCAGTGATTCAGAACATACCTGAGGATCATGCCATAGGGTTAACTTCTCCACACTTTAATTTTCCTGTCTTTAGAACAGTCAGAACAATAGGGAGTGTAAGAATTAAATGAGCTAATACACATAACACCACTAGGTAAGTGGTATAACACAGATATTACATTTTAAAGATCAAGGTTATTATTATGACTGTCTTCATGAATTCACCCCATACTTTTTAAAGAGATATATATAGAGAGAGAAGGTGTAAGAGACTGGAATAACTTGACCCTATAACTTACTTTGAAGTTATTCTTGAACTCACTCCTGATAAGCTTCTTTTTCTTTTTTTCATACACAGAACTAAACATAGTAAAAGGAGAAATACAGGTGCTTCTACTTTTATAGTTTTGGTATTCCCAGTAATTTTCAGAGTTCCTTATATGGGATTGAAAAGGTTTGTTTTGCCACAGAAATATAATGTAAATATCTCTTGAACAAATGGACTGCTTAAAAAATAAGTTTACTGCAGTGTGATCCCATATTTTTAAAATGCATAGAAGAAAAGGAAAAAAGAATTAAGTTTTTGCACAGCAAAGGAAACCATCAAAAACATGAAAAGACAACCCACTGAATGGGAGAACATATTTGCCAATATATGATAATGGGTTAATATCCAAAATTTATGAAGAATTTATAAAACTCAACACTAAAAAAACAATCTGCCTTGGCTGGTGTGGCTCAGTGGATTGAGTGCTGGCCTGCAGACCGAAAGGTTGCTGGTTTGATTCCCACTCAGGACACATGCCAGGGTTGCGGGCCAGGTCCCCAGTTGGGGGCGTGCAAGAGGCAACCCAAGTATCTCTCGCACATCAATGTTTCTCTCCCTCTCTTTCTCCCTCTCCCTCTATCTAAGAATAAATAAATAAAGTCTTTTTTAAAAATAATGAAATAAAAAAACATTCTAATTAAAAATGGGCTAAGGACCCAAATAGACAATTCATCAAAGGGGACATACAGATGACCAAGACATATGGAAAGATGCTCAATGTCACCAATCATCAGAAAAGTGCAAATTAAAACAATAATGAGATATCACCTCACACATGCCAGAATGGTTACCATCGATAAATCAGTAATGTTTACCATAAATAAACAAGTGCTGGTGAGGATGTGGAGAAAGGGGAGCCCTTCTGCACTGTTGGTGGGAATGCAGGTTGGTGCAGCCACTCTGGAAAACAGTGTGGAATTTCTTTAAAAAATTAAAAATGGAACTCCCTTTTAACCCAGCAGTTCTACTTCTGGGAATTTATCTGAAGAAACCTGAAACACTAATTCAAAAAAATATATGCACCTCTATTTCACTGTAGCATTATTTATAATCACCAAGATTTGGAAGCAGCCCAAGTGTCCATCAGTAGATAAGTGGATAAAATAACTATGGGACATTTACACAATGGAATACTACTTGGCTGTAAAAAAAAAAAAAGAAAGAAAGAAAATTTTACCCTTTGCAACAGCATGGATGGCCCTGGAAAACACTATGCTAAGTGAAATAAGCCAGTTAGAGAAAGACAAATACCGTATGATTTCACTCATACGTTCAATCTAATGAACAAACTGAACTAATGAGGAAAATGAGGACAGACTCACAGACCAGGATGACAGCCGAGGTCATGAAGGTTGGCGATGGTGGGATCAAGCAAAGAAGAAAGAGAACTCATGGACATGGACAACAGTGTGTTGATTGCGGGGCAGGGTGGGTGGAGGTGGAACAGGGTATAAGGGCATAAATGGTAATGGAAAAATACAATAAAAAATAAACTATTAAAAAAGTTAATTTTAATATTCTCCTGAGCGTTTTTCTCGATTTTTTAAATATAGGAGATATTACCTGTTTACAATAAGAAATGAATTACTTTTAATATTGACCTATTTTATATGAAAACAAAACTTTAAAGGGAAGTTTGCATGTGAAAGGAAGAAAAATCCACAATTTTATTTCCATCCTATAAAACATCTACTGAGATGAAAGGAGGAACTTGAAAGGACTACCCTTACAAGGAGATTTAAAGGCCTCTATCCTTCACTAATTTGTGCCTGCCCCCCACATCCTGCAAAGATTATTACATTTATTGTAAATATAATAACATTTATAATAAAAACAATGGCAAAATTAAAAAAGAAAAAAGTTAGGCCCTGGTCAGGTGGCTCAGTTGGTTGGAGTGTTGTCCCATACACCAAAAGTTTGCGGGTTCAATCCCCAGTCATGGTACATACCTAGGTTGAAGGTTCAATTCCCAGTTGGGGTATGTACTGGAAGCAACTGATCAATGTTTCTGTTCCCTTCCCTTCCTTTCCCTTCCCCTCCCTTCCCTTCCCTCCTCTGTCTCTCTCTCTCCCCCCACCCTCTCTCTCTCCCCCCACCTCCCTCCCTGCCCACCACCTCCACCTTCCCCTCTCTTTGAAATCAGTAAACCTGTCCTCAGGTGAGGACAGAAAAAAATAGGAGCCGGGAAAGTATAGGTAAGGCCCCTCAGGTAGCCCTATACCAGCTGCAGGTAGCTTTCCAGTCTTGGTGGCAGGGCAGTTAGCCAAAGGCACTAGAAGGGTGAAGGAGGCATTCACAGCAGACTCTTGCCTCGCTCTTCAGCCCCTTGATCACCCAGGCACAGTCTCTGGAACTTGCCCTGTTCTCTTCACCTCTCTGCTTTTTCTTTGCATGTGCTACTCACTCTACCTCATCCTCACAACAACCTTTTACCTTTTAATCCCCTAAAATTCAGCTTAGATGAAATCAATTTCAGAAAGATAACTCTGAATACTCTGCACTTAATTCTATCTCAAATCAAACTTCATCACATTTGCTTTTCTGTCTTTGCATTGGACAGTGAGCTCCTTGATGACAGGAGCAGGCCTAATACATGGCACACAGTAGGTGTCAATATATTGTGGAATGAATAAGTGAGGAAATGGCTGAATATATAACTGTAACTTAAGGAGGACACAGTCATTTGACAGATGTAACTACATAAAGATGTAACTACCTGTGAAATAACTGACTTACATAGCATGTGACATGTAACAGTAAATAAATGTAAGGCCTCTGCATAAATTCTGGCCTACTAATAATAAGGCTCTTTAATGCTGTTTTGGGGGGAGGCAGGGGAGGTAGGGGGCATGGATTTGGAAGAATCATGACTAACTACTACCTGGTACTCTCCCCTAACAGTTATAACGGTGGGAGGAACATTCAGTAAGAGTTTTTTCCGTCTGTAGTTATACAGCATTTCTTAGTATCCTGAAATAATACTAAACATCAACGCACAAAGACTTATAATAAATAATGTTTTGGTAACTGGCCTGTTAATAGCCAATCAATGCCAAGTCTTGAGATACATGTATTTTTTGAAACCCTTTACACTGGCATTGGGAAGGAGGACACACTTTCAAGAATACCAATATTTGTACATGTGCTGGCTACCTGAAATTGCATGCCAGGACACCCCTCAAAAGAACAAATCATCTCTTATCAGTACCTTATCAAAAGTTTGTCCAAAAGTCCTAACTTTTACAATCCAAAACATAACTTCAGCCCATCAAAGTTGGCTCAAATGAACCTTCTCAAAGATGAGACCTGTATCTTCCTTATGCCCTAGGAACCCATGACAGTGCCCAGCACCTTGGAGTACTCAAAAGTTATCAAATGGAACCAAACCAATGTGCCCTCCTCTTGTGGAAGCAAAGTGAGGATACATTCCTTTCCTTCTTGTGTTCAAGGCCAACGGCAGGTACCTGGTAACTCACCAGTTCTGGACGACATGACAGCAGCTTCATTCACTCACTTCCGTTTTGTTTCTCACCCATTCTCCCCCCTACCAGAAGAAACTAGGGATGACGAATTCTTCTAAAAGCTGGAGTGTGCTATATCTCCAGCCTTGCACCACAGTCGAAACGGAGTGTGGAATTCCCCACCCATTCCATTACAAGTCCATTTCATTTTTGGACCAAATGGCAAACAAATGAATTGATCTGCTTTGAGAAGCATGTGTAAACATGCGCGTCACTTCTGGAGCAGGTAACAGCGGGTGGGGTAAAGCCTCCCAAGGCCTTGCGAACTTCCCGGGCCTGCCGAGAGCCACGTGTTCCAAAATCACCGAAGCTGGCAGCAGACCCAGGGTGTGGACCTCTTCATCTCTGCAATGCCCTCACCACCTCGGCTGCCTTTTCCTTTAAGACACCTCATATCCAAGAGGAAAAAAGATGAGATAAAATGAGAGCTGGAAAATAATACAACAGTGTTAAGAGTGAGAAAAAGCCAAATCCAAAAGCCATCCCCTCTCTCCATGCATGTCTCTCATCAGCTCTATCCTGATCATCAATCTCTATTCATGTTTCCCTAACACAGAATAGTATTTATTGAGAATGTATTGAGTGCTGTCCACTATGCATCCATGGTCTCACTGAGGCCTTTAGGTATCGCCCTTATCCCTGCTTCACAGAACAGAAGTGGCCACACAGCTGGAAAGTGGTGGGGCTGGGAACACCTGACTCAGAGTCTGCTATTCCTTCCATGGCACACCCTCACCTCTCCTAGGAAATGCTTGGGAATGTCTTCACAGTCTTGCCCAGATAGGTGAGAGAGAGAAATAAAGGGGAATTAGGAAGAGTGAGGGATTGATTGAAGGCAAATAAAGTAATCCTTACTCTTCCCATGAGGGTAGATTTGAGGCTCCTACAGATGGAAAATGATAGCTTTTTCCACCTTACACCTGAAACTCAAATTCTAAAAACATGCACAGTGATACTACCTCTTACATATATAATATGTATCTCCCAAAGAACCTTCATAGAAATTACTTCTCTGTCCTCTTCACCACAGATCTGCAGGATGCCTAGGGCAGATAAGAGATTCTCGTCTTTGGAGAAAGTGGGAGAAAGCTCAGGCATGGAGAAGTTAAGTGACTTGCCCATGATCACATAGTGAGTGACCCAAGGCAGGAGGCCAAGTGCCTTGATCCTCTTGGTCTTTTCTCATTTTACTCATTGGCTAGTGCAACTTTCCTGGATCTGTCTCTCCCAGCAGACTTCCATGTTCCTCAGCAAGAGCTGCCAATTTTTCTTTCCTAGATGAGCAATGAGCCTTCCAAGGGTATCAAAACAAACTGGAAAAAGCACTGGATTTTGAGCCAGAATAAAATCTAGGGGGCTTGAGTCCCGGTCATTTACTGGTTGTGAAACCCTGGGCACAAGACTTGCAAGCACTAAGGTTTCAGGTTCCTCACCTGTAATTTGGAAGTAACAATACCTGCCCTCTCTACCTCATGGAGTTGTCAGAAAACTCAGATGAGAGAATGGACATGAGAGGTTCCTTATAAAACTGCAAATACTGTACAAATATAAAGGATTATTATTTTTGGATTCAATAGACTTTCTCAATTGAATGAAGCACTGTGTAGCTGGATGATCAAGTTATGTTATAAATAACCAAGAAAAATGTTCTGGTTCCTGAAACAATTTTACCAGCCTGCTCGCTCCCATGAAATGACACTGGTAGTAAAATGAATTAATTCAGCACTCTTTGCTATCTTCAGGACATAAATTGTTACTAGCAGAGGATTGTAGTAGAATGGCGATTTTCAAAGGCATACAGACCTCTGACTATAAAAAGCTGACCTTTCTTAGTCTAGAACTCAGGACAGGGGGCAAGGTGGGAAAACAAAGGGGTTGCTGCTGGTTTTACAACAAGAATTATCCAACATGGACTGCCTCGTCTCCGACAATGGCTGGAAGAGCTCATATGCTAAACTCAGCTTCTTGTTAAATATTTCAAGGATGCTAATGGAACCAGTCAACTCTGTTATGCATCAACAGGCTGGCTTTATCCTAAAACCAATTATATATAAACTTCTAAATACAGCCTGCTTTAAATATGCATTAAAAAAAACATATCCAACCTTCATGCCATCCGTGACCAGCACATATCTGACTCATCTGAAACCCGCTGTTCAATGGGGACCCAGTCCTGCACCTCTGTGACCATTTGCCTTCAGAATCATGGCTAGTACAGCATTATTTCTAATAACCTCCTAAAGGTTCCTTTCTCTTTAGGAAGCAGAAATCCACTGCCAAACACACTGCTTCCATTCACAAGATTATTTATGGCACTGATAATTGAATTCCAGTCACATGACTACGGAAGACTGGGTTCAGAGGGAAAAGAACCTAACCATAATTTCTAAAGAGATCTATAAATTACTGCTTTTCTCCCCTGGAGGTTAAAGTCCTTGGATTCTTCCCTAGCATTTATTCTAAGTTTGGAATCATCACAGAAATTCCTTTCTCTGTACTCAGTGACAAAGCTCCTAAGGTAAATCCTTTGAAATTACCCTTTGTATTAACCCCTGAGAACCCCTAAGGGGTACACAGGAAATCCCCTCATTGTATCAAATGTCGCTGTCTCCATTACAGCACACAGTTCCTAAGGGTGTATCATCTTAGAATTAAGGGTAAACTCCTATTCCAGGGTTCTCTTTCCCCAACAAAAGCAGAGTCCCGCCCACACCTGCACAAACACGGGAATTCGGGCATGGTGGTCTCAGCAAAGTGGATTCCCTTATTCCTTCTCAGATTGGATCCTCAGGGCATCTCCTTCACTTCTTTAAGAAAGACCCACCAAAAATACTTCCTAAATAAGAAATTCCTCCTCCTCCCAAATCCTGTATTTAAGGTTTTAACAAAGATGGGAGCTTCAATGTTTCAATACAGCCTGCATTACAAGTAGCATTTCTCTCTTATTATCCTTTGGCTCAACCAAAGAACAACTGTCACTATAGTCACTTTCAAAATATTTTCAAATTGTGTTTAAAATAAAAATACAATAAATAATGACAGTCTAGAAGGAAACATCAAACTTTTTTTTTTCCTCTAATTGTCCTCTTAAACATATCACATTTCCATTTGTTTGGCTTCTCATTTCAAGCAGATGGGTTAAACAGCATCATCCTATTGTAATACTTTTAGCCTGGAATAAATTTAGCATTTTAGAAGTTTTTCCACAGTCCCTTTTATTTGACAGGTTCAGAGAACATAATACACAGCATTTGATAAAAGATTGGGAATAAAAGAAATTGAGAGAGTAAATAAATCTTCTAAGGGTATGCAGCCAATCGGGTATGCATGCAAAGGCCTTTCACCAACTATGAACACAAGTACCCACGTGTGCATGAGTGTACACAGATGCACATCTCGGAGCAAAGGCAAACCCGGTGTAAGCAACTTAGGCATTATTTTCTATACACCTTCTCTTTTTCTATTTATGAAAGAATTTCTCTCTTTGATTGTCTCTGTCTCTGTCTCTCTCTGAAACAGAATCCAGTAGCTATTTTAAAACACACACACACATACACAAAGTCTGCTTCTTTAGAAGCTTATCAAGACCAAACACCTTTGCGGGTGCACCATCACTGATGTTGGCACAGCTTGGTGATAAGTGTCTAGCCGTTAAAAAGGCAGTGACATTAATTTTTGCTCAGCTCAGACCATCTTCTAAAGTTCCAAAGTAAAGAAATACTTCCTATTATACTCAATGAAGAACACCACTTTGCAGGAAAGTTCACAACGTTGCTGATAATTATCCTTGTCATTTAGATGGCAAAAGTGGGCTGGAGGGTTGGAGCAGCATATTCTCAGGCAAGAGTCCACGTTAAGTTACAGTTCTAGGCATTCCAAAATCCTGCATTGGCTGGAGTACAGGGAAAATACCAAATGCTATGATCCAAGCCCATTTACTAGGAAGTCGGGTTTCTGGGCCTATCCTACCACTGTAGGTCTTGGCCATAAACTGCCCAGGAACACTACAGCTTCTAGGCAGTCATCTCAAGTTTTACAATATGCCCACATTTGTAGACATTCTTCCTCCCACAACAAGGTAAAAGGAAATTCTGGGAATCTGCTACAGATCAGAGCAGCTGTGATCCTGTCCAAATGCCACCTACATTTTAGATCTCTCAGGGAGACAAGTGTGAACTGAAATTACTTGCTTCACCTCTTTTGGGTCATGGTGACCTTCGGGGACTTGATGAAAGCTACAGCTGATGGGGGCCAGGAGCTGTATCCAGACAGCTGTCTACACATGAGGATCCCTGGGCAGCTGTACGGGGCCAAAGGAGGCCAACGCAGCACCTACTGACACTCAGAGAAATTCTGACGGCCTGACCTATGCCAATTGTTGCCATGCCTTCCAAGATAAATGGCAAATGCCCCAAGACTACATGGCAGGGGCAGTGGGAAAATATTCCTTTATATACCACAAAAATATCAAAGTGTAATGGCACATGGCATATATAACATTACTTTTATTCAAATCTCAGGGAGGAAGGCCAATCTTTTCTGTTCCAATTCAATCAGAAGAAACCTGGTTTAGTCAACTACTCATTTATTAAGCAGGTACTATGTGCAAGAAGCCAGAATTTCTGGAGGACACCAAAGAATCAACAGACTGTTTCTATCCATTGGGAATTTAGAGCCAAGGTGGGGAGAGAAAAGACCAAGAAGTTATTGGTATCACAGTCCATGTTTTATACCTTTTGGTTTCTCCAGTAAGCAGAGTAATGGCTGGCCCATGACTGGCCAAAGCAGGCATTTGGTAAATGCCTGTTGACCACTGAACACTACTAAGTGCATAAACACCAAAAACACAAGGCAGGAAAAGAATAATACAGAGCCCAATCACAAAGTAGCCTACGTAACTGTATTGGAAATTGTGGACCCCTTTCCAAAATAACCATATTCATTTGGGGGGTCTGGAAAGACTTCAGGGAAAACTGCATCTACAATACAGACCAAAGCTACACAGGACTCTTTTGGACAGAGATGCAAGTGCAGAAAGAGGGGCATTCTTAAGGACAGAGAGAGCCCGGGGCAAGAAGTAGCCTGGAAACAAATAACAAGTGCAAGTTTGACTGGAACACAGAACAGTGTTGGGGGTGGGGTGGGGTGGAGGATCAGATTTAGAAGCCTCTATTCTGTACTTGTTACACAGCCGGGAAAACCCAGGCTTTAGACTGTCTCTGTTGCTTTTTAAGCTTACAGCAGCAGGAGGAAATAAGCTGGGAGTATTTATCTAAAAGCTTTCAAGATCCTCTAAAATTACTTTTTTTATTATTATTATTATTATTTTTTTGCTTTAGGGAGGAATCAACCCAATGTTGTAAATAAAAGCTCCCCTTAAACATAATCAGTGCTACATTAACAAGTTGCTATTTCATTCATTTAGGCTTCCCACACAGAACCCTGATACAAGGAGCCAAAGTTTCACAGGTTGGTCCTTTGTTTTATGTAGCCACATCTTGTCTCCAACAAAAGTATGATAAGACAGACTTTGTTTTCTAAACAAACTTAAGGTCTTCCATAAGCAAGGGAAGCAATCCTCGCTGGGGGAAAAAGAAACAAGAAAAAGAAAATATAGAAAAAATGCTGATAAGTGGGTAAATGAAAAATATTTAACAGCCATTCATAACTAAGCTTTCAAAAACTGTGGTCAAAGCTACGGGCTTACAGAAAACACCAAGACTGCGACAGCGAGAACTTAACTTTCAGGTCCTTGGAAAGACATATGTAACACTGATCCACAGGCATGAAATAGTCCTATTGTATCCCAAATAAAGTGTCGTTTTAAAGAAATATAACAGGAGAATTTTTTATTGAATATCTTAAAGAATCATAGCCACAGAAAAATGTTAGTGTCCATGATCTCCACATTATCTCCAGATTGGGTAACTGGAACTATTTCTTAAATGGATCTCACAAAAAAAATTTTTAATGAAGCTTTATTTTCAGCAGGCTATTTAATAGTTTTGAAAGATGCCATTTATTTATATCTAGAGAAGGGAAGGGAGGGAAAAGACAGGAAGGGAAACATCAATGGGTGGTTGCCTCCCACGCACCCCCTACTGGCAACCCTGCCTGCAACCCAAGCATGTGCCCTAGACTGGGACTCTAACCAGTGATCCTTTGGCTTGCAGGCCGGCACTCAATCCACTGAGCCACACCAGCCAGGGCTCCAAAATTTTTTTTAAAGACTCACCGAGCTGTATATATGTTTGAGTTCATGTTATAAATAATGTTTTTATTTTTATTTAATCTTCCCTCATCATAAAAATAAAAGTGCAATTTACTTCAGTATTTTTCATGTCAAAAACAATGATCTTTTCAACTATATCTCTCAATATATACCTATAATATTCCCGTACACACAGAGACTATATCTCTCAATATATGCATTGTGCTTATATACCTATTATATGCATAGCACTCAAGTAGAAGTAGATGTACTTTAGGAAAGTAGTTGCTTTAGGAAAATAATGTAAATATAAATAAACTCTTGTATTTCCACAAAAGCTCTAGTTATTAAAGGTCTTGCAATTGGTATTTGCACTATTAGTTAAGACCTTATGTATATCGGTATGAGTTAATTCCACAAGCTTCTATGACAGTTAATGCCTCCATATTTGACATAAAAGTATTTGCCAAACTTGGCTTAGACTTGTACACATGAGACAGCACAGGAATCCTTTAGTAAAAAGCCCTGAGAATCTTCCCCACAACCTCCAACCAAAGCCCAACCCTCCCATTGCCCTTCATCTGATCAATCATGTAAATGCAAGGAATCAATTGGTATGAAATTTTCATAATCTTATTAAGTTTACATCAGTATCTGTATATGTGAAGAGCACCCAATACTGGAATTTAAAAATCCTTTAGGATTTGAACTAGGGGGTATTCCAGGCACACCCCCAAATCTACTGAAGATAAGGATAAGCTATAACATACTTTTACAAGATTAGAGGTAGGGGAAATTAAATTAAAAGAAAATTAAAAGGATCCTAACACCTAAAACCTGCATATGGTTTAATGGGAAATAACACCATTTATGGCTTACAGAAATAACAATGGGATTAATAGTTGGAGATTTGTCCTTTCTACTAAGATCCTTTTTCAAACTACTGAAAATGAACGCATGAAGGATTGATTTTTAAACCCATGTAAATTCTTAGAGACAATACAGACTGACTTAATTATAATCAATAAAAATGTACAGACATTGATGCAACCCAGCAGAAACACTGCTACCAAAAAGCATGGCATAAAAATCACTCCGTGGCTCCCTTTGTACGCAACACCGATGTGACCTTAATAAATATTTCATTCCTTTCAGTGAATAACCAAGTATCAAGATGGCAAATTTTAATAGCTAGGACATAATGTCATAATGACTCTACTAAGAAAATGCCTCCTTTAGAGAAAAGTAAACTTTCCCCAACTTCCAGTCATCATTTCCAAAAATATAATACACCCCAATTCCGCACACAATCCTCAACAAGAGTATATATACCTTTCCTTTCCATACACAGATCGATGCATGGCTTAAAGAGATTTTATGGGGACTTTTCTCACTATAGCAATGTTAGAAAAATCATATGGGCAACGATGTAAAATCTTCAAGTACAAGAACATTTTCTTTCCATTTCCATACAAAGTAAGTGCTCAACAAATATTCTTGAATTTCCTCACTTTAGGGTAGAGTCAAGTCAAGTCACTTGACAGCCCATACAGTGACTCCTGGTTTCTTTTATGAGTTGTAATTAGTAGCTAAGAGCCCATACCCTATAAGGAGTTGGAACTGTTTTGTTGCTACATACATCATCATACCCTTACCTATGTGTTCATCTATCTGCTGTTTTTCTTCTCGTCGGCCCAGAGCACAGGGCTCTTCTGATGCGGGGAGCAAGAATGAGTACGGAACACGGAGCTGGGTTCCAGAACCTAGGCCGCCCATTTGACGTACTCAGGGCCTTGGTGCCTTCATCAAGGAAGCAAAAGTGACAATTCCCAAGCCGTAGAATTGTTTTGAGGATTAAAGATAGCAAATGTAATGCATCTGGCACAATATCTCTCACATGATAGGTATATGCTAAATGAAAACACGTGGTATTTTCCCATACAAATAAGTTCCCTCTTCTTTCCCTTGTCTCTAAAATAGTTTGTCATTACAATTCCACTGTAAAGTAGATTTTGATACAGCATCTGGATAATATTTTCTTTTTTAATCCTAAATAGAGTGTTTAAGGTAGTGAAGTGGTTCACATTTCTATCCCCTCCCCCCTTAAATAATTCTACGATTGTCTCAGCATAGTTTCCCTAATAAAAATCAGTTTTGCCTTTTATTTTATAGTGATGGTTGCTGAAATATTTCATTATCCTAATATTATTAGAGTTTCACTTGCAGGGCCTGAGAAAGTAATTATATATTGGAATTATATAAATGCTGTAAAGGTTGCTATGCTTTTAGGTATTGGTAGGTGGCCAATTCATAGTCCCTGGATGCTACAGTACCCTCCTATATCAAGGAGTAACCCTTCAGATTATCTAGAGTTGCTGTTTTGGTTTCACTTGGGTTTTTCATTTGGGGGTTATTATTTTTTAAATTAATATCTAGATCATGAAAACCCAAATTTATAACCCTGAGAAAAAATTATCGGGATCAGGCAGAAATATTTTCTCTTAATTTATGTACACATGGTGGCTTCCTGAATTTGCCAAGGACATTAAAGAACAGCTAACTCAGCAGTAAGCTGTAAAAGGTGTAAGCAAAAATATTACAGATGAGTCCATTGGCTGGAGTCAAATAGATATGGTTTTCCTTTAGTACGCGATTACCTATGATTAAGAGTTCTTCAAACTTCCATAATTCTCTAGTTTAAGTAACTAAGTGTATACCTGGTTTGGTAGCATTTCAACTATCCCTGTACATATATAACATTCATTTAATCAGCTGAAAATGTCTGCTTGGGTACAGAAAGCATTCTGGAAAAGTTTCCCAGTGTTAGAGTTTAATATGGAGATAAATAAAAAGATTTCTGCCCGATCAAAATCAGATGAAAATTATTTATAGAACAATATTTTATTTTAGAGTAAAAGTGAAAAAATACAGTTTATACATAATTTTTAAAAAGGGAAATATGTGGGATGATTTAGATATTTTATTGTGAATGTGGTACTACAAGGATGACATTAAATGTATGTTTGTTTCTAACTTCTCTACTAAAACACTAAATAAACTTTTCCAGGAATTAAATAAATTCATGTAATGTTCCCTCAACAGTTTGCTCATTGTTAGTAATGGCCTAACCCCTATAATACAAAAGCATTTGATTAACAAATAAAACACTGGTCTTCCCCCAAATAATATTTATTTTATAATGCTCAGATCTGGAGATTTCTCAGACACACTGAAGGTTGCAGGATCTCCAGGCCCTGCAACTGGGTTTCCTGTTGAACTGGTTGCTGTTGCAGGCACTGTTCCCTGGCAAACACCAACCTCCTCATTACTGCCCACTACAGGGGCCATTTACAAGCTGCTGGTCACTGCCCTCTACAAGGGCTGGTAAGCTGGACACTCATTTCCCTGCACTTTGCAATGAGTGATCCAGTTTTAACCAGTGCATCATAAGGAGATGTCATCTGTGCAGTTTTTCATGAAGTGTTCCCTCTCCTGGTAAATGGAACAAATTAGGCTAGCATGACCCACACCCCCATCATCCTGCCTTCAACATACAGATGGCAACCGTTAGAAGAACTACAAAAAATTAAGTCAACAAATAAAGGATGTTAGGGCAGAACAATGAAAAGTGCCTGGATTCTTGTTGGTATTAGTGAGAAAATAAACTAACACTAATACTACCTCTGGACTTACTGTTATGCATGAAAAATAAATCTTCATTTAGACCATTGTTTTTTGTTTCTTGCAGCCAAAAGCATTCTCAAGACATAGCTGCCATTATTTAAAGCATTTATTGATTCACATAAAAATCTGGAGGTCCAGATTATTAAAAGAAAAAGAAAAAATGGAACTAGGACACTGGGCCCAGGTTTCACACAACACCCAATACCAACTGCCTAGAAGTAAGGGGCCTTTCAGTGGCACTCACTGGCTTTCAGATGGGACTTCACTGTCTCTATCTGCTACAAGCATCTAAATTGGCCATCCTAGTATATAGTCTACAGAAACATATACTATGTACTATAAAAACAAACTACCATTATAACCAACAAAATATTTATTTTTGCTTCCTAGAACCCAGACATCTGGCATAGATAGTAATGGTCTCCTAAAGATGTATTTTCTTTTCCTGGCTGCTAACTTTTTAACAGCCACACCAATTCTGGTTTTGCTTTCATAGCATACCTACACAGAGAAGAGAAAGACACCATCTCACAAAGGGGCTATATTCATATAACACTATTTAGGGCTAAAAACAATTTGATGGTGATAACAAGGATAATAATAGCTACTATTTACTGAAATATTGTGAGAAGTTAGGCAGTGTACTAGATGCTTTACAAATATTATGCCACTTGATGTAGATTTTAATGCCTTGTTATAAATGCCACAGTGCACAAACAGTAAGTAGCTACTCTAGGTTATAAAGCCAATTCAGGCTTCGGTCAAGATGGTGACTTAGGTGAACACCACCCACTTCCTCACACAACCACATCAAAATTACAACTAAATTACAGAGCAACCATCACTCAGAACCGGCAAAAGTTAAGTTGAATGGAAATCTAACAATTACGGAGTTAAAGAAACCACATCTATCCAGATTGGTAGGAGGGGCAAAGATGCAGAATGGGCTGGTCCCACATACACGTGTGGTGGATAAAAGTTTGGGAGGATAATCTCGGGAGTGAGGAGTCCCAGCCCCACAACAGGACTCCCAGCCCAGGGTTCCAATGCCAGGAAGATAAGTTCCCATGCTTCTGGCTGCAAAACCCAGCAGGGATAGAGTAGCTGGAAGAAACTTCTGGAGTCCCAAGCAGTTCCTCTTAAAGAACCCACACATGAACTTACTCTGACATACTCCCTCTGAGCTCCAGCACTGGGGTGGCAGCTGGAAAGGCACCAGTGGCATACAGGGAGGAACTGAAGTTTCTGACATCAAAGCAAGAGGTTGGGGACAGCTTTCTCTGAGACAGACAGGCAGCCACAAAGCCAGTAGGTGGGTACCATAATTCAGACTCCATCAACCTAGCAAACACTATTTGCCCCGCCATGGAGATCCCCTGAGGCTCTGTTCCACCCAACTTACAGCTGTTAACAGTGGCTTTTCTATATGAGTGGCTGATCTTGGTTCAAGCTTCACAACTTTCTGAATCCTTTCAAATAAGCACCAGCTGGCTGCAGTGAGCCCCCAGCCCTCCTATGTCTTGCTAAGTGGCCTCAGGCACTGCACTAGATGCAGCCAGCCTAGATTCACAGCTTGGCTTCACGTGGGAATCCCCAAGCCCAGCACAAGTAGCAGCCATTTCAGACTGCTTTATAGCTCAGGCAGTGTGGCCCCAGGCAAAACACACATAGGAGCTGACCTTGGCCTGCAACACCCAGGAAAACCCAGGGCCTGCACACCCAGTGGACAGCTACAGACTATATCAGAGCACTACCACCCTATCCCTGCACAGGTAATCTTCCATGGAGGGTGGAGGTTGGAGGTTGGAGGTTGGTGGTAAGTGGTCAGAGCCAATCCTTGCAGCTGGCTGGCCTGGATAAATCCCTATCATTGACCTGACAATAGCAACCAAGGCTCTGCTACAAGAGGAGGGTGTACTCAGCCCACACAAAGGGCACACCTCGAGCACCCAGCTTGGGTAATAAAGGAAGCTGTCCCACTGAATCCCACAGGACACCTACTACATTAGGCCACACTACCAAAGACAGTCAAAGTAGCTCTACCTAACTATACATAGAAATAAACAAAAGGAGGCTTCCAAAATGAAGATACAAAGAAACATAGCCCAAATGAAAGGAAAGATCAAAACTCCAGAAAAAGAAGTAAACAAAGTGGAGATAAGCAATCTATAAGATTCAGAGTTCAAAACGCTGGTTATAAGGATGCTCAAGGATCTTAGTGAGGACCTCAACAGCATAAAAAAGATCCAGTTAGAAATGAAGGATACACTAATTGAAATAATGAACAATTTACAGGGAAACAACAGGAGAGCAGATGAAGCTGAGAATCGAGTCAATGACTTGGAACATATTGTAGCAAAAACAACCAATCAGAACAACAATAAGAAAAATGAATCCAAAAAAACAAGTAGTGTAAGAAGCCTCTGGGACAACTTCAAGCAGTCCAATATTTGCATCATAGGGGTGCCAGAAGAAGAAGAGTAAGTGCAAGAAATTGGAAATCTATTTGAAGAAAGAATGAAAGAAAGCTTCCCTAATATGGTGAAGGAAATAGTCATGTGAGTCCAGGAAGCACAGAGAGTCCCAAACAAGATGGATGCAAAGAGGCCCACTCCAGGGCACATCATAATTAAAATGCCCAAGGTTAAAGGTAAAGAGAAAATCTTTAAAACATCAAGAGAAAAGCAGTTAGCTACCTAAAAGGGAGTCCCCATAAGACTCTCAGCTGATTTCTCAAAAGAAACTTTGCAGGCTAGAAGGGATTGGCAAAAAATATTCAAAGTCATGAAAAGCAGGGACCCACAGCCAAGATCACTCTATCCAATAAAGATATCATTTCAGAATTGAAGGGCAGATAAAGGGCTTCCCAGACAAGAAAAAACTAAAGTAGTTCATCACCACCAGACCATTATTACATAAAATGTTAAAGGAATTTATTAAAGAAAAGAAGATCAAACTATAAACAATAAAATGACAATAAATTCATAACTGTCAACAACTGAATCTAAAAAAGAAACTAAAACAAAAAGAACAGACAGAATCATGGATTTAGAGAGCATTTTGATGGTTGTCAGATGGGAGGGAAGTGTAGGGTAATGGATGAGGAGGTAAGGGGATTAAGAAGTACAGATAGGTAGTTCCAGAATAGCCATGGGGATGTAAAGTACAGTATAGGAAATGGAGTAGCCAAAGAACCTATACCCTTGACCCAAGGACATGGAGAGTGGTGTGGGGATTGTCTGAGGGAGTGGAGGGTGCTGGGTGGAGGGGGTGAAAAGCGGAAAAAATTGGGACAACTGTAATAGCATAATCAATAAAATAGAATAAAAATATTATGCCACTTAAACCAGGAAAGAAAGTATTATAAAATACTTTCTTAATAATAAAGAATAAAATAAAAATAAACAAAGTGAGTCTCAGAGAAAGTAACTGAATCAAATCACACAGTTAACAAGCAGTGAACAGAAAATATAAATCTAACTTTCTTACTCTAAGACATATACTATTAACCACAGATTATATTGCTTCACAAAGAAGGGACCAAAAATACATGATTTTTCTGAGAAATGTTCCACAAAATTTCTCAGATCCTACATCTCATTCCTATGTAAACATTCTAACATGAGTATTATGTCAAATATTTGATTTTTAATACCCATTAGTGTAAGTCTTGATTCCGGTATAGGATTTTTTTTTAAAGGCACTTCCTTCTTAAGTGTAACTGACCTGGTACAGTAAATTCTCAAGATTCAAAAGTGACTCATTTCCAAAGCTCCACACATTAGCAGCTGGTATTATTCAATCTGAGATTTAAATTTATAATGTACTCTTGATAATGTACTCCCAATACATTTTTCACTTCTCTATCTCTTGAATGACACAAGATAAAAGATCTTTAAGGTATAAATATTTTATATAAAGTTTCACTCTGTTTTTTCTCAGCCACTTTCCATTTGCAAACACTAGACATCATGCAAAAAAAAAACAGAGGTTGAAAGAGTTTTATGGATTATGTTGGGGGTGCTGAGAACTGCTTATCCATTCTGCTGTGGCAGCAGACACCATAGCTTCCGGCCTAACTGCCCTCGCTGGCTATTGAGAATGTTCCACCCTAAATGGGATCTGATCCACACTACTATTTCTCCATAGAGCAGACAGTGGGCTGGAAGGGAACAAATTCCCAGCATCATATATAATGACAACTAAGTTTGTGGGGGCACTGGGGGTACCCATGGGACCCCAGTACTAGGCTACCTCATTCAGCCGGCAGGGTTGCGAAACAGCCACTCCTCTCAGGGATGACATAGAAGAGTGGAGGCTTACTAGGAATCAGAAGACCCTTGCTAGGCCTGTACTTTTGGCAAATCACGTATAAAGTCCAAGGATTCCTTTCCATATTGGTAAAATGAAGAGTTTGGCCTGTCAAAGTTTTTCAAACTATCTACACAGATTCCCCAGGGCCTTACTGTTCAGATTGCAGTCAGTGTATGTTTAACACCTCAAGAGTTTATTAAAAATGCAGAGTCCCAGGCCCTACCCCAGACCCACAGAATCATAATCTGCATCAAAGCACTCCAGGTAACTCTTTGCCCCAGGGACTGATTCCAACTCAGCTGCCTCTAGATAAAGAATAGAAGGGTCAAAGCTAAAAGAGATCTCGCACCCCCACTCTTTCTTTCTTTCTCTCTGTTTCTCTTTCTCCACTTCTTTCTTCCTTCCCTCCTTCCTTCCTTCTCTTTCCTTCCTTCCTTCCTTCCTTCCTTCCTTCCTTCCTTCCTTCCTTCCTTCCTTCCTTCCTTCCTTTTTCTTTCTTTCCCTTCACTGTGCATTTACTATTGAAGAAAAGAGACCTGTATAAAGAAAATCTGAAACCTTTGGATAAGATGATCTACAAGGTCCTTCATAATTGCAGATATTCCATAATTATGTGAATTTGCAAAGCTTATATTTATCACTTTAAGGATAATTTGTTTTCTACATTAACTTGTTTTGGAGAGCAGTCTTCTATAATTTGTAACCAATAGTCTTATACTAAAACATAACGAGATCTTTCCTGAAGACATCATTAAGAAAATGAGTTACACAAAAGTGTTCCATTACAGTGGCTACCCAAAGAACGATTTAGGAATATTAGTATATACGGTATATGTGTATATTTGTGCATGTGTCTATATGTATATAAACAAATGTGCATGTATTTATATAAATATATATACTAGTATGTATATCTGTATATATTTATATATGTGCATACATATGCAGTGTATATACATGTTTATGTTTACATTGCACGCATACACATATATACATGTGTGTGTGTATATAGGGGAGGGTGTCTCAATCTACCAATCTCAACCTCATATCTACTTCTTTTTAATGAATTATTATTATTATTGTTATTAATCCTCACCTAAGGACATGCCAATTGATTTTAGAGAGAGGGGAAGGGAGGTAGAGAGAAAGGAAGAGAAACATTGATATGAGAGAGAAACATTGATTGGTTGCCTCTTGTAAGTGCCCTGGCCAGGGACCAAATCCATAACCTAGGCATGTGCCCTGACCTGGAATCGAACCTGCAACTTTTCAGTTTATGGTCAACCTGTCAACCAACTGTGCCACACCAGTCAGAGCTCTGCCCTACTTTTGACCATGCCTCCATGTCTTCTCTCACCATTCAGCTTGCCAGCTAACACTTCTCATTAAGTCTACCCTCTAGACTCAAGCAGCTGTCCACCAGGAGTTTATTTGCTGCTCTGGAATGAAAAATCAGACTTGTGTATAGTTGTTAGGCTTCACTGAGGGTCTCTTCCAAGTATAAAAGTCATGAACTTTTACGATTTCGAACTCGATAAAATCTACTTTGGACAACTGGAGGCTGGTTGTGCCTTTTACCTAGTACTAAGGTATATTCCCAAATGAACAAACAAAAAACCAAAACTGTAGGTATGTGAAGTCTAATTAGAAATGACTTTCAGAAAAACACAAATCTGACTTTGTCAGTTCCCATCTCACACCAGCCTACCTTATGCAAATAGATTGTGATCACCTTTATGACAGCACTTGAAATGTTTGAAAAATGATAGTCCGGACTGTATCGTGATGACAACCATCAGGAAAAGAAAGATAAGAGTGGAAGAGAGCCTCCTCAGTCTGCATGTTGTCTGTCTTCAGTAGCTCGCATGGGCCACTAAAGCCTGCTCCAAAGCTGGGATAAGCCAGAAAGGAGTAGGTCAGTGCAGTTATAATCTGTTCTGACTTCTAAGCAGGTGAGGTGCTTAAGCCCCCAGACGCTCACACCTCCTCTCCCCCTGCTCAGTGAACACCCTTGGAGAACACTCAACTCCCAGCTCTTCTCTTCCTATGAGAAAAGAGAGTGTCTCTACTTAGCACCTAAAGGCATGCCCATGGCTGAACCTATAAAGACAATGCTTAAATAATCTGTTTCAAAGTTGGATGACACTTCAGAGTGGTTCTCAAAATTTAACATGTATCAGAATCACCTGAAGTACTTGTTAAAAAACACTGCTGGGCTCCCGCCCCAGAATTTCTGATTCTCTAGGTCTGGTAAGGGAGGAGAAATCTAGTAAGTTTCCAAGTGATGCCAATGTTGCTAGTCTGGCTACCACACGTGGAGAACCTCTAATCCAGGTCAAGCCCTTATTTTAAAGATGAGATAATGAGACACTAGAAGGGTGAAGTGATTTGGCCAAAGACACCGAGTCGATGAGGGAAGTAAAGATTCCAGTCCCTCTCTTCTGTCTCACAGTTCAGGGAGCTTCCCATCACAGAACACCTCCCTTGGATTCGATGAAAGGTATTCAAAGAATGTCTATAAATGAAGATCTTTATACTTATGTAACCTTTAAAAATTTCATCTACATTATCTCATTTGACACTACATTACCTCTGGTGAGGTAGGCAGAGCCCAGACTAACATCCCTATTTTAGAGATTAGGGGAAACAGACGCAGAGTTGTTAAACAGTATATCCAAAGCCACAAAGTTAGTTAAGTACTAAAATGGATTGTTGTCATGCAGGGCATGGTCTGAAGTTCTTCAGCACGGACATGCCCAAAAGTTTGTTAGAAATGCAACATCTCAGACACACCACAGACCCACTGCCTCTAAATCTGAAGTTTAACAATATTGCCTGTCAATCATATGCACATTAAAGTTTGAAAAGCATTGGTATAGATAGGCCTAGAAACCAGGTCATCTAATTCTAAGATCGATGCTTTTTCTCTCCTCTTATCTCTCCCACTCTGAAAGTACTGGTCAGTATATTTTGATTAGTTTTTCAACATAGCCTAAGTAAGAAGTTAACTCTCACCAGGAAAGGACACTTAGAGAGTTTTGCCCTTAAAAAAATATTAAACTAGGTTAAATTACCTTTATTATGAGTCTTGGTAATTCCTCTGTAGTCATTTTCTTGACTGATGTATAGACCCCTATGAAATGAATCCTCTGAGAAGAAGATGGAAAAAAAACAAGACAGTGATCAATGGATTCAATTAGTTACAGTATAATTCCACCAAGATGGAAAAAGATCAAGATGCAATGCAAGTACTCCAAGGTGGCTAAAATACTTTACCCAGAAAGCACACCATTTCTTTCCCACATTCTTCAACTATTAAGTTCAGGAAAGCACAAAACAGCTGCTCCTAAGACACCTGGGAAAATAACCACAATAAATGCAAGGCTTCTCACTACTGGAAGTATTTAAATACTGTTTTAATGGTCTAGGCAAGATGACAACTGCATTTCTTCACACACAGGAAGTGTCACACAAACCAACTTCTCTAATGATGGCAAATAAACCCCTCATGAGACACACAGTCAACCAAGAGTTAACTCAGTGGTTACTGTAAGACCACACTTTTGAAACATGTATGCAGGTTTTTCCCTTCAACTTTTCAAATCAACTCTTTCAGTTGAGATTCTTTGTTGAACAGAAAGCAGAATGCTGATACAGTGTACCTATGAAAAGCTGCTTTATTTGGCATGGAAAATGTAAATCCAAATCATTTAACATATATCAATCCTAGGTATTTAAATGGATAAATATAAATACAAACACAGAAGGGTTTTGTTTGTTTGTTTTTGTTTTGTTTTTGCTAATTTCAGAATTGCTTTGTGCAAACAAATGATTAATCAGCATAGTAACATTCCAATCATTAAAATTAATGCTCAGGATACCAAAACAACCATTTGTAACACTTTAGTAGGTCAGCAAATTAAATAACACCTCTGCAACACAAAAATTACTTTAGAAAGATGTACCTCTATTAAAAGGAAGGTTTCTTTCCAGTTTAAAAATAATGTGTTAAATTAATAAAGCTGATCAAGTGATTAATAGAATCCATAATCTTAATCTTATTATTTTCAAAGATGAAAAGGCTTTTCTGCCAAGAGCCAATTGTCTCCATTTGCTTAAGAACAATAAAATCTGATTGACTCTGATCTACCTACTCTATCTGAGATAATTTGGCGTGGGCATACCTTTAATTCTCCTTGTATTTCTTTATCAAGATACACAAAGCTGTTAGTGGTTTATCCCTCTGAAACCTGGGGATTCATGTAAATAACTTTTAACAGTGGGATCTCACATAACAATTTACAGAGCTCTGTGGCATAATGCAGTCCAAAGTTGTTCTTGATTTAAAATGTTTAAAGTCCAACCACAGTGTCAGTCTGCCTGGAGAAATCTCTTATAAAAGTTTTCACACTCTGCTGGGTTAAGAGACAGTGGGTATTAATCCTATGGCTTCTACGCCAAGCTTCCTTTTTGTGGTCAGCAGAGAAGCTATGTGGTTGGTCTGAAGGAGTCCAAAGTCTCTTTTCTGTGTTAAAACAAGGGAAAGTGGGCCGGTTACAGAGTAAAAGAAAAACCACAGCCAGCTCACTCTGCTGTAGCTTTTCCCTTAAATGTGGCCTAGAGCTATGCTGCTTTCCAAAAAAAGGTTTAATTTAAACCATACACAGTGCTGCAGGCTGCCACGTTTCCAAACTCGACATTCCTTCCTAATCTGCACACTTCAGAACCAACACACTCTTTCCAATGGTGCTCAGATGAGCTTTAATGAATAAAATCTCGCTGCCCATCCATCACTTAATTTGATAATAATACACCCCTTTTTTTCCTTCCTCTATTGATGTTATTCTAAGTGCTTATCTGAATGTGTTCAACTGTTGTAAACATCACCTCCAAAAAATCAGTCTGTTCTCTTTTGGAAAGCGAAGGGGAGGAAAAGGGGAACTGTAAAGGAAGGAAACTTATGAACGTTAGCAAGTGGTCCAGAGCAAGGAAACCACCACTCTGTGAAGAGATCACATTTGCTGAAAATAGTTTGTGTTTATATGTCAAAATAAGTTTTTTTAAAAAATTGGTTTGTTTATTCCTTGGATCTGAGACTCAAATATGTGCTATCACTCACAATGCCACAGGAAAGACCACAGCCACCCTAGCTCAAAGCTACAGAACAGCCACACGACTAATCCAGGTCTCTCTGGTTATCAGTGCGGCTGGTGCCGATCACCACACTGGCCAGAGTGAGCCGAATGAATGCACCCCGGTTGGGGCACTTTAATTTTTTGACGCAGTGTATTCACTGGTACGTTCATTAGGAACGCCAACCCCAGCGGGAAGTCCGGCGCACGGTTTTCTCTGTGAGTTGCCGCGCTCTATTATACGTGACACTTGTCAATTAAAGAGGAAGCCCTTTTAACGCAAACTGAAGTTAAGCCGGTACTTTCTTCAACAGCTGATTTACCGCTGCTGTTATCGTCCAAAAGGAAGTTTGTTTTCGAACAATGATAGCAGGAGTAATCCTCCTATTTCAGTAGTGAGGGATTTAAGCACATTCAGGGCACTGGGGACCAGTCAAAAGGGGTCTTTCAACAAAACTATGTATTTTCAGTAGTAAAAGGAAGGTCTTACTGATGGGATAACTGCCAAGATCAGACAATTTTTCAGCCCAACAGTTTAGAGAATATCATTTTAAACTACCTGGTATAACACAAATGGGGCACAATAAATCAAGACAGTGAATTCTCTATAGTCAGTAAAATGCTCTCCCAAATAATGGAATCCATTAATAATGATTGTTGCCCCCGTGACTTTGCCACAAAAGTAATGCCCAGTGCTCTCTCTCAGCGGTCTCTAAAACACATACACCAGTCCCACAACGAGAACACAGTCACAGAATGGCAAATGAGCGCAGATTCCAGCGAGAACGCAAAGTAAAAAGCCTCTACATAAGACGGTCCCTGTTCAAAACATATTTTAACTTGTAATACACGCTTTCCATATCTAAGCCCGCAAAATGGGGCTTAGAGGAGACGATCTCCTAGGTCCCTCCAGCTCTATGAGTCCATAAGGATTTAAAGTTTTCTCAAAGGTTTTAATCCTTAATGCACTCACTTTAGGACTATCACTAGCACACACATAATAATTAATGCTAATAAGCATCTGTGAAACTTTTGCAATGAAACTTTAATTTGGATTGATCTGGAGGAAAAAGAAAACATAGAGAGAAGATTTCAACTTTAGATTTTTTAAATTAAATGGCATTTGTTTCCTGAAAAACGGAAAGCTGCACATTTGGACTGATGAAACACACAATTCCCTGGAAATGTAGGTAGGTGACCCAGCGGGTATGGACACTCTTAAGAAAACAGAGTTTTAAACTCTTAAAAAGAAAGACTCAAAGCTCATAAATATATTTCAACTATGTCCTAGCTAATGTTGACAATTAATATTGTTTACTCTGTGACCAACATGATAAATCCTTTGTGTTTACTCCTCACAACAAGCTATTATTACCCCCATTTTATAAATAAGGAAACTTACTTAGGCTTATGGAGATTTAAGTAACCTCTCCAAGGTAGGAATTGATTAAGGAAACAAGACAGAACTAAACCCAAATTAGTAGAACCCTGGGGGGCCCCAACTCTTAGCCACAATGTAGACACTGCTTCTTCTCCTTGTTAAATTGTATCCATGTTGTAATCTGGCTGAGCCCAGTTGCTGTCTTCAAAGCCCTTTACTTTCCCTTGATGCTCACTACTTGAAACACCAAAGGTCAGGCTTCAAGATTGGCCTATATGCAGATTACTTCTATGCTATAGAGCTTTAATTTCCTCCATTTAAATGTGTGCTTTTAAATTCTTGATCTATAATATTCACCAACAGCCTGAGTTGAGATGAAAGAAAGGGTTCTCCTCAGCTTGGGAGGAGTCGAGTATTAAATTGTCTCCACTCTTTTTAGCAAAACTTCCAAAATATTCTTGACTAAAGGGAGAAAATGTAGCAAGAGCTGTGGGGTAAAGTCATATTAGGAAGCTCTTTTCCTTGCATCCAATGTAAATACCAGGTTTTATAGTGACTTCCTTCCCTAAGCTGACCAGTAAGGAGACAATTTAAAAGACATGGATCACATGTGTAGACAAACTTACTTGCAGTTCTGAGGACAACATCTCTTAAAAGAATAAACTAAACACTCACCTACAGTCCTTGGAACTTCACATGTCTAAGAAAGCAGAAAGATCTAGGAGCTATTTTTAGAATATTAAAACCTCAAATAGAAACTATACACTTACGCATGAGACAACTGCACAGGCTTGCTAAAACATCAACTCATTATACAAAAACTATGTCATCGTCTTAACGGCTGTTGGCTCATTTCTATCTGCATACTCAGTTATAGATGTCTGTTTGCTTTAAAAATGAGAAAATATAAATCAATTATTAACTAATGCAGTTTGTCTAGAAGACAAAAGTCTTCAAAACATAAAACAAAAAAAATAATAGTTGATGTTCTTCATGATAAGAATGGGAAGTTAGAGAATTAAAATTATACTCAAGAGCTTCTCCAGCTAACCTGAATCTCAGACCCTAAATATAACAACAAAGCAAATGATCACTTTATAAACATATAACTACGAGGAATAATCAACTCAGGCCATGCAGGCAAATGCTTGAAGCAGGCCACTGATGCAAGGCAATGTCAAAGGACACGGTGGGGATTATGGCAAACTTGACAGCCCAGATTCCATGTAAAGTGTTCGGATTCCAAAGTTTGAAGACACTATGCTGGCAGCCTTCAACTCAAAGAACAAGACTGACCAGCCAGCCCATTCGATTCATCGATCAGCAAACTTGTTTTCAGAGAAGTAAAATGACTTGTCTAAATTTAATGCCTGAATTTACCACCCCCACCTTAAACAACTACCTCAGGACTAGAAAAGAAGTTTCCTGATTCCCATCCTTTGGTGCATTTACTGAACAAACCCAGTACTTGCGCTGGCTGAGGCTCTCTGGTAAAAGCAGGGCAACCAAGACAAATGACTTAAGAACCCTTCCTTCACTCTCCTTCGAGTGGGGCCCACAGACCAGGAAACAAACATTACAGCAATACAGCAGGAATGCTACAATGATTCTCTGTTCTCATAACGTCAATGAGAACACAGAGGAGGAGAAGAGAAGTCACTTCAGGGGATGCAGTACTCAAACTTTACAGTGTCCAGTATTTATAGACATGTACTCCTATGTGATAACATTTCTGGACTTTATTATTTCTTTCCTTAAAGAAACACATTCCACTAAAAGGGGGGGAGGGGAGTCTCAGATCAGGACACTCTTAGAAAGTCTTAGCCCAGAGAAAAACTTTAATGGCCCAGTTATAAATCTTCTAAAATGAGAATTTGTAATAGGAATACTGACAGACCTTTAATGATGGCAGCACTATGGGGCTTTGTATAATAAAGCCCTTGTATTTTCAGTTTAGATCATTATTTATAGGATGCCTTGCAAAGGATTTCATTTGCAAGTGCCTGCCTGAATCAATGACTTTTACACAAGGAAAGGAAGTGCAAAGCACACCGTTTGAAAAAGCAGGGATTTACCTCCTGGGGTTCAGGAGGCCTAGGGACGAGGCGCTTTCAGGCAGTGAATGATGATTTTGACTCCTCCAGTTTGTATAAAAGGTTGAAGTTCAGTCTGGCACAGTGCAGCATTCCACAAGACCTGCTGCCTCTTTGAGCAGGCGATTAATCTCATGATCGATAGACCATATGATTAGGCACTAATAGCTGATAGGAGGAGAGAATAAACAACCATAAATTTGCTTTGTACTGAGTAATCCAAGTGTAAGCAGGGTCATTGAATGGTCACATTGGGTCATGTTACCTAGGGGGCCATATGGAATAAAAATGGAAGACACATACATTTTTAAAGATCTTCAATTATTAGCTCAGGGTTATGGGACCAGGAAGGGGCTGTCTGAGAAACACCTATTAGTTTAGTATTCTGTGGCAACAGATGCAAAGGTCTCCATGTTCTGAGTGTGGAGGCTGATGGTAGAGAGAATAATGGAACAGTCTCATTGTTGAAATGACTCTTCTGTAAGCACCATCATCCACCACCCTCAGTATAACATGAGTGGCCTTGGGTGGTCTGTCACATCCGTCCCTGAAACTCTGGGTTCAGTGCCTGGAGGACAAACTAAAGGGAAGCAGCGCTTAGGATCCAGGATGTGACTGTGTGTGTCTGAATCAAAGCAATTGCTGGACTGTTTAATTGTGCCTTTGCATGCAGACCGCTGATTGGAGTTCGATGGTTGTTTCTCAGGGTGTTGTGAACTTCCAGTATTGGGAATGGTAACACGACATAAAAACTGGGATGCAGAAGATCATAAATCTCATTCTTTTCTCCCTTTCCCTGGCTTCTTCCCTTTCTAAGGCTGTGACCCCCTCTATCAGCCTTTTGAAAAAAAGGAATCAGTCACACCCAGACTTTATAAAATGAAAACCTGGATAGTTTTCTCTTGCCTGTGACAAAATTCAAGAAAAAATCTGCAAAATGTCAATTTTCTCTCTTAGGTGTATCCTTTTTTCCACCCAATCCTGAGCCCTGGGAAGCAAAAAGCCCTTAAACTCTTGCTATCAATAACCACGAAAAAGGAAAGGAAGATACTTTGTTAGCCTAAAAAGAACAGGCCAGAGAAAGTAATTGTTGGATAAAAAAAGAACATCACTGGCCTTGTACTGTGTTCTCAGCCCCACAGCAAACTACACAAATCTCTTTTCTTTGAAAACCATCTGGGAAAAAAAATACCTCCAATCACCCTCTCCACTTCTGAATTGTTCCTCCCAAACCCCATTATCCTCATCTCCCTCCCTCCTTGCCTTACTAATATGGCCTTTGTTAATTTCCAAGCCTTTAGGGAACAACTGTTCACAACCCTTCATTCTAGTCTAATTGTTCAATACTGCTGATAGCTCTTGAGCCAACAGAAGAGTATTTGATCGGCTCTTTGAGAAGAAAGCAGGCGCTTCAGACACCTTGGGGTTTGTTGGGATAATTTTTGTCGTTGTTAATTCTTGGGAAGCTGAGAAATTCATTCCCCATTCAGAGACAAGCACTATCAACACTCCTGAAGAGGTCCAGTGTTTGAAGCAGTTTCTATATTCAAGCCATGTGAGAATTTTAAAATTTGCTGTAAAAATCCTTTCTTGGTTTCACTTATTCAAAGAGTTTTCACTCTTAGAATTTCTGAGCTGGAAATTTTTTTTGGCCAGTTAGAATTGTAGCATAAAAGGACACCCGAAAATGTCAAATCACACGGGACACTCCAATGTCCAGCCAATTCTCTGCTGACACTTTTTGGAATAATAAAACCAGCCCAGCTGGGGCCACCCATATGAACTTCCAGTTAGGCAAGGCACTTACCTGGGAAGAAAACACAGCAGAGGGCCAGGATAACCATCTGGTCCAGTGTGCTGGGCTCCCAGGGAAGGGGTGCAGAGTGACGGCAGAGAACATGGAGATGACCCCAGAATATGGGTCAGTGTTCTTTCCTCTACCTCCTAACATGTATTTTGAAAAATCCTTTCTTAGTAATTAGTATCAATTTCTAGCCAGCTCTGAAATTCATAGAATGTAGGGGGAAAAAAACACTCTCAGTAACCTTCTTAAACACATCTGCTGAATTTTTCCCAGACAAAAAGAGAAAATCTCCTTTGTAGACCCACAGAGATGGTTTAGATCTAACTCAGCCATTCCACCCTGGTTTGGTGATTTCCTATAACCTTGTCTTCACTGATACTCTGGCGGGGGTGTCCAACCAGTGGCCTGTAGGCCATATATGGTCCAGGATGGCTATGAATGTGGCCCAACACAAAATAGTAAATTTACATAAAACATTATGAGATTTTTTGGTGTGATTACTCATTGCAATGTATTTCATATGTGGCCCAAGACAACTCTTCTTCTTTCAGTGTGGAACAGAGATGCCAAAGGTTGGACACCCAACCTGCAAGGGTCTATACCGAACCTGGTTCATAGCTGTAATAGTCATAACAATATCTACCACTTGCTGAACATCAAATATAGACTAGGGCACCTAGAAAATCATTTCAGCCCTGGCTGGTGTGGCTCAGTGGATTGAGCATTGGCCTGTGAACCAAAGGGTCACCGGTTCGATTCCCAGTCAGTACCTGCCTGGGTTGCGGGCCAGGTCCCCAGGAGGGGGTGCATGAGAGGCCACCACACATTGATGTTTCTCTCCCTCTCATTTTCCCTCCCTTCCCCTCTGCCTAAAAATTAAAAAAAGAAAAGAAAAACATTTCAAATTTTCACACAATCCTATGAGTTAATACTGTTCCCCCATTTTACAAACAAAACAAAACAAAACAAAAAGCTGGGGTAAAGAAACCCAGAGAGGTTAAACTTGCCCATAGTCACACAGCTCAGCCATGGCACAGACCAGATTTGAATTATATTTGTCACAAAGGCTGATTAGTTTCCTACTGGATGATGCTGTTTTCCACACTGGCTTAAGAATTGAAGAGTGAGATTGCCCTATAGTTCTCAGGAGTTAGTTGGTACCAGTACTAACAGCTAACCCTTCTGGTTTACATTTTTTCAAGCATGAAAGCAATACAGTAATACAGTCTTACATCATTCCCATGGATACCAGAGTTTTATATCACTAGGGCAATCAGAAAGAAGATGAGTCAGTCTTAGCAAAAGCACTAAGTATAGACTGAGGCTATGGCTATGTGGGCAGAAAGAAGTAGAGGAGACTAAGAAATTTTTTAACTTGATAAGGCCAAAAACAGGGAAAAGGGAAAAAAATGATTCACTTATTCTTTCAGCCTCAGCAAATGTTAGCTAAGCACCTACTATGTACTAACTTTCCTAAACTGAATTAGAAAGAGAAGGGCTTAATTCCCCACCTCTTTTGGTCTCTTTGGACCTCTTGGTATCAGCCATACTAAAGGTAATTCATCATCGGTTCTACTTCATCATCCATTTTACCCTGATACTATGTTCTATAAATGCAATAGAGTCGGCTGTTGACTTGACTCTCTCAGTTCCTCTGACTATAGAGTCATGTTTGGCTTATTTGTAAAATGACAGTATCAATAAAGCGGAGCTTGAGAAATGTAATCCAAATGATTCCAGCAATTGACAATGACCCTCATTCTACTGGATAGAAGGGTCAGATATAGGTTTCAATGGTTGCATTAATTGCCCTGACTGGTGTAGCTCAGTGGGTTGTGCAAACTGAAAGGTCACCGGTTCGATGCCCAGTAAGGGCACATGCCTGGGCTGCAGGCCAGGTTCCCAGTTGGGAATGTGCAAGAGGTACTAGATCAATGTTTCTGTCACACGTCAAATGTTTTCCCCCCTCTCTTTCTCCCTCCCATTCCTTCTCTCTAAAAAATAAATAAATAAAGTCTTCTAAAAAAATAGGTGCACTAGTCAGTAGCCTCCTGTTGTTATCCAAAGGTTCACAGAGATATGGAAGAGAACCAGGCCTTCAATGAGACACCAGCAGTGATGCCCCCTAAAACTCTTCTAGAAGGTGCTAAGTCATAAAGAACTGGTAGAAATTAGCCAAACAAAGGGGGTACTGATGATTTCAGTAGGGGCTAAGAGAATAAGTACAGAATTCTGAAGGCAAGAAAGAATGTGGAATATTTAGCATGCTACAAATGATTTATTATGGCTAGAAGTTGGTAGGTGGTAAAAGGAATAGAGAGGTAAGCAGAGACCAGTTTGTTTTTAATATTTTATTTATTTATTTTTAGAGAGAAGGGACGGGAGGGAGAAAGAGAGGGAGAGAAATATCAATGTGTGGTTGCGTCTCACATGGCTCCCACTGGGAACCTGGCCTGCAACCCAGGCATATGCCCTGACTGGGAA
Organism: Trachops cirrhosus; assembly: GCA_028533065.1. Taxonomy (NCBI): domain Eukaryota; kingdom Metazoa; phylum Chordata; class Mammalia; order Chiroptera; family Phyllostomidae; genus Trachops; species Trachops cirrhosus. The sequence continues at coordinate 39,626,891 of CM052542.1, read as the reverse complement.
TTGAACCAGTGACCCTTTGGTTCATAGCTTTCGCTCAATCCACTGAGCTATGCCAGCCAGGGCAGGAACCAGTTTTTTTTAAGGGGCCCGGTAACAGTAACCATTCATTCATTCTCCTATTAATTTCACAAATGCTAGTAAGAACCGACTATGTACCAGGCATGATGCTAGACCCTGAAGACACCAAGATAGGTTAGCAATGTCTCAGGAAACCTATTACCACCATTCAATGATAAGCTGTACCTTAAGCAGCTGGTTAATGTTCAAAATGTAACATAAACTGGAATGCAGTAAAATATCCCTTGCTTTTCCTAATACACTTACTAAATAAAACTATTCACACCTGCAGGGGAAGAACTCACTTGTATTGGTTTACAATGAACATCAGCCAATCCCTTAGGATAATGTTGGAATCTTGCCCACTCATCAATATTAATTGCAACATATATAGATGCAACCTTATGTTGTCCCATTTCTCCAATTTCAGCCCTCACACCAAGGTATGTTCATAATCTGAAGTTTCAAGCTACACACCTTGGCGCAGCTGGAACCATAAAAATTCACATGTTATCATTGAGCACTACTAGGCAAAGAAACAGATGAAAATGACATGCTTTCCAACAACATAGAAAGCCCGAGTTCTATTTACAAAGAAAAAAAGAAACAGCCTGAATGTTGTTAGGAAAAAAAAAGCAAAATTATTTTCCAACAATGACCATAGGACTCAGAATATTTTTTTCCACATAGTAAGATTCTATTTTTTTAAAATGGAAATAAAGTATCTCAATTACCAGAAACCTTTTTCCATTAGAATAACCTTAAAAGTTATTAGTCACAGCTCTGACTGGTGTAGCTCAGTGGATTGAGTGCGGGACCATGAACCAAAGGGTCGCCGGTTTGATTCCCAGTCAGGGCACATGCCTGGCTTGCAGGCCAGGTCCCCAGTAGGGGACACACAAGAGGTAACCACACATTAATGTTTCCTTTCTTCTCTTGCTCCCTCCCTTCCCTTCTCTCTACAAATAAATTAATAAAATCTTAAAAAAAAACAATTATTAAGTCACAGAATCTGTTCTTTGGTGACTGTAACTAGTTTTAGAACTTAAGGATTCACTAAATCATTCACCTTGATTTAGATCTTTTTTTCCAGATATTCAAAACCTACCTGGTTTATAATAATATTGAGGAAGGGAGAGTGCATAGCTTCAGGATTACATCCACTTGAAAAGAACCACTGTAATCTCCACTAACTCCCAGCCAGTCAAGTGTCCCGACACTGTGAAATACAACTTAGGCAAGACATGTGATGATGGTCCTTCCTGAACCCACCTGGCCATACTCCACTTCCAAATTTCAGTAAATAAGTACATTCCTTGTTAAGTGAAATTAAATTGAACACACATGAACACACACGTTTTCAAATGTATGAAAGAAGAAAAACCATTCTTTAATACAGAAACTCTTATCAAATATGTTGTTTACCCAGCAGAAGCAGCACCTTATTGTAAAGAGCACACAATTTAGGAAAATGGGGGGGTATGGGGCAGTGGGCAACAGGTAAATGCAATTTATAACAATTACAACAGGAAGGATGAGATCATATAGTCACTTGCACACAATCACAAAAGAGGAGCATCAAACAAGACCAGGGGAACCCAGGAAGGCTTCCTGGGAGAGGGGTTTTTGAGCTGAGTCTTACAGAAGAAACAAGAATGACTAAGGAGGTATTCAGGTAGCATGGACAACTGACTCTTGTCAATTTAGCACTATTTGCATTTTAGAGTGTGTTGGGTTGGGTTTCACAGAATGGGAGACACTAAACAAAACCTGCTCATTGGCTGATGAACCCAGTGACCCTGGAATCTCTGACAGGCTGTGGCTGGCTGAATAATGACTCCCCCACCCCACTCCTAAGATGTCCATATCCTGTTTCCAGATCCTGTGAAAAGGCAAAAGGGATCTGGCAGATGTGACCAAGATGTGACCAAGTGATCCTGAGTGGGGGAGATTATCCTGCATTACCCAGGTAGACTCAATGATGCAATCACAAGATTCCTTATAAGAGAAAGGCAGGAGGATCCAAGATCTGGAAGAAGGAAGCAGAGGTTGAAATGACGCGCGATGAGCCCAGGACTGCCAAACCAGCCTCTAGGAGCTGGAAGAGCCGAGGAACAGATCCTCCCCCAGAGCCTCCAGAAGGAAACAGCCCTGCTGGCACCAGACTGGTTTTCAGACTTCCACCTCCAGAACTATAAGAAAATAAATTTATGTTGTTTTAATCCACTAAGTTTGTGGTAATTTGTTGTAGCTGCCATAGGAAACAAAAACACAGGGCTTGCAGTAATACGAAGAAGAATTGTGTTAAATCAGCACTGACTTGACCCCATAAATCTGGAGCACCAGGATGTACCAGAGCAGAGAAACAATGAGTGACAGTGTTCATTACCGAAGAAGTTAAACTTCACACCTAAACCTTGAATCAGGTGCAAAACACTACAAATTGCGCAACTTGCTTATATGGCTAGAAGTGAGCAAGCATTTAGTGTCCGGGGAATTACGATTTGTGTGCCTCTGCCATGTGCAGCCTGCCCCAGCTCAGCTTCTGTGTATAACTCCACTCCAGAGACATCTAAATACACCCACGTGTGTGAATGAGGAAGTGACCAAGTACCTGGAGGGCAGAGATTTTGTCCCATTTGGTCACTGCTGTATTGTTCTAGGCCCAGCACCTAGAACAATGCCTGGCACATAGTAGGTGCTCCATAATATTTCATGAACTAATGACAGTCTGGAGATGAAAGATAATTTGCAAATAACAACAAAATCTCCAGATAATTTGTGAATAACAACAAAATCTCATATTTCTTCCAAAAGGTTATCTGATTGGCCAGACTCTGCAGATTTTGAGAAAACATCCTCCTCATAATTGTACTTTTCATTTTAGCCATACAATGTGACATGCAATAAAAATGGCAAAACAAAAATTCAGAGAGAGTCAGTAAAGCCAGGTTATATGGCAATAAGTTAGCTCCATGTCCCCACTGCGCTTGAGAAAAGCATTAATTTTCTTGAGAGTTTTTCTCCTTGGCTGAGTGCTGAAATGGCACAAAACAAGCAGAGGTTTGATTCTCTTAGATTTACTATTAATGCCACCAGCATTTCAAGAATAAAATATCTACAGGCAGATATGAAGCCCCTTAATTAAATGAAATTTTATAGCCATATGAAATATTTCAAAGTTAAGGGCTAAGGGGAAGGCAACATCACACGTAGACAGGTGAGGATTAAGTAACAGCTGTGGCTAAATCACATTTCCAAAAGAACCTTGTACATCAGGTATGCCCAATGCTGAGTCTCATTATTCTGGTTTCTTCTGCTAACAATGGACAAAGGGTAGGAATTAAAGAGTACAGGCCTTAGGCTAATGGCTAACACAAAGGAAAATAAACATCGATCCATTTTCTCAAAGAATGTTCCCGGAGCACCTACCCTGTGCCAAGCCAAGAGCTAGATCCTAGAGATAGAAAAACAATTTAGTCATTGAGCACTTCTTTGCACCAAGCAGCTGCACTAAGTATGAAGTATGGCCCCATTACTACCATCTTCACTTTTACAATGAGAAAACTCAGGTTAGAGAGATTTCATAATTGTCCACAGTTCAGGTGGCTGGTGCTTGGCAAAGAATCTGAATCTAAGTACATGTGACTATGGGGCCCATATGCTTGCATACAAGTGTCCCAGTGTCTCTGCTCATTGAGGAGCCAGCATCTGAGCTTTACCCATTACTAAATGCCACCATGAGGTCAGACTCACACACACACACACACACACACACACACACACACAGGAAATCTGGAGACAAAAGTTTTTCACAGAGCCACCCACCATTGAAGACAAAAATGGTTTTAAGCCTTCTAGAAGCTTTAGCATACATCAAGGTTATTTAGAGGGCCTGTATAAAAACAGATTATTGGTCTTCAACCTCTGAATTTCTGATTCAGGGGCCTGGAGTGGGGACCAAGGATGGGGGTTTCTAACAAGGCCCCAGGTGAGGTTGACACTGCTGGTCCAGGGACCACACCTTGCAAACTGCTTGTACATAAATCTGCAATATCACCTCTTTAGGGCAAGATTCCCTTTTTGCTCATTGTATCTAGAAAACCACTTGGCACAGAACAGGTATTCAGAAAAACATTTACTGAATGAATGAATCTTCTGTGTACTTGAAAAACAGATAATCAACTTTATTAAAATTATATGCAAACTAAGTGTAAATAGGTTCAGACTGGAGCCTAGGGTATCATCTCATTATTAAGGGTGTGAGAACCTTAATGAATATTGTGACATATCCTTTGGCCATGCAGAGGCATGTGTCAGCGTCTAAGTACTGTTACCGCAACATTTCTCAATTGTGGTGGTACGGCACATTGGAAAGAACATGGAATTCATGCACACAGCTGATGCTCTGTTACTAAATGTCCCAGGTCAAGTTCCTGACCTAGTGAAGCTTAGTTTTCTCTTCTATAAAATGAGTTCTTGGGCTAAAGGGTCACTGGTTCGATTCCCAGTCAGGGTATATGCCTGGATTGCAGACCAGATCCCCAGTAGGGGGTGCTCAAGAGGCAATCACACACTGATGTTTCTCTCCCTCTCTTTCTCCCTCCTTTTCCTGCTCTAAAAATAAATAAATAAAATCTAAAAAAATGAGTTTTGGGGAACATTAACTATAACATATATGATATGTTCAACTATGTGGGTAGCACATGGTTCTAATTCTTCAGTGGTAGCTATTATTAACTTCATCACACACACACCTCTGTCAGGGTCATCACGGAAATCTTGATCTTCAGTAAATAGTCATTCATGCAACAATATTTAGCAAACATTTACAAGTACATCACTCACTCTGTGGGGCGTGTTTGATTCTCAGGTGCCACATTGAGTAATGGGTTTTAAAAACATGCCTTCCCTAGATTTTGTTGCCACCCTAAAAGGCTTGTTCTAAAAACCTTGGGATGAAAGGTCCAAAACAGTGCTCTGGAAAAGCTCAGGGGCAAGAATCAACAAGAGTTATATAAAGAGGGGAAGCCAGGTGTGCCTCCTCTCTGAGGAGGCAGGGAGAGTGTTGAGTCAACAAGCCTACAGCTCTCAGGCCAAACAGTCACCACAGAAGCGGTTCTCCTAGCAGGTGTGAGCATAGCCAAAGAGAAGCTGCACTGTCTGGTAGGGACAGGTGGGGGGTCCTAGCCCAGGCTGTCTCTTAAATCCTTGGGACATAAGCAGAGACCTTCTTCATGCCACGAGAGTCTCATGTCTGTCTTCCATTCTCCTTACCCGAAACACTAAAGGCAACACAAGCTGCCCCTCACTCCAGAAAACACTTCAGTGAAAGTGAGTGCATACTGGTATATTTGCCTCAAGTTACTTTGTTAGGAACCTAAAATTACAACTGAGGGAACCAGATAACAGAAAGCAACCTTTACAATTTCATATTCCTGTGTTCATTCATAATGTAAAAGACTTAGAAAGGTACCCATTTGGATTCTTGGGAACAGGAAAATCCCAAAACCATAGTTTACTATTTTCAAAGGAGTTTCAATCTGGGCAGAAATCAAGAATACTGTTCTTCAGGCTAAGTTTATATCCTGAAATATGCTTCTTGTAAGAAATAATTTTTTAAATGTGGAATCTAAAATTAAGCAAAAATAACATACAGTATGTTCAGCTTTGAAATTTGCCGGGACTCAGCCAAGTTTACCATAAACAGAAGGCAGAATTGTCTATTTTTAACTTTACAGCCCTTGGGTGATTAAAATTTTGAGCCATAATAAACAACTTTTTTATTCTTCACAACATAATTTCTCATTTGAAATTGCAGTCTTTTTTGTTGTTTAGGAGATACGGATTGAGCACTTCGTGTTTTCTAATTCTTTCTTACACACAAATTTCTTGCAGAGAATAAATGCATGCATTAGCATGCCAAAAGCATATATTTTCTTAAGAAGAAAAAGAAATGAAAAAGAACCTCACCGAGGCCCAAAACGAAATTGCCTTCTCTTCTGTTTTAACTAGCAATTAGCACTTGGCCAATTGCATTTTAGGAGCAAAACACAGCAACGGATCCTACCATTCTGCTTGTATAAGTGGAATCACCCCAAACACCTCCTCATCACCCAGATTATTTGGCAATTTGGCGTGTTTGCAGATCAATCCTGTCAGCAGAAAGTGTATCTTCCCACCAGGTAAATTGGTAGCCTCTGACACACCAGTGAATTACATCGGGTAGCTACTACTATCTTCTGAGCATGAGCACAGTGTTAATGAAACTATTTTGGTGTGGAAACCAAACGGGTCAAGACAGGCAGGTGAGGGAGCAGAAGGGATTCAGGGTCATGTAGAATGTCAACATGCTGAGTCACACAGAATTTAACCCCCAAAACGGATATGGAAGTTTTCCCTCTGCTGTGCATATTCTTTTTCTCTGGCATCGCTTCCAGGGGTGTCCAAACCATTTGGAATCTCTGGGCTACACTGGAAGGAGAACTGTCTTGGGCCACACATTAAATACATTGCGACACATAATCACACACAAAAAAATCTCATAATGTTTTAAGTAAATTTACGATTTTGTGTTGGGTCCCATTCGTAGCCATTTTGAGCTGCCTGCAGCCCATGGTCCACAGGTTGGACATCCCTGGTTTGGGCTAAATAACTCAATACTCTTTAGAAACGAACAAGTTTAAAAGTCTTGCCTCCCCATCAAGAGCTATCGGAGACTGAGTCACTGGAGATAAACTAAAGCCCAGTAGCACAGGTGCTGCCTTTGGGACAAGTGAAAGATGATGTCCAATTGCTGGTCTGGAAGAGAGGGTGAAGAATGGCGACAGCACTCATTTTGAAACAGCATGATGAGCAGGTTTGTTGGAAAAATAGGTCGATCAGTACAAGATGTTAACTCAGTTTTTGTCAACCTGTTTTTTCATGTTGAATATGGGTTTAGGGCTCGAGGGAAAGACCCTTCACATCTTTCTTCTGGAGCAACCGAAAATATCCCAACGGACCCTTAAATATTTAAGCTTGTGTTAAGGACATTCTAAGGAATCTCTTCTCCAGCCTTTATAGCCACACTTTCAACCGCCCCTCCTATGATATGATTTCCTGATCCATTAGCATCCAGGTCTCCATTTTGTTGGCAAACCTCATAGCATTCTGTACCCAAAACTGGGCAAAAAAATTCCAGTTGTGGTCTGACCACAGCCCAACACAGCATTAGCTTTTGAAAACAGCAGTGTCACGCTGCTGGCCCCTGTTAATCTTGTGGTCAGCTTACACTCTTGGGTTGTTTTCACATGAACGGCTGTCAAATTAGGTTTCTTCCACCCTTCCTTTGTATAATGAAGTTTCCACATCTAAATGCAGGATGCCCCATTCCCTAGCCTGTCTACATTTAACAGAAAATGAGGATTTTCATCCCATTTTCATTTCATTCTTACCAATTCTGTCCCCATCTTTGCCAGGATGCCTGGAGGTAATAGCCTTTTGGAATGAGCTTAAGTTTATATCCCTTTTATCATGGGATTTTCCATATCCCAGGTTACTTAATAAATAGCATTTCTTCCCTACAGAAAATATGTAAAGCCACTGGGGGGGAGGGGAGGGAGAACTGCACACACAGAACAAGATGATTTCTCATTAGTCTTAGAACAATGCCAATCTACTATAAATTGTTTATTTTTTATGCTGGAGTATAAAACTTATGTTTTTGTAATGCAAACTTAGATACTGTACACTGCGTTCCTCTACCCTCTCCCCCTCTCTCCCCCACAAAAAGCCCAGCTAGATATTTACCAATGTCCTGAGGCAAGTAAACAATTTAGGTCTTTTCTGTAGGCAGTAGTAGGGAATGTTGATTGGATTTACTTAGCTATCAGTATATAACAGGCTGTGTAGCCTTCAGGGCAGAGGTACAGAGAAGTGTAAAGGAAGGAGCTGTTTAAAAAAAAAGTACATGGGCCAATTTCTAGTACTTATCTCAGCCTTGCAGCCCCACTGCCTGGCTGTCTTAGGGTCATATAAGGATTTAGAGCTCAGGGAGTGAATGGTCTTGAGGCTTCTACCTCCCTGAATATTCCTATCATCATCTATTGGGCATGGTTCAAGTTCGGCAGAGACTAATGTCTGGATTTCCACCAAGTGATGGAGTTGCAGGGATAGCTACTCTTCTGCTCAGCTCTCAGAACATCCTGCTCTTAGCAGATAGCAAAGTTTTCTTTATAAAAATACCTAAGAGGTATAAAAACAATCTTACACCTCAACGGAAGATGATAGGAGTAGAAATATGCTTAGCCTGATGCTTATCGATGTTAGAAATTAGTTAAGCTCATTACATAGTCTTTTAAAGAAGAATGGGAATACATCTGTTTAGGGTAATTTAGATGTAGTTGTGCCTAAAGGCAGAAGGAAAGACAAGATCACTACCCAGTAATTGTCTGTGTTCATTAACAATGCAACCGGGGCAGGCCCGAATGACTCAGAATTAAGACAAGAGAGAGAATTATGAAATCTCAAGGTTAGGGAATGCCGATTCATATCAGCTACCAACTCCCCAGACTAGCTCTCAGGAAAAGTATTTTAACTTCTTTCTTTACTTTCTGGTCTGTAAAAGAGATACCCAGGCATCTCCGAAAGAACAAGCCCTTTGAATAGGAACCTCATGGATTAAAAGTGTCAGCTGCAGGCCACCTTGATCTGCAGAACCAACAAGCCTCACAGAGCCCTCTGGGAAAAGGCCCAATCTGACCAGCACCCAAAGGCACTGGGTCTCAGGGATCTCACCACGAAGGCCCCACAGGTCACGTTCTGGGCTGTCTTCTGCAAACCATTTTTCTTTTTATTATCAGAGTAACTAAATGAGTTCAGAATTAGTTGTATTTTACAGATTAGGAAACCGAGACTCTGAGAGTTTAAAATGACTAAATCTTTATTAGAAAGCAAGAGCCCGGGTTTGATCACAAATCAGTCCAACCACAAAGACACCTTTCTACCTCTAAGAGAGTGGGGCTGAGGCTAGTGAAATAGTTATTTGAAAATAACTTTTGTTTCACTAAAAATAAATGAAAAACTTCTATTGCTCTTCAGTTCTCTGAAAGGGAAAGTTGCCATAATTACTTTTCTTTCTTTGCCCTAATCTTTGCTCCTGATTTGGCCTCTTTCAACTGGGGAAAAAAAGAGAAAATGAGCTAACATTGAGAATACAGAGCACAATTTTTACATGCTAACTAATGAGTAATCAACATCTATCACAACAGGAAAAGATTTGGGGGCTTCTATAGTTCTTACTCTGACTTGTCTAGCAACTCTGACAAATCACTGACAATACTTAGGCTTAAAGTCAGGGACAACTAAAAACCCCTACGCCTGAGGTAGACACACCTGAATCCACTCTCTTCCTCAGGCTGCACACCTGGAATCACCAGGGGAGTTTTAGAAAACACTAAAGCTCGATCCCATCCCAGGTGATGCTAAGAGGGCAGCCAGGGCTAAGACCCCCAGTCTGAAAGCAACAGAACTGAAAGTCAAAAGCAACACAAAGTAAGTTTATTTAGAATTCATCCAAAGATGAAAAGGACGAGAGTTGTGTATCCCATGAACTTATGTGGCAAATCTGACCTTAAAAATGACATACATTTGCATCAGTTTTTCCATCTAGCTGCCCTAAGCCCACCCTGGGTCCCAGCTCTGCTTTTTCCACGGTCATGCACAACTCAGTCTTTGTATCTCTTTTTCCTTGTCTGTAAAATTAGGTCAGTAATACCTACCTTGCAGTCATTTTCAAAATTAAATGAAATTTTAAAAGGTATACAAAATGCTAAGCACACAGCACTTAAATGTTTCAACCTTCTGAAACATCTCTCCAGTTGGCTGCCCTAGGCTCTAAACAAGTCACCTATTATGTTGGAGTCACCATTCTTTCCAAAAACTGTAAGTTTCTGTCCTCTAGCACTTTTCCTTAAAATGATCTTGATCCATAAGATTGTATGAATATTTACATTCATAATCCAATTCACATATTTATAGGGAAGTTCACTTGAAAAGACTAAGTGGAAATTTCTTTTAAATATGAGGCATCTATTTTTGAGCACCTATTATGTACCAGGAATTATGCCAAGCATTCTATACTTATAATTTAATTTTATTTCATTTCATTCTTATAAAGCCCCTTCTGGAAAATAATTATTTTGTTCATTTTATAGATGATAAAATTGGATTTCACAGAGGTACAGTTAATGTGCACGCACACATATACACACAAAAGGAGCTAGCAGGGGAACTTGCTAGGAGTTGAACCCAGGTCTGTCCAAACTCCAAAGGCAGACTATAATTGTGTCTCCCAGTGTATAAAACACTTTATATATCAAGTGCATATGAATACTTTACATATATTCATAAAATGTTTTGTGTACATTTGTGCACACGTCAAACTTTAAAAGATTTAAGTATAAACTGTAGTTTTGTACTTAGAACAGTATCATAAAATGAATTTCTAAATCAATACTGAAATTGATCTAACTTCTAGGTTTAGCCATTGAGAGGTTAATCTACTTCTCATAAGAGTGTTAGAAAGTTTCTAAAGCACCTCCTCCCCACCCCCCAGGCCTTTTTGACTACCCCAGCTTTTAAATAACCCTAACATTGGTCGCCTTCCCAGGGCATCTACTGGTTTGCGTGTAATTTGTCTAATTAAATTTAAAGAAGAAATGTTTCACGGAGCACCATTTCATCATTTCCTCTTATACACCATGCTGTGGACTTTAATGAGGACCTAGACCCTATCTTAACTCAGCCTTAGTTTCAGCACAGATGAGCTGAGCTTGTTAAGACAGTCCTCAGTTGTCTGGAAAAATAGCTTTATTAAGGTCATGGAATGCCGAGAGTTTGATTAAAGCTAATCAAGGAAGAAAGCCAGGCTGTAGCATGGTGAATCAAGCCTCAGTGCATGTTTAACATAACTTAACCTAGCCTATCTGTTGAAAGCAGACATAAATAAGATCAGGTTTCTTAAAAAAATGCATGGACAAATGCAGGCATATTACATGGTGTAATATATCTCCCGAGTTTCTAAGTTGAACAACTCTTTCAATAAGCAACATATATTTAAAGCTGCACGAATGCAAGTAACAGAGGAAGGTTGTCAATAGCCTCTGTCATTTAAAAAACAGGCCATGGAGGGGTGGAGGGGGAGTTTAAAATGTGTGACCTATGAATATGTCTGGCCAACAGTGACGCACAGACATCACTGTCTTGTTAATCTGAAAGTTAGGTTTCTGGCTAAATAAACCTGAGTGACTGTCATTTGCAAAAGTGATGCTAAGGCATTCAACATTAACAATGTTTTGGAAAGCTCTTAACTAGGGTTTACAATATTTTTTTAGTTTGAAGAAAATTAACAGTAACAGCAAAGAATGGTAGAAATCTGGAAATCTGAAGAACTAGCTATAGTACTGACTCTAACCCATCACATGACCTTCCAAGATTCTTGGCCGGGGCTATCTAGGCCTCACTTCTTTCAAGAGCCAAATGAGAGTAGACAGACTAAATAGTCTGTTAAAGTCTAAAAGTTCTACCATGCTATTAAGGTCTACTGCAGCCTTCACACTGTTCTCTTCCTGGTGTTAAGGCAATATGTTAATCTGAAGGGCCACCTTGGATTGTTAATCACTACTCAAATTTAAGAATCCCAATTCAAAAAATAATGGTAGAGAATGAATGAGTGTAAAGCCTTGGAGGTTTTGAAAATAAAAGACAATTGCCCGGATGAGTTAACATCTTTTTTCTTCATTAACACCTTTCTAATTTTTACTTGTTACCCTTTTTCCTTCCACATGTACAGCTTTGGGATATATTGTTATTAGAACATACCCTTCTTTTTAAAAAAATATCTTTATAGGTAATTCCAATGCACTGATTTCAGCTAGGCTCTATGTTAAATTCATAATTATCAATCTGCAGTATTAACAATAAGTACCTTAATTTAGTTATCAAAGATTTTGGAAGTTGTCATGTCTAAGAGCCCCCACATCATGTTTTACTTTGTAGAGCTGAAACAGGTAAGAAGCTTCATGAGATATATGTACCCCAGTGTTAGAGTTCCACAGACTAAACAGGACCTGAGAAAACAGGAGACCTCGTCTTCCACAGCAGCCTGACTCACCACCTTTTTCTGATTTGCTGGAGGTAATGGAATACAGAGGCTTAGGAAGAACACAGGAGAGCTGTGCATAATGGGATTTAAATAATCTGATTTTCCCAAGAAAGAAATTGAGAAGCAAAGAGATAAAGGATTTTCTGTACACACTTACACACACACATACTTCTTTAAAGCACCTTGTAGTTTCCAAAGCACTTTTGTATTATATTAAAAAAAAGGCCAGGAGGACAGGTACTATTATTTCCAATTTTTAAGAAAGGGAGAAGCAAAGACATTAAGAGACTTTAGTACCTTCACATACTTCAGTAATGGCAGTGGCAGAAGTAGACTCCAGGTTTTCAGTTCTAGTTTAATGCGATCCCTACTTACACTCACTTTTTTAACTCCACAAATGTTTGAGTGCCAGTTATGTGTCAGGCACTGCCGTAGATACTAGGAAAATAAGAGGAACAAGACCAATTAGGTCCTTCCTCTCCTAACATTCTAAGTGTCCATACGCCATGTATTTACAATATGTACAGTTTAATATATGTGGCTTTTCATACACTTTTGTATACCAACCAGTTTATGAGACTCATTAACAATTAAGATCACATATAAATATTTATTATTTTTTAAGAACTGCACTCACTGAGTCAACACAGAACAAATAAACCCAGCCACTCCCGAGTCCCTTCCTTCCTCATTCCTCCACACAGCTAGCCTTTTAAAACAATCTAAGTAAACAGCAAAGTAACATCTATTCGAGTTACACATTTCTTCACATGCTGAGAAAGGAAAAAGATGGCCATAAAAGTCTTCAGAAAAAGGAGAGGTTCAAAATTATGTGGAGACTATTTTTTTTAAGGATCACTTTAAGCACACACGGATCTTAAAGAATGCACATGGACATCGTGTTTGGGAAAAGTTTGTTCTTTTTTTCTTTCTTCTTTTTAATTTACACAAAGCACAATCTTAAAAAGCCAATGGAGGGTGGGGACTGTCTGCTCCCCACCTCTAGGTCTGTTGCTGAATGAAAGATCGACAGGAAATTAACGCAGTGGTAGGGAGTTTCTTGCCAAGAGTGAACTCTAAAACAAAAGACCCACTATTGTGTAAGAAAATCTGACATCTATACCCTCAGCCGTGTTCTAATCTTCAGCAGTCCTTCAGTATGATCTATGCTTTATTCTAAATTATATAAATATATACACACACACATATATATAAAGTATTGTATTACTCCTCATGTTCTAGCTCCTCCTAAAAAAGATGCAGATTTTGTTTCTTTGATCCTCTCTTCTCTCCTTGTTTAATTATCTTTTTAGCCAGCAACAGTTAGTCAAGGAATTCAACTATGCAACCTCTTTTATCATCCATGCCAAAAGCACACTACCTTAGAGGCTTACAGGATTTCTACCATAATTTCTACCAATTGCTACCATAATACGTAAGATTATGGCATTAACCTTTGTTGTTTTGGCCTGATATTACAGAAAATGCTCATTTTCTGATAAATTTGTGAACCTGACATTGTTGGTCACTCTGCATTTCAAATAGCTTTTATGGCATTAATACCGCAGAAAGGATACCAAAACGTGGTGATGGCAGAAGGAAGTAATCCAAGAATTTAAAGTCCATCCAAATGCTGCTGAGGTGACCCACGGAGCATGATCCATTTATGAGGTGAAGATAAAAAGTGAGATTAGTTGAGTAATCATAGTGGACTTGCTTTGTTTTATATTCAGTGCTAATCTCTCAAACAACTTTTTAGATGAGTTCTCTTGATTTTTCTTTGTCCAAAATGATGTAACTAAAGGCTATCACATCTTCCCTGCTATTCTCAAAAAGAAATTGGGCTTACTTCATTTCAGTCAACTGGTTTACCTGTATTTAATTGCTTGTGAAGAAAGGTATAAAATGGTGACCTACCAACACAAAATCATGTTCCTCTGTTATTTTAATAGGTACTAATAAAGCCAGAAGTCAGAGCAAGTCACCAAAGTATCAGCTGTAGAAGTTTTCTGGGCACATTCCAAAAGTCTACATCTGCTTGGCAACAACTCAGAAAAGAGATACGGTTACTCTTTTTACAGTAACATAGCTTTCCCAGGCTTCAATGTATGAAAAACAGCTTGCTCTGTATCAGAAGAAAATCCAACCAGATTTGCAAAAATCACATACTCACTATTCTGCCCTATCAACTTAAAAATTGCTATACATGGAACCAAAATCATAAATGACATGGTTATCACATATTGCCATGTTCACGTGGTCTGACAGTCCAAGTGGGAATCCTATCTTCCTTTTCTTTTTGCAACATAAACACTTAAGCATTTAGTGATAAAATATTAAAAGCATAAGGCTCCAGACTCAGTGAGTACAAGTTGCTGATATAGCACCAACTCCAAAGAAAGGTGTCAGGTATGTTAAAATATGGCTCTGGCTTAGACATTATGAGCCCTATTCTCTCCGTAATATGCTTGCCTTGTTCCTACCCTCCACAATTAACTATGTGTGTCAGCACTAAAATGTACCCCCTTAAATTCTATGAAGAAAATTCACATCTGTGTCAATAAACAAAGTAATTGTCACATTTGTTCACCACAAACAACAGGTCTAGACACTTTTTAAAATTATAACATTAATTAATCTTTTGTCACCACTAATTAAAGCAGTAACATCACGTTTAGTTACTTTACTAGCAGGAGTCAACTTTGGGTTGCTGGAAAATATATTAATGGAAAAGAGGGTGAATGTAATGCGCAGAAAAAAGAGCATTTAGGGAAAAAAAAGTCATATTATTTTAAAACAAGAAATGTTTATCACAGTTGGGTGCATTTTTACATTTTAATAAATCTGGGTCCTTGTGAAAATTTCATTTGGTCTCTTTTTGATTAAAGTTCATACTACTATTATATAAAATGTTCTCTCATTGTTGGGAAATTACAGACAAGGAAGAATAGGTTGATGACCGGAAAAGCTACCTTTATGCCTTGAAAAAAAAAAAAAGTCACATGAACCTGTCATAGCTCTAGTCTGTTAGAAATGTAAGGGACTTTAATGGGTATTTTAGTAGAACCCATTTAAAATTAAGTGATGAATTGGAATGGGAAAAGTTATTCCAATAAAAGCAAACAAATTAACTAACCTGACCTTGGTCCACATAAAAGATTCATTTTCTTAATGGAAACAAACTCTTTGCGTCTAGCTCAGGTTTAACCACTGAAGTGTATGTGGAACCTAAATTAAGCTATAGAAATGTACGCCTCCAAACACTCAGGTGTACATGCACAAGTAGGTAAGAGTTCTTATAGCTGCGGGATATGCTGCTGGCATGGTCTAGTATGACCCACTTCTACAATGATTACCACATGAGTCAGAAACCTGTTAAGACCCAATTAACAAAAATGCTATGCATCACTGATGCATGCTTTGTCCAGAGCTTAATTCCACTATTTTCCTAAGTAAATTCTGCCTTTTCTATTCATTAACTTTCTCTTCCCTTGGGTACAAGTAGCAACTTCGCCCATTTTGCTTAAAAAGGTTACGGAAGATCTGAAAGTCCCAGGGCAATGGGATGTCTTTTTGTCCATTACTCTGAAAGAGTAAGAAAACATCTGTCTTCATCACACATTGGGCATCTGTGATGCCGCAAAAACCAGGCATCATTCTCATTTTACCAGCAGTTGGAAAGATAACATCAGTGTAGCCCAAGCACACTGGAAATGGGTTGGTCTTTCCTCTTCTTCCTCTCTCAGCAACCAAAACTGTTTTAATACAAAGTGGAAGTAATTACTGAATTAAGTCATTCTGGCAGCATAAGAAAAGCTTAGACTCTAGACTAAGCCTTAAGAGTCTAGGCTGAGGAGACAGGGCTACCATGCTTGAAGCAATAGAAGACAGTGACTTTGGCTTTTTGAAGCAAAAATCTAAGTAAGGGTTATCGTACCAATATAAGAACCACAACGGTGAGTCCATGAAACCTGGATTCTAACTCTAATGGGACCCCCAGGAGACAGTTTATAGGGAGATATGGATGTGTTCTGAATGTCTCTCAACCTTCCTAACTTTATTAGATGTTTTTAAACATATTCATTATCTCTATAATCCCCATGGAAAATGTCCCTATTGTAAATACTTCAAAGAACTAGCAACTTCAGATGAGAAAGTATGATGGTTATCTTTCTGCGAGCATACCTTACTTGCACAGAAACCATCCTTTAAAACCAAGCTGTGTGGACTTACGTTCTTATGTTGTAAGATAATAGGAGGTATATATGTATAATAAAATAATCCTGGGGCAATTGGGCTACTTCCTATGGTTTAGAAATGACCTTTACTTTTACGCTTTCAATATGTAAAAGATTTTTAAAAATATTCAAAAAAAAAGAAAGAAAGAAAAAGAAAAGCATGAGGTGGGTACCACCATTTGTTGGAAAGAGTAATACTGTTCTGAGTGTGTGACCTTAGGAAAGTCACTTCACTACCAGGACCTAAGTTTCCTTATCTATAAAGTGTTGGAGATTTTATCAATTGACCTCCCTAAAGTCTTGATGTCTAAAATTCTCTGGGTATGTAAAATCATCCATTTCCATTTCATGGAGGCCAATGCTCATTTTAAACAACAACATATGAGGGGGATATGTTAATCAACATTTTTACTTAGGTTACATATTTTTTACTTCACATAGAATAAAGCTCATTATTTTTAACTGAGCTCTTCACTTCTCTGTAGGTTACATCTCATTATGGTCCATTATTCTTCCTCTTCATTATTTATTCAATTAATTAGATGCTCTCTACAACTGCATTTTTATACCATCTGCCCAAAATAAAGGCACATGAAATAATGTTGACTTAAATAAAAAATCCACTGCTGGAACACTAAATGACAGGCTGTTTCATCCAAATCATCCCATTCAATTCATAGATCTCAAGGGTCTAGTATTTGCCAGGCAGTTGGCCTAGTGCTAGGTAGTCAAGTTAGAGCCTTTGCCAAGGCTCCTGCCCTTGAGGAGCAGCCAGTCGATTGAGGAAGCCAGCACCTAGCCTGCAACAGACCAGTGGATGTATTCAGGATGCTCATCAATATCCCACCTGTTTTCAAATGTTCCTGCAGAGTAAAGGGTAAAGTTTTAGGGAATACTACTTGGCTTATAATTTAGACCAGGAGTGTCAACCTCATTTTCACTGGAGGCCACATCTGCCTCATAGTCGCCTTCAAAGGGCCGAGTGTAATTTAGGGACTGTATAAATGTAACCACTCCTTAACTAGGGGCAAGGAGCTCAGCACTGCCACCAGGTAGAAACCAGGTACCGGGCCGGATAAAACAAGGTGGAGGGTCGGATTGGGCCCACGGGCCTTGTGTTTGCCACCTGCGATTTAGAACAAAGAAAAATGAAATATAAATGCAAACTCTTTAACATTCATGTATTTTACTTTTTAAAGTACACTTTTTTAAAAGGCCCACTTCCTGCTTAATAATATTGCAGTATCTTTTTTATTTTTAAGGGCATAATTATTCTCTTTCAATGTCCAGGGTTATCAAGAGAACACAGGAAATACCTCAAACTTTCCTTTTAGCCAGGCATCTTACAAGACCATTTACATGTCTTCTGGACAAAATAGCATGGGCCAGAGGAGGTTATATAAATTTGTCATCACTTTAAAAGCCCTTCTCGAAGAAGTCAGTCAATCTGACCTAGAAGTCGTTCTCTAGTTTGATTAGTTCTTAACTTTTTAAGATAATGGGATCCTTTAAAAACTTGACCGTTGTTACCAACCCTCTTCCCAGAAAAATTCACGGATTGTCTAAATTCTGCAAGCAATTTCAGGAACTAATGCATAAACCACAAGCTAACCTAGCCTGTTTGTCCCGTTCACTATTTTTACTGACGGTCTGAATGAAGGCACACAACAGGGGGTTGAGGAGTTGGGCAGGGTGGGATGAAACTAAGGTATCTTTTAACACTCATATTCTCTGAGTCTAGACCTCAAGGACTCAAAAAGAGCTCCATATGTTGAAAGGTAAATTGCAGTCAACAACAGGATGTGTGTGTATGCGAGTGAGTGTGCGTGTGTGTGTTTTAAAGAGTCAACTAAGTACAAGAGGGCAGAGACCATATGGGCAGCCGTGCCTGTCAACATACCTGCATGAGGAAAGAGACAGAATTCCATCAGCTCTGTGATGTTCCTGAGGTAGAATCATGACCAAGGAGAGATGTAATGAGAGGCAGATTTCAGCTAAATAAATACAAAGCATTTGCAAACAGTGTGCATTATTAAAACAGGAGAGGCTGCTTTAGGAGGAAAGGAGCTCTCCTTCAACCTGGGAGGCAATTTAGTGTGAATCCAAGAAGATGGATCAGGCTCTAATTTCAGTTTTGCCTTAAGCTAGATACATGAGCTGAGGCAAGTTTCCTTATGCTTATATAACTTGGTTTCCTCATCTGTAAACTGGAGGTTATAAAACCCGCACATAAGTCAAATGAGATGGCAAGAAAGTGCCTACTTCAGTGTACTGCAGATATTAGGTATTCAGCATGAGTTCCTGCCAACCTTCATCCCCTCTCCGCCCTCCCTCACTTTTCTCTGGAAGTATTTAAGGAGAGGCTGTTGGGGGTATCACACAGGAGGTTCCTACAGAGGAAGGTGGTTAGACATGATGGCCTCTAATGTCCTTTTAAGTCTAGAGTTTGGTTAGCAAAAGTATTCTTAGGTGATATATCTTCTACATTTTGCGTATGAAGTTGAAAAAGATTTACTTTCATCCATCTCTCTTCCTTGAGCAGCCACCTGAAAATCAGTATGAATGCTCTTATTTTTCTTTTTAGGTATTATATGCTTGCTAGCTCATTCCACTTTATTTCAAAGAATTTTCCATAAGCTCTTAAATGTTTCCATATGACACCATATTCTGCAGGTAACCTGAGTTCATACCATTCCCCAAACACGAGTCCCTATAAAACATTCCAGGATCTCTTTGTGTGCTCTGAATAGAATTTGTTAGGCTGCCAAATCACTTGGTCTTCTCCAGATAGCCTTGTCATTCCTAACGTGGTTATCGAAGTCTTTTATCAGCGTCTTTTAATCAAAGCCTTTCAAAACAACAATCTGAGGATTAAGAAATACCATAAGGTCTAAATGAAAAAGGCAAGAGGGTAAACTATAACTACAAACAGGACAAAGGCAAAGGGCTACTCTGACTTTGCTTTAGGACACAACAACAGAGGAAGCGACTGTCATCTTAAGGGGAAAAAAATGCCAGCTCAAATGTCACATGTGAATAAATTATTGGCCGTTCATAAACAACAACAAAAAAAGGCGGTTATTCTAGTTTTGTTCCTAACCCATGAGTTTACACAAGATCTTGGCTTAGAATATTTTAAAAGAAGGGAGTCTCTCTTTTGTCAGGAAATCACCATATACCATGCAAAAATTTTAAAAATAAAATGACAAATTAAAAAAGGAAGAAAAGTCCCAGGCTCCATGCCTCCTAAGGCAGCAGAGACTCATTCCTCTCAGAGTGAGAAGCAGAGACAGTGGGCACGATCCAGAGTCACAGCTGCTTGGGAAGCTGCCGGGCTCTCCTGTCATTTCAGAAGCCTTGCTGCACACAGACACACTTGGACATGGCCACCTGGATTCCCTCCTCTTGTGGAGGGAGGCCAGGTTGCAGCGGTTCCATCCGCTGCCGCTCCCTGGAAGGAAGAAGGCAAGCCTCTCCACAAAGTGTCTGCCACCCTCGGAGTGGGTTGAATTTTCAAATAGGGCAGTAATTAAGAGGGAAAACACTGGCTGTCTCTTCCCCTCCAGCCTCAATTTTATAACTCAAGGAAATCATTGTTTCTTTCATTATTATTTTCTTTCAACCATGACACAAAAACACTCTTCAGCGAATAACTCATCAGTGGAAAGCTATTCAAAGAATTTTACATTGATAACACTACAAACGTAGAACTGGAAAGAACTTTGTTGATAATTTGTTCTGAATCTCTTGGTATTCAGATACCTGGAATGCCTGCTCCTCGGCTGGTCAAAATAGAAAACTCTTATGAAGGGCTCGTAATACAAATCTTCCTGTCTACTGCAGACAGAATTAACCTTTCCTTCCTTTGTGAGACCAATACTCACACACAACACTCATTACATGGTTAAGCTATAATGTCTCTCTCCACTGCAAGACCTTACACCTCTTGAGAGTAGGACCTAGTCTTGCCCACCTATGGATCCACAGTGCCTAGAGTAATGTTTGGCTCAGGGAAAATTCTCATGGTTGCCTCAACAAATGGTTGCTGAATTAACTTGGATCAAAAGGCACTGAAGGTCAAGAAGCTAAAATGACTGCCTAAAGAGCACACGGCTCGAACAAGAACGACACGCCCAGCAGTGCTCTCTCTGCTCTTCCAGGTGGACTCTCCCAGGCTAAAAAAGATGACAGTAGTAGCTATTATTTTATTGCCTCTCAGAACCTAATCGTTCTTCCTTCATCACTGAAGCCACTCTTCCTCCCATAAGGTACTTAGATTCAAGAAAAAGGAATCTGTTTTGCCTAATATTAAATTATTTGATAAAAAGCTGGTAAAACAGAAAGGTTTTATACATGCAAATCTGCCCTTGCACCCAGTTTCAATTCTCTTATTTTCCTGATCTATATTCCTGCTCTCCAGATGGACCATCAGCTTTATACCAATGCCAGCAACAGCTTGTATATTGTTTGTTTAAAACAAAGATGATGGATTAAATATCATATGCAATGTGAGGAAAGAGGTTAAGGCTAATATTCCTGTCCTGAAATATATCAGAAACCCAGGCCATGTAGCTTTTTTTCCCCAGTGGATTGGTATAAATAAAGATTTAATTTTATTTTTCAGACTCATAAGAGGAAGCACACATTCATCTAGAATATGGAGCCTTTCCATCGCTCCAGATTTATTCTTGTTCTAAGGCATCATTACCCTCCAAATTATACAGACTTATGTCATTTCACTGAAACACTCATTCACCCATCACATGCCCAGATCCAACAGTAACACTTTTGTTTTAAAATTATGCCAAAATGAGCAAACTTGAAATTCTTTCACCTATATTTCAGTATTCTGCAAAATGCCTTTAATCATCTTAAATAAATTCCAAGCAAAAAATTTACAATTTCAATGCAAAATATATAAATGAAAGAAACTGCAGCAGAGGTCTCTTTTTATACCTTCTGCATTTCATGACGCTGCTCACGAAGCAGTTGCCAGTAGGGAGGACTGTGTATCAAAAGCAGCCCTACTGTGTAGTAGGTTTCCACCATGACTATGGATTCTTCCCTGCATATTCATATGTCATCCCCATTAGAAAAATGACTTAAGGGGAAAAAAAAGCAAACACTTTTCTTTTAGAAGCCAGAATGGAAGAACCTTGCAAAATGAAAAGCTAATTCTATAATGGGATTTTGATGATAGGCTATCATTTAAGTACACTACCATCACCAAAAGAATATCAATCAGGGTCTAGGAGTCTCATGGGAAATAGCTCTAGAAGAAACCAAAGGTGGATCTCTCCATTTCCTCCTGGCTCCAAGGATGTGTGTACTGAGTGGAAACAGGAAGTCCATCTGGAAGAGTCACAAAGGCACAGACTAATCCTAGACACTGTCCAGTCATCGGTTTCTTTACTGAAAGTTCTACCATTTTTGCCATTTCTAACAACTACTCAGTTTAAAACTTTATTTAAGGCTGGAATTTGGCCCTCCCCAGTTGCACCATGAAAAAAAATATTTAAAGAAAGGTGTTTTGCAATTCCTATGTTTGGAATGAGTGATAAAATCTGTAGTGCTACCAACACTTACGAGATGCCAGTTCAATGACATCCATTTTATATGTCAGGACAGAACAGCAGGCAGATTGTACATCTAAGGAGACATTCAGCAACCCTGCACAAACTCTGGGACACACGTGGGTTACTCTAAAACTTTAAGTATATGACCCTTATGGCAACTTGACTATCGAAAGCACAATTAACCCAGTCTTATCACACTATAATTCCTTCTCCATGTGATAATACTGAGTTGCCATTTTCTCTCGCATGCTTGCACATGTGAGAATATTAGTAGGTTAACTGGCACATACAAGCATCTGGACAAATAAAAAGAAATGATAATAAAAATTAGTATTTAAAAATAGCACAAATATATCATGAGTAAACAAATGAACACATTAATAAATTTAACTTTAAAATATGAAAAAGTTCCACTTGCAATTTCAGAATATACATTTATTCTTAGGACCTTGAAACTAAAACTTGGGTTAAATGAAACCTAAGGTCCCTTACAGCTATAACATTCTATGATTCTTTGAGTCTATTTTTATTTATTTGTTCACTTGAATTTTTTCTTTTCGGAGAAGGTAGTTCTAGCCTTCCTTAGAATATCTTTCCACCTACACATCTTCCTACTGCAATAACACAAGTTGAGCTGAACACACAGTTATGTAACTTTAAGATCAAAAGAAAATGGAAAAGCAAGTTTCCCCCCAGGCCCACCTAGTGAACATTTCATTTTGCCAATATACTAAAGACAACACTAAAATATTTCCCAACAGGTTACATGAAAAATTCTTCTTTCTTTGGATTTATTGGAGGGGGAGGGTAGAATGACACCATTGAAAGGTACCTGAATGATAATATCTGCTGGTATAATTTTCTTCACAATGCTGTTAAGGACTGCGGACAGTCTCCTATTGTACACATCTACTTATGGAGTGCAAATTCTTTGCCTCATAAAGCAAACTCTGTTTGTGCTGAATGTATATTTACCATTTCCTGCTAATGAGGTAAAAACTGATTCCAGATGAGTAGAAAAATGTCTTAGTTTTCACTGAAAATTAATTCCAGGGCAAAACTGTGCACAAATTTTTAAAAAAACTCTCATTCTGTAGATCAATTTCTGGTTCCTTGCTTATATATTTTACTCTCTAGATTATTATTTTTTTTGAGGAGAGTCAGTTTGTGATAACACAATATACTTTTATATTCTGAGTATAAGGTTGCTAATTTCCATCAAGAATCCAAAGGGAACTTATATGTTTTCTTGCCAAAAGAGAATGGTTTTTAAAAGACCTATACAATATGGCACAGAATATCACCTGAAACACAGAGTTCAAAAAGCACTGGGAAAAGCAGAGTTAAAGTGATCATTTAATCAACCTTAACTCACACTAGAATATTTAGCTATTGCATCATTTGCAGTACACAAGTCACACGCTGTCCTCAGGCCACTCCATTGAGTAACAGACAATGCAATGCTTTAAATTTGATTTCCTAATGTCCTGCAGGTCAATTGAAAACTTACCATTTGTTAATACATTCTTTAAATTTATTTGAGATTTTTAAAACTGGACCTGGTATCATGACTAATAGGTATTGTTAACAAAATATATTATAAGATTCCAATTAGATGCAATAAAATGCATCTAAATAAAATGCAAAGGACTGCTATTGTGTTCAAGCTTAAATCTGATTTGGGTAGTTACAAACTTAAAAGCATCTTCTGTCCTAGGAGTTTGACTTCATTCCCAATGTTTTCATTTTCCTTAAATTTAGAACAGCTAAAGCATTTAAAATGTAGTCTGTGTAAGAGTTTTTTTTTTTTTTTTTTTAGCTTGAAATGGAGTTAACATCAAACACCCAAACTGTCGGGACCTAGTATGTGTTACCTTGATCACTTTTAAGGACATGCTCAATAATGTCCTTTCAGATGGGACCAGAAATGACTCGATTACTTTCCCACAGGCTTCACTTATAAATGCTTCACTCGTTTGATGGCAGGTTTGTGTTAATGAAAACTGTCGCTGTCGTGGCAGATGTGAAATAAGTGGACATAAAGAATAACACCATTAAAAACGACCAGAGTTTGCCTGGAATGCCCAACCTTGTGTAGCAACAAACATTGATTTCACTTCTAACAATATTTTCAAACAATCCTTAAATCTGGCAGACAGAAAGAATACTAATCACCTAGATAAATGTGTTTCTTCTACATTCTGGAGAAGCGCCACACGAACATATCAAGTTTAGTAAGCTTATGTGAGTGAAGCACTGTCCCACTTGGCATTACTTATTGAATTTCATATTATTTTATTAGAATGTTGATACAGACACTATGTGAAACTCTACAATTAAGTTAATTCAATCTTGTTATCTCACATAATTACAAATATTACAGAGCCCAAACCAAATCTATGGCCAAGAGTATTACCCATGATTTAGGCCAAAGTAATATGGTTTGATCTATATGAACCCCAAAATTAAAGTAGAGGGAGAAATTCCTTTTCCTTAGTTTTGATAATCCAAATATGCTATCTATATAGATCAGGTTCTCTTTGAGATGTTGAGTATACCCTAAAGGGAAGAAATAAACTACCACTCTCTAAATATGCAAACTTTTTCCTTCAAATGTTTAGTTTTCTAAAAATGTCAGCCCTGGCAGGTGTGCCTCAGTGGATTGGGTGGGTGAGTGCTGGCTTGCAAACCAAAAGGTCGCTGGTTTGATTCCCAGTCAGGGCACATGCCTGAGATGCCAGCCAGGACCCCAGTTGAGGGTGGTAAGAGGCAACTGATCTAGGTTTCTCTCACACATCAATGTTTCTCTCCTTCCCTTCCTCTTTCTCTAAAAATAAATAAATAAAATCTTTAAAAATAAATAAATAAAACTATATTAAAGTTGACAAGTTGTCAGATAAGATGGGCAGAGGTGATGCTATTAAAATTCAAGGGCATTAAGCACAATTATCCACTCACAGGTATAAATAAGCTATCGGATTACTGATTTTTCATTGAAAATTTATATATGCCCATGATATACATTTCTTCCCCAACTATGAGGCAAGCAAACATTAGATGGATATATATTTCCACAATATTTTCAGTTATAATGAAGGGCATAAACCTTCAAACTTAAAAACTGGATTTTTTAAACTTTCCAGAGTCTTATTCTAAATACATGCAAAAATTTAGCAAGAAGTATCACAAGTTATTTCAGCCATACAAATTATTTAATGAGCACCCACGAATTTATGCCAAATAAGAAGGAAGAACACAGCCCAATGCCAACTTCTCTGATTAATGCATCCTCAGCTTACATTTCCATACAGTTTCTCTTAATTAAAGACAAACAGAAATTTCCTCTCACTAAACACTTTTAGGTTCAAGTTTACTTTCTAGAGCTATTTCTAAAAGTGTATATCATTTGTTTTGCTGAGTAACTGAATTACTTCATATGATAAAGCCATTAATTATGTGGACCTGGTAACAAAGGAAGAATGCTTGGCACAGAAACAGAGGCTGGAGAGTTTACTAGTGATGTGGATTTTGGGAGCTGGGTAAGCAGGATTTTATAAGTGTCACTACGGGTAAAATACCCAAATGAAAGCAAAAATCACTAAATTATCTGCATGAATACTTAACAGTTTATGGGAAACTTTTACCTAATAAAAAAGTTATGTATGTTATTTCTCTCAACTGGCTATCATAATAATTTATCTGACAATCAGCCTGAATGATTTCCTACTTATAAAAGGGAAAGACCTATAATATCTTTCATATTCCACATACTTTTTTCAAAGAATCCTGAGATTTCTTCTAAATCAAAGTGATTTTTCTCCTGTCTGGATGCCTGTAGCAATTATTAGCTCTACTCCTCTTTGGCACTTACCCTCTGGTGTTTACATCAAATGGTAGTACACCAGCACAGTCTGGAGTCAGACAGACCTGGGCACAAATGCTACCTTCACTACCATGGACTTGCTATGTGATCTTGTAGCAAGCTGCTCTTTCTTCCTGGAGAAACTTCCTTATCTCTCTTTAGACCACTCTCTCCCAACACTAGTGTCCAAACACAATGGCCTTCCTTTCTTCAGCCCCTGGGACACACACACACACACACACACACACACACACACACACACACACACATTCATCCCCCACCAAGTTCCTTGTACTTTGCCTCTTTCTACTTTGATGCTTAGAGTATGTATGGCTTTATCCCCCACATAAAGCAGGTCCCCTCCTTTATTCTCTATCACCCTGTTTCCTTTAGAGATTTATCACATTTATGAATTAATAATTTTAATTGTTTACCCACTCCCAAACTGTAAACTCCATGGGAGCAAGGCTCTGTCTGCCTTGTCCACAGGTACATTTCCAGTATCTAGCACAATGCCTGGCACACAGTGGACAGCCAGTAATAGTTAGCTGAGTAAAAGTGCAATATTGATTGAAGGCATCATTACACATAAAATTATTTTTTCCAATTTGATTCCCAGAAATGATGTTACTTATTATAAATTTCTTTCCCTTTCCTTAACCAGGGGAAGGTTCATAGTTTGTGGCCCACAGGCCTTAGGGACCCAGGTCTACTTCCATCACAAGATGACAGGCTATTTGAGATAGAGACTATGTCATATGCATTAAGCTCAGAGCCTTATACATAGTAGGTATACTCAATAAATATATTTGAAAGCTTTAATACCTAAATGATAAACTGCAGTCTGTCATGACAATGAATTATTAAACAACTGTTATTAGTATGGAATGTGATGACCTCTTAAAACATTCAAGTTATGTCTACCAAATAATATTAAGAGGAAAACACAAAATTATATGTGCTGTATCATTACATAACACAAAAACTATGTCTACTCATGAATCCATATATTTTCCTGTTCTCACCATTTTTGCAGACTCGACAACAAAGGATTAAGGAGAAAAGAGACTATTTCCTAAATATAAGACCTTAAACTTTTAGGAAGAAAAAAAATGGTATTAGGGAGACCAACTGAATCCTCTATCACCACCCAGTGATTCATTACATTCTTTTCTCTGGGGCTCATTCTTCTATCACTATGGAGGGATTTATATCCATAACCTCCATTAACATTAATGGAAGGTAGCCACATAATTTCACCAGAAGTCCACTAGAGAATCAGGCCTGTAAGGGAAAAAGCTTTCATTTATTAAGTTTATAAAGAATTCCTAATATAACACAAATATATAACAGGTGCCTCTGTTAACTGCCATTGATGAGTGCAATCATGCTGGAGAGGGTGAAACTGAACAATTCAATTAAATCTGCTATATTCACAGAAAATAGAGCTCATAAAACTACATGCCTCTAACACCTTACAGCCTCCTCCACTCTCCACTAGAGACTATCCTTTGATGCTCTGCTGTGATTCCGAAAACAAATAGTATTTTAAAGTACTTCTTGTCATTGAAAAAAAACATCTTTTAAAATGAAATGTTCTAACAAAATACACTCACACATGCAGGAAATAAGGAATTTACAAGCCAACACAAGGTCATTATTTAATTTTTAATTAGGTTTCACCTAACAATGGAAAACTAAGTCTTCCTTCATCCATTTAACAAAATGCTCATTTAGAATACTCCATGGCTTAGAAAGCTTCCGAACAGATGTCTAAAATGAGAATTCAAGACTCAGGAAAATATGAAACTCACTTTACTCCGTTCTCAAGTGATCTGATAAACAAACAGCCTCACCCACTGCAGTCATGGTTGATAATTTATTTCTAGAGTCTGATGACTATATGGCAATTCACTTTGCTGATGAAACATTCTTTATTTGGGTGGGATGCACACAGATAGCAACTTAACGAATGTCATTCCCACAAGATAATAGACCATAGAGAAGATGCATGCCAGGCAGTACTGCATCAAAAAGCCACTTTTCACCTATCAGAAGATGCCTTAACAACTGACAGTGTTTATCAAAGTCACAAAACCTCATTCCTGCTAGGCAAAGTTCCAGAGCCAACTTTGTTCTTCATTAAGGTCATCTAAACTTTCTAATATCCATGTGTTCTGCATATTTGCAGTTACTAAAAATCCTCACCTT
This sequence comes from Trachops cirrhosus, assembly GCA_028533065.1. Lineage (NCBI taxonomy): Eukaryota > Metazoa > Chordata > Mammalia > Chiroptera > Phyllostomidae > Trachops > Trachops cirrhosus. The sequence continues at coordinate 39,598,802 of CM052542.1, read as the reverse complement.
TGCAATTATTAATAACAGCAGTAGCAGGAGCAGATATGTACTGCGAAGTTATTTTAACTACCTCAGCCTCAGTTTCACTGCATATAAAGGCTTCCTCAAATCTATAAGACAATTTTACTGATAACTAAAGAATTCTTCTCCAACATTATTTTGAGACCTCTGGTTTGGTCCTTGCATTTATAACATTGAATGCTGTTGTAACTGGGCAGCCCTAAAATAAGAAAAAAATCAGCATCAAACTCAAACTCTCTTGGGGGTGAAAAAGAGGACTCCTTAAACCAAGAAAAAGACAAAAGATATGACAGCTGCTCTAGTTCATCCTTGGAGGGAAAGCAGAATCTAGCTGCAAGTGAAGAAAGGGAAAGAGCAGGGAGAACTATGGTCTTTACCACCTTTTTATAGGTTCAAAATTTTCATACTTTAGTTAAGAAAATGTCAAATTTTAAGTATACATTCAAACCAAACCCTGATTATGCCACAGGATAATATATCGAAGGAACTATATATGGACTGTCTCCCTCTTTGGGGCAAGGACAACTGGACGAATCCTTTCAATTTTGTCCATGATAAGTTGGCAACTTTATCTTGAGTAGTCTGGTTCAATGGCTGGCATAAGGTAAGGGTCAGGTACTTGCTGAATGAATGTGGAAAGAAGATATCGTATACACTAACACACCCTATGCTCCATCTCAACTGCGTGCCATTTCCAGAACATGTGCCATTCAGTCCCATTGCCATGCTCTGCCCCTTCATTTCCCTTGCCACACTTCAAGGACCTGCTTTCATATTACCTCCTTCACAAACATCTTTCTCATTCTCCTTCACTCTGAATGAATACTGTCCTGTCTTGGGTCATATGGGTCCTTTGTATTCTACATAGAACATAGCACTCAACATGCCTCTGAAAAGGAAGAAGAGCTTCTTGACTCTCTCTATTATTATTCTTCTATGAACATATTACTTATTTCTAGTAAATGGTAAGTACATATTTGTTGAGTGTTTAAAATGAGTACTTCTACCTAAGCCAATGCATTCTACCTTCCAGTCTGAATACAATACCCAATTTTCTCCTGATTATATTAAAATACCTAAAATGTGGTGTCTGAGGCCAACTGTTTTCTAGTCTCTTGAAGGCACTCTCAGATTACTATTATAAACAAGGAAAATAAAGAAAACTGATAAGAAGAATGAAAAAAGTCACCATGTACACATCATGTCCAACCTCGTCAAACATAAGCTTTTGAAAGATAAGAAAAGTCCAGAACATTTTCCTGAGTAACTTGGACATGCCCTCAATTTCCAATAAAGATCAAATATTGACAATGAAACAATTTGGCCAAATATAAAATAAACAAAATATGTTCTCTTAAAATCAGATTTTTAAAAAATAGATGGAAATAATCTGGAAATCATTTTCCTTTGAAAACAGGAAGGAAACATTATTTTTTTCATACATAACTTTTTCTAAATATATCTAGGATTAATCACTATTAAAAATTAAAAGAAATAAAATCTTTTATTATGTAGAAACATATTTTTTTAAGTTTTAAGTACCACCTCAGAATCAAAAATCATTTATTTTGTCAAAAACATCCTTGACATTATATATATTTAATTCACTATATTACTCAGGGCAGAGGAAACAAAAAACACTGTGATTTACAATTTTATGCCAAGACAACTACAGAAGCCACTGCCCACTGCCCTAACTCTACTCCATCCTCCGTTCCAAGGCTCCCTGCATGTGCGCCTCATGATCAATCTTGCCAAAACACTTCCTGAAACGCGTCACTCCCTGTTCAAACACCCGCACGATTATCCATTGCCTAAATTTAAACAGCCACTCAATGCCCTGCCTGCTCTACATAAACCCCCACTCTAACCAGATTTGTCAACTTTCTTGACCTGCACTAAATCTGGCATATTCCTGCTTCTGCACTTTCGTTCCTGCCTTTCCCTGGCTCCCCAGGTCTCCTCTCTGCTACTCTGTATTGTTGCCTCTCCTCACCATAAATTCTCTTCCAAATTTCTATAAAACATGTTCTTCTTTGGTATATATATGATTATATCCTCCACCAGACCTAGCACAATGGCTCACAGGCAGTTGATACTCAATACGTTTTTATAAACTTACTAATTATCTCTGTGACAGTAATTTATAAACTTTACATTATGAGACCAAATTAAAGAACATATTTAAAGTAAGACTGTAATAACTAAATTATGATAAACTTTGTATTATAAACAAATAAAATACTTTCAAGACATATTTTAAAGAGAAATTTTCATGCTGATCTCACTCCTGATATTATCACATTTTTAAGGGTTACTAAAAGACAGAAAATTCTAGCTAAGGAAGCTAATTTTAATTCCTCAACCCAAATTACTATGAAAATAACAATAAAATATCTTAAACTCTGCTGGTGACATTTTATTTTCATATATGCACAATATAATTAATGCAAGCTCAGTGGTAACAATAACTGCATATAAAATGAATGAGTGTTGGACCCACAAAGGAGAGTACAGAAGAGTTTGTGTGTTGTTATTAAAACTTCATTAATCCACCGTATGTAAACATGTCCCTAATTTTAAATTAGGGTTTTAGAGAAGAAGATAGTTTACTGTACTAAATCACACCCTAGTGTGCTAACCGCATTTGGGAGGCCGTTAAGAAAAAAGTTTTCTGACTAGAGATGTGAGCTGTCCCACACGTGGAAGACCCGGGTAAAAACTGCCTTTAATATAACCTTCATCTACAACAACAAAAAAGGCAAACACAAGACATTGAAAACACCTGGATGATCTGAAAGAAACCAGCCAACACTTAAAGACTTGGACCATGAGTGAACTATGGAGGCACTTTATAATTTACAAATTTCTACACACACACACACATTCTTCATCATACATCTAGAGTCATGGTACTCTACCACTTAAAAATAATACTGTAACTTGATTTTAATTTAATGTCTTGTTATTACTGATTTGGGAACCAGAGTTTACTGCTTTATTTTTCTAATTTTAAAAGCATACTAAAATTGGGAAGTTCTAAAAGGGATAGAGAAATATATTCTTAAATAATTGAAAGCATTTATTTTTTAAATGGCACAGCTCAAATACTAAAGACATACTCAAGCTGCCAATTTTTAGTGCATGTTTTTTTAAAAAAATCTTTCTATTTTGGACAAATAGGATTAAGCTTCCTAGACAATTCTTTGTTGTTTTGACTTCAACAATTTATGCAAATGAGATGTTAATTAGTGTAATTGTAACTTAAATTATGCTTGTGTAAACCTCTCCATTGGTAGAAAAGTGTGGGAATCTACACAACTGGTATTTAAAGTGGCTGTACTAACTCCCTCCTGAAAGCCCAGCATAGCAAGATCACTTTCATGTCTTTACAATTTGTTTTTATGAGGTGATAACATTTTTACAAATACCATCATTTTTGGTTTTTTATATTGTAAGTGACAGTCTGACATTTTACAACTGGCTTATTGAAAACAAGAATTGAGCACTCTAGCAGTAACGGACATTAACTGCTGAATAGAGATTCAGATGCTAATGAGGTGAGAGGGGCTCCAGAAAGTTTTGATAAATGCTACACACACTCTAACTAGCTGTGAATGTGGGTTGACAAAGAACATCTACACCAGGGTTCAATAAAATGTAACCCTTTAAATTAATCATACTGGCAGTATTTAATAGAATGCACAACAATCTCCTTTTCTGTTGGCTATAAAGCTGGAGAAATGCAAAGTCTTCACAAATGAATGCTCCCACATTTCCCACTCCACATTGCTACTTTCGTTTGAACGTCTACAGCTGTTCCAAAAGTACTTACTGTAAATAGCAAAGTATAAGCAGATTTCAGAGTCTGACTCTTTCACAACATAGGATATAAGTTTTTTTTCTTCATTTTATGCACAGATTTAAACAAAAACTCCTAAGTAAGAAAAAAATATTGAAGATTTGAGTGTTTGGTTTAGAACCCAGCACATAGTAGGTTCTCAATAAAGGACCGTTATTGTAATAGGACAGATCTGGCAACTTATAAAAAGAAAAGCCATCTGCTCACACAGGAAAAAATAAGAAAATTCAGGAAGTAAGGCCTTATGTTTTCAAATTCACAAACCTAAAGTAGGCCTTTGTTCTTCAGGGGCTGTTGGGAAACCTATTTTACTGCTTTTGTAAAGAAGTCTTCTTATACCGAAGAAAAATAATAGTGTCCTATTTAGTAAAACTATAATGAGCTTTATTATCACAAATGACTTATTTTATTTAATTTTTGATGCTCACACTAACCAAAATCTAGTACTGATTGCAAAGTTGTAGATTTCAACAGACTACAGTCCAAGAGATCACCCTCATATTTCTTAAGCAAACACAGAACATTAACATGTTATTTCTTTTTAAAGTGACAATTCCTAATATCCTTTTTGGTTTTTGCCAATTTTAATCTTGGCAGGAAGTGGAAATCTGTGCACTCAGCAACAGTGCAATCTTGCTGGCTGTCAAAATTATGTGTCAGCCAATGCCTGAGTGGTATTCTTGTCATTTCACCATGGTAAGAAACTTATCAGCCTGACATATAAAGCCTCTAAGAGTAGTGATTTATGCCAAAATGGAGATGCATTTTTCTACTACCTCAATTTCATTTTAAAAATTTCTATAATTATTATAACTCCCCTCAAGTGTATGTCCAAATTGTAGTTATATCTTCAAGGATGCTTTTAAAAATAATTCAAGGAATAATTATTACTCAAATTGTTTTGGACTAAAGATAACTAAATTTTAAAATGGATACATTTGTCTATGTTGACGCATGTATGCATACACTTTGTTAATATGCTTGCTTACAGATACTGCAAACTTTTTAAAAAATCATTTTCTCCCTAATAGTATCCATGTGAACTGCACATTTCCAAGCCAACAAACTAATCGCTTCTCAATAGACTGAATAAAAATGATACTTTTACCCTTCAGCGAGCACTGGTTCCTCTTTGACTTTTTAAGACTAAAAACTATCACTTAAAAAAAGTGAACAAGTGGAGAAATGTGTGCTACGGTTTAGAAATGGCCATTTAGCCAAATTGCATACCTGTGCTGCGTCAGCGTCCTGGCAGGGCCATCTCGTTCCACTGGTCTAATGGATGGCAATTGAATTTAATTAGCAAAACTCCTTTGACTGAGTTTCATACTGTGCTGAATGTAATGGAATCTCTCTCTACCTCTCTCTCTCTCCCTCTCTCTCTCTTCCTCCCTCTTTCTCTCTCCCTCCTCTTCTTGCATTTAACTAAAAACGTCCTTAACTGCCACCCACTTTAAGAATATTAAAGGCTATACATTATACTTAAAGATATAATAGTCATCTCCTCCCTATGACTTAAATTTAGTTACTGAATTATATAACATAAAATAATTAAAAAGATACTTTGATAGTGATACACAGTATAGATTCAATTACCACAATGTATCCATTAAAGGTACTTTTATAGTATGAATAAAATACAAATCCTCTTTATGGATCAATACCAGAACATAATTCTATTCTTCCTCCTAAAAAAGGAAGTTAACCATTATAAATCATCTTCACATGAAAATGGTAAAAAAAAGGTATTCCTTTGAAAGTGTTCTGTTAATCTCAATATATTAAGAATGTTCCTTTCTCTGTTATACTCATTTTTAAACTGTATGCCTAAATTCCAGCAATATTTGATAACTGATTAGCAGAAAACTTATTTACCATTCTTTTTTGTATTTACATAAATGTCTGACATTAAATTCAGACACAGACTTCCACTAATTAAATAATATTTTCTAAATAAATCAAGAAAACACAAAAAAATGCTCCTAAGGGATTCTGAGTAAATATTACTACTCTGCCTAACTTTTGCCTGGCTGGGCACTCTGAGACAAGTTCCTATGATTGATTATTGTGGTATCTCTGAATCTTTGACTTTGAACCATAACCTTTTTTTGCGAACAATGACAGTTGGGACCTACCATTTGCCATCTGTAGAGATGAAGGGGGGAAAGGACTTCATGTACATTAATCAACCAATTAAGAACAGTCTTAAACAAAACACTAAAGCATAATAAACCCCTGACTGCTTAATAGCTTTCTACTTTTAATAGTTGTCTTCCTGCAGTCTGCTCACAAGATTAGAAGTAATCTGCTCTAGTCTTAACAAAAATTGCATGAGGAAAAGAGAAAAAAGCAAACCCACCCAAACCATGAATTTTAAATTGTGAAAAATGATACCTCAGGATTTTGTATTTCAAATCAAAACTTAAGTAGCTGATCCACACACCACAGTTTCAAAGAATCTCACATCCATAAAAAAAATGGTACTTCACAGAAAGATCTAAAATTATTAGTATATACAAATGTGCCTCTTATTTTGAAATATTAAATGACTACATTCTTTAAAATACCATTCACCCAATAATTTATACTATCTCACTGTGCATAAGGTAATTTATCAGGAGAATTTGAGGTTTCAATTATCATAACATAAAACAAACCTACTATGAAAAATTGAAGAAAAGTGAACAAAACAAAGTAGGGACTTGCCCTTACTCATATTAAAATATGATCAGCAAATTTACTATTTAAGCAGTAAGGCATTAACTTCGTCTTATTTTTGAATTAAAAAAATACATAGTAAACCAAGGAATGAAAGTCAAGGATGCCCACACTCACAGGTTAACTTACACTGGATTAATTGGAGGTACTAGCCAGTGCCAGAAGAAGTGTAGAAAAATAAATATAAGACTGGAAAAGCAGAAGTGAAAGTGTTATTGTTTGCACTTGATATGATTATCTACACTGTAAACACAAATTAATTTACAAATTATTGGCTGAAAACATATAAATACAGCTGAATGTAAAATCATTATACAAAAATTTACTGTATTTCTATACTAGAAACATATTGGTAGAAGATATACTTTTAAAGACAAAATTTATAAAAGCATCTTCACAAAAAAAGTCTGAGACCTGAATAAAAAAATAATGCAATGTATCGAAAGATAACATCTAAATAAATGGAGAGACATACCATGTTCATAGATGTACTAAGATATGATAGAAAAAAGATGTCAATGTGCCTGTATATCCAACATATTTCTGGACAAAATCCATACAGAATTTTCAAGAAACTTAACAATATGATTCTATTACCTCACACGTCAGAATGACTATTATGAAAAAGACAAGAAGTAACTTGTGTTGGCAAGGATATGGAGAAAGGGAACCCATATTCACTGTTGGTGGGAAACTGGGGCAGCCACTGTGGAAAACTGCATGGAGTTTCCTCAAAAGAAATTAAAAATAGAACTACCATGTGATCCAGCAACTTCTGGGTATTTATCTGAAGAAAATAAAGTCACTTACTGGAAAAGATAAATTTACCTACATGTTCATTGCAGCATTATTTATAATAGCCAAAATATGGAATCAATCAATCAACCTGACTTCCATTAATATGTAAATGATACAGAAGTTGTAGCATAAACACATACACACACAAATACTTGGTTATAAAAAGAATGAAGTCTTGCCATTTATGCCACTTATGGATGGAAATGGGGAGCATTATGGAAAGTGAAATATCGTATTTTGCTATGTAAAATATGCACTTTTTTGCCCAAATTTTTGAGGGAGAAATAAGGATGTGCATTATACATAAGCAATACCTGAAATACCTTGCATCTGTTCTTGTGTTTTGTAATTATTTGTTACATAAAATTTCTTGTACCATAATATGTTCAAAAATAAATGCTATAATTCCTTTATAATACAAAAACCAAGTATCTAAATATAAATAAAAAGTGAATGAATTAAAAAATTAAAATGAAAGATTTTTTTCCTCAAAGTTTTGGCCCAAAATATGGGTGTACATTATACACAGGAGCACATTATACATGGAAAAATATGGGTAAATCAGACAAAGGCAATAAATAGCATGATTTCTCTTGTATATGGTATTTAAAAAAAAAAGCTCATAGATACAGAGACTGGTGATTGCCAGAGGTGCGGGATAGAGAGGGTGGGTCAGAAATGAGTGAAGAGTGTCAGAAGATTAAAAAAAAAAGAAAATTTGATATTAAAAGCTTATTTCAAACCATAGCTCTGAGATCCAAAGTGGCAGAGGAGTGAGCAGCAGCTACACTAACCTCCTCCCAGGACCAATCGGGAATTACAACTAAACCAGGGGTGTCAAACTTATTTTCACCGGAGGCCACATCAACCTCGTGGTTGCCTTCAAGGGGTGGAATATATTTCAACTCCTTAACAGTTAAGGAATAGTTACATTTATACAGTCCTAAAATTACATTCGGCTCTTTGAAGGCAACCACAAGGTTGATGTGGCCCCCAGTGAAAATGAGTTTGACACCCCTGAACTAAACTGTAGAGAAATCATCCAGAATAACCAACTAAACACTAGCTGGAGAGAAGACTTATAACCACGGACAGAAAAAAGAAACTACTTCACCACAATGTGACTGGTAGGGAGTGTGGAGGAGACGTGAGATGGCTGGCTGGGTCCCATGGGCAGCAGCGGAAGTTCTGGAGGGATATTTCAGTGGCTGGGGGTTTCTCCATAGAACTATGGGATCTAAACCCCAAGTCAAGCTCCCCAACCTACAATACCAGAGCCAGAAGGGAACCCAGATAACATCCCGCTATAAAAAGCAGCAGGGTTTCTGTCTACCAGAGAGAGATGGCTAGAGACTCAGAGAGCCTCTTAAAGGGCCAACACACAAAATTTCACTTGCAGTCACCCTGGGCTCTGGCAAAGAGGGGGCAGAGTGGGCTAGCTATGCTTAAGGAGAGTCTGGGGTTGGTGGCTCTGGAGACAGAACTGAAGGAACAGCCACTGGGATCCCTATGCTGAGTCACTCCCTATACTGCAGGAGCCATCACCCTCAGGCAGAGCACTCCACTCTGACATCAGCCTGAGGGGAAGCAATACTCCTGCCCACAGGAATTACTCTGCCCCACCCTGTGGTGCTTAAACCTGACTGCTGATCACAACATGATTAGTTTAATAACTGATCAATTCAATGGTGGATTAGTTTAACAGCTTAAGGGTAAAAATACAAAGAAGCAGCCAAAATGGGAAGACAAAAAAACAAACTCCAAGTGAAAGAAAAAGTGCATTCTACATAAGAACGACATTAAATGGAGACAAACAATTTATCAGATAGAGTTTAGACTAATGATTATAAGGATACTCAACAACATGAAAAATGACAAGGAAACCATAAAAAAGGGCCAGGCAGAAATAAAGACTGCAATATCTGAAATAATTAATACACTGGAAGGAATAAACTATAGGTTAGATGAAGCAGAAGCTGGAATCAGTGATTTGAAAGACAAGGAAGGAAAAAACATCCAAGCAGAGCAACAAAACAGAAAAAGAATTTTAAAAATGGAGGGGAACTTAAGAAACATTTTGGACAACATGAAGCAGAAAAACATCCGCATCATGGGAATACCAGGAGAAGAAAGAGAGCAAGGGATCAGAACCTATTTGAAGAAATAATGGCTGAAAACTTCCCTAACCTGGTGAAGGAGGAATTCACACAAGTCCAGGAAGCTCAGAGACTTCCAAAAAATTTGGACCCAAAGAGGCCTACACAGAGACACATCAAAATTGAAATGACAAGGCTAAAAGACAAAGAGAATCCTAAAAGCCGCAAGAGAAAAGCAGGTAGTTACCTTCAAGGGAGCACCAATTAGACTGTCATCTGATATCTCAACAGAAACATTTCAGGCAAGAAGGGAGGGGTGTGAAATATTCAAGGTGATGAAAAGCAAGGACCTACAACCATGGTACTTTACCCAGCAAGTCTGTCATTGAAAATTGAAGGAGAAATAAGAAGCTTCCCATTAACAAAAAGATAAAAGAGGTTGTTAATACCAAACCAGTACTGCAACAAATGTAAAAGGACTTCTTTTGAGAAAAAGAAGAAAAACAGAACAAAAAAAAACCCTGAAGAAAATAGTCCAACAATAAAACAGCACTAAATACATACCCATAATCACCTTAAATGTATAAGTCTTAATTAAATGCTCCAACCAAAAGACATGGGTAGCTGAATGGATCAGAAAACAAGACCCAACAGCTAGATTTCCAGCCAAGATGGAGGCATAGGTAGATATACTTTGCCTCTTTGCACAACCAAAAGGGGAATAACAACAAATTTAAAAACAAAAAACAACCAGGACTGCCAGAAAATCAAACTGTATGGAAATCCAACAACCAAGGGGTTAAAGAAGAAACATTTATCCAGACCAGTAGGAGAAGCAGAGACTGGCAGCTGGGCAGAGAGAATGCACAGCAAGGTGGCGGCTAGAGGACCAGGTGGGTGAGGTGGCAGCTGGTGGACCAGGTGATCCCACATTTACCTGTGGATAAACTGGGAAGAACAACTGGGGATCAATACAGACCATGCAACCCAGTGTTCCAGCTTGGGAAATAAAGCCTCAAAACCTGTGGCTGTAAAAACCTATGGAGACTTTGGCAGCAGGAGAAACTGCAAGGCTCATAGGAGAGTTTGTTGGGAGATCCACAGGGTTCTAGAACATACACAAGCCCATCCACCAGGGAATCAGCACCAGAAGGGCTCAATTTGCTTGTGGGAAGCAGGAGAAGTGACTGAAAGCCAGCCAGGAGCCAAGCAAGTGGCATTGTTCCCTTTTGAACCCCTCCCCCACATACAGTGTCACAACACAGTGATGCAGGATGCCCTGCCCTGGTGAACACCTTAGGCTCCACCCCTTAAAATGTAACAAGCATGCCAAGACAAAAAAAAATGGCCCAAATGAAAGAAAAGATTGAAGTTCCAAAAATAGAACTAAGCAATGATGAGATAGCCAACCTATCAGATGCAGAGTTCAAAACACTGGTAATCAGGATACTCACAGAAATGGTTGAGTATGATAGCACAATAAAGGAAGAAGTGAAGGCTATGCAAAGTGAAATAAAGGGAACCAACAGTGAAGGAAAGGAAACCAGGACTCAAATCAATGATTTGGAGGAGAGGGAAGAAATAAACAATCAACCAGAACAGAATGAAGAAAATTCTTCAAGAATTCAAAAAAATGAGGAGAGGCTTAGGAACCTCTGGGACAACATTAAATGTTTCAACATCTGAATCACAGGGGTACCAGAAGGAGACGAGGAAGAACAAGAAATTGAAAACATAATAAAGGAGAACTTCCCTTCATTATGGCAAAGGAAATAGAATTCCAGGAAGTCCAAGAAGCTCAGAGAGTCCCCAAAAAGTTGTACCTAAGGAAGCACACACCAAGGCACATCATAATTACATTACCCAAAGTTAAAGAGAAAGAGAGAATCTTAAAAGCAGCAAGAGAAAAAGAGAGAGTTATCTACAAAGGAGTTCCCATAAGATGATCAGCTGATTTCTCAAAAGAAAATTTGTAGGTAAGAAGGGGCTGGAAAGAAGTATTCAAAGTCATGAAAGGCAAGGACCTACAACCAAGATTGCTCTATCCAGCAAAGCTGTCATTTGGAAAGGTGGATAAAATGCTTCCCAGATAAGGTCAAGTTAAAGGAGTTTATGATCACCAAGCTCTTATTATATGAAATGTTAAGGAACTTACCTAAGAAGAAGATAAAAAATAAGAACAGTAAAATGACAACAAACTCAGACTATCAACAACTGAACCTAAAAAAAAAACCCAAAAACAAAAATAACTAAGCAAACAACTAGAACAGGGACAGATTCGCAGAAATAGAGATCACATGGGGGTGGTTATCAGTGGGGAGAGGGAAGGGGGAGGGGAGGGAAGGTACAAAGAATAAGAAGCATAAATGGTAGATACAAAATAAACAGGGAGGTTAAGAATTGTATAGGAATAGGAGAAGTCAAAGAACTTATATGTACAACCCATGGACATGAAGTAAGTAGGGGAATGCTGGTGGAAGGGGTATGGAGGGCAAAGGGGAATAAAGGGGAGAAAAAATGGGATGACTTTAATAGCACAATCAATAAAATATATTTTAAAAAGGAAGTTTACAGCTAAAAAAGGAAAACAAGACCCATATATATGCTGCCTCCAAGAGACATATCTTAGATAGAAAGATACACACAGACTGAAAGGATGGAAAAAGATATTTCATACAAATGGAAAGGGAAAAAGCTGAGGTAGCAGTAATTATATCTGACAAAATAGACTTTAAAACCAAGGCTATAGTAAAAGACAAATAAGGACACTATATAATGGCAAAGGAAATAATCCAATAAGAGGATATAACCTTAGTAAATATTCACATGTCAACATAGGAGCACCTAAATACGTGAGGCAAATTTTTATGGACATAAAGGGAGAGATCAACAGAAGTGCAGTCATAGTTGGGGATCTTAACACCACATCGATTTGAATAGATAGATCTTCCAGACAGAAATTCAAAAAGGAGACAGCAGTGCTAAACAACAGACTAGATCAAGTGGATTTAATTGATATCTTCAGAGCATTTCATCCCAAAGCAGCAGAATAAACATACTTTTCAAGGGCACAAGGAACGTTTTCTAGGATAGACCACATGTTATGACACAAAACAGGTCTCAGTAAATTTAAGAAGACTTAAATCATATGAAGCATCTTCTCTGGCCACAATGCTATGAAACTAGAAATCAATCACAAGAAGAAAACTCAAAAACACAGAAAGACATGACAGCTAAATAACATGTTATTAAACAATGAATGGGTTTACAATGAGATCAAGGAAGAAATCAAAAGATACCCTGAGGTATCTTTGAGGACAAAATGAAAATGAGGACAAAACAATGCAAAATCTGTGGGACACTGGGAAAGCAATCCTAAGAGGGAAATTCGTAACGTTACAGGCCTATCTCTAAAAAACAAGAAAAAGTTCAAATGAACAATCAAACTTCACAGTTAAAGGAACTTGGCAAAGAACAAACAAAGCCCAAAATGAGTAAAAAGAAGATAATATTAAAGATTAGAGCAGAAATAAACAAAATAGAGTCTAAAAAAGTGATACAAAAGATCAATGAATCCAAGAGCTGGTTCTTTGAAAAAATAAAACAAAATTGACAAACTTTTAACCAGACTCATTAAGAAAAAAAAGAGAAAGGACCCAAATAAATAAAATCAGAAATGAAAGAGGAGAAATAACAGCTGACACCAAAGAAATACAAAGGCTTGTAAGAATATATTATGAACAATTATGTGCTAACAAACTGCACAACCTGGATGAAATGCATAAATTCCTAGGAACATACAATCTTCCAAAACTAAATCTGGAAGAATCAGAGCATCTGAATACACAGATTATACCTAATGAAATTGAAGCAGTAATCAAAAAACTCCAAACAAAAGCCATGGAGCAGATAGCTTCACAGGTGAATTTTACCAAACATTCTGAGAAGAAATAACAGCTCTTCTTCTCAAACTATTTCATAAAATTCAAGAGGAGGGAAGGCTCCCAAACTCATTTTATAAGGCCAGCATTATCCTAATTCCAAAACTAGATAAAGACACCACAAGAAAGAAGATTATAGGCCAATATCCCTGATCAACATAGATGCTAAAATCCTCCACAAAATATTAGCAAACTGAATGCAGCAATGCATGAACAAGATCACACACCATGATCAATCAGGATTTATTCCAGGAATGCAAGGTTGGTACAACATTTGCAAATCAATAAATGTGATTAACCACATAAACAAAATGAAGAATAAAAACCACATGATCATATCAATAGGTATAGAATAAGTTTTTGATAAAACCCAGCATCATTTATGATCAAAACTCTCAGCAAAACAGATATAGAGGGAACATACCTAAACATAATAAAGGCCAAATATGACAAATCCACTGCCAGTTCATATTCCATGGGTAAAAACAAGTGTTCCCCTTAAAATCAAGAACAAGGCAGGGAAGTTCGCTTTCATTTCTCTTATGAAACACAGTACTGGAAGTCCTAGTCACAGCAATCAGACAAGAAGAAGAAATAAAAGGCATCCTAAATGGAAAGGAAGAAGTAAAACTGTCTTTATATGCTGATGGCATGATACTGTATATAGAGAACCCCAAAGATTCCACCAAGAAACTACTAGAACTGATAAATGAGTTCAGCAAAGTAGCAGGATACAAAAATAATATCCAGAAATGAGCTGTATTTTTATATGCCAATAATGAACTAACAGAAAGGGAAATAAGAAAACAATCCCATTCACAATTGCTTCAAACAGAATAAAATACCTAGGAATAAACCTGACCAAGAACATGAAAGACCTGTACATGGAAAATTGTAAGAAACTGAAAAAAGAAAATGAGAAAGATACAAATAAATGGAATCACATACCATGTTCATGGGTAGGAAGAATTATCATTAAAATGGTAATACGACCCAAAGCAATCTATAGATTCACCACAATTCCTATCAAAATGCCAATGATGTATTTCAGAGAATTAGAACAAATATTTCAAACATTTATATGGAACCACAAAAGGCCCCACATAGCAACAGTGGTCCTGAGAAAGAAAAACAAAGTTGGAGGAATCATGCTACCTAATATCAAACTTACTACAAGGCCATAGTAATCAAAACAGCCTGGTACTAGCATAAAAACAGACACATAATTGATGGAACAGAAGTGAGCCCAGAAATAAGCACACAGCTTTATAGTCAATTAATATTTAACAGAGGATGCAAGCACATACAATGGACTAAAGATAATTTATTCCATAAATGGTGTTGATAAAATTGAACAGACATGTGCACAAATATGAAAATAGACCACTCTCTTACACCACACACAAGAATAAATTCAAAATGGATCAAAGACTTAAATGTTCAACCTGAAACCATAAAAATCCTAGAAGAAAGCATAGGCAGCAAAATCTCAATTATTACTCATAGGAATTTTTTAATAGATATGTCTCCCCAGGCAAGGAAAACTAAACTAAACTAAAATAAAATAAAATGAAATAAAATAAAATAAACAGATGAGACTACATCAAACTAAAAAGTTTTTGCACAGCAAAGGAAATCATCAAAAAATCAATCAACAAAATTAAAAGACAACCCACAGAATCAGAGAACATATTTGCTTACACCTGATAATGGGTTAATTCCCAAAATTTATAAAGTACTTATAAAATTCAACACTGAAAAAAAAAACAACCCAATTTAAAAATGGGCAAAGGACCTGAATAGACACTTCTCCAAAGAGGACATACAGATAGTCTATACATATATGAAAAGATGCTCAATGTCACTAACCATCAGAGAAATGCAAATTAAAACCATGAGATACCATCTCATACCTTTCAGAATGGCTATCATCAACAAATCAACAAACAACAAGTGCTGGTGAGGATGTGGGGAAAGGGGAACCCTTTTGCACTGTTGGTAGGAATGTAGACTAGTGTATACACTGTGGAAAGCAGTATGGAGATACCTCAAAAAATTAAAAATGGATCTGCCTTTTGACCAGCAATCCCACATCTGGGAATATATACAAAAGAACCCAAAACACTAATTTGAAAGACCATAAACCCCTGTGTTCATTACAGTGGTATTTCAATTGCCAAGATATGGGAGCAGCCCAAGTATCCATCAATAGGTGAGTGGATAAAACAACTATGGGACATTTACACAAAGGAATTCTACTTGTCTGTAAAAAAGAAGAAAATTTTACCCTTTGCAACACTACATATGGACCTGGAGAACACTGGTAATTGAAATAAGCCAGTCAGAGAAAGACAAATACCATATGATTTCACTCACATGTGGAATCTAATGAACAAACTGAACTAATAAGCAAAACAGAGACAGATTCATAGATGGAGAGCAGATGACAGCTAGTGGAGGGGGGAGTTTAGGGAGTGGAGGGATTGAGCAAAAAGGAAAAAGGACTCATGGGCATGGACAACAGTGTGGTGATTGCTGGTGGGAAGGAGTATAAGGGGACTAAGTGGAAATGGAAAAAAGTATAATAAAGATTAAATTTTAAAAAACCATAGCTCTGTGGCCCATTTTGATGAATAAAAAATAACATTACAACAATAAATAATATATATGTAATAGTAAAGAGTCAAGAATAACTAAAAACACTCCTAAATAAAGTAGGAAGAATTTGCCTTATCAGATATCAAAAATAATATAAGGGCTTAATAAGTGAAACAACACAGCATTGGTTCATGGTAGACAAACTGATTATTGGAATAGAGCAAGATTGAAACAGACAAACACAAATAAAAATGACAGAGGTGGCCATGAAGAGTATTTGGGGGAAGAGAGAAATTATTCAATACATAATGGAGTGAAAACTATTATTCACAAAGGAAAATAATAAAACTGGACCCCTCCCTCTTACCATACATAAAACTAAATTACAACTGGAATACAAACTTAAATGGGAGATGAACATTCAAAGATGTATAAAAAATACCATATATTTCTAAACTTAGAGTAAAAAAGGATATTTTAAACAAAATACAAAAGCACTAATTGTAAAAAAAATTAATAAACTTTACTATATTAAGAATTTTTGTTCATGAAAATGAAAAGACAAACCACAAACTATGAAAAGATTTTGCAAACATATAATGCAGAGAAGTAGAATCTAAGATACACAAAGAATTCCTATCAAAACAACAAGAAAAAGACAAGCAACAGAATTTTAAAAATGAGTATTTATTTCACAGAAAAGACAAAATATATTTAATCTAATTATTAATCAAATGGGGAATGCAAATTAAGACCACAATGTAATATCATTTTATAGCCACTAGATTGGCAAAAGGTAAAAATTTGTCAATAGTAAATGTTGGAAAGGATGTATAACAACATGAATTTTTCTTTTTTTAAGATTTTATTTATTTCTAGAGATAAGGGGAAGGGAGGGAGAAAGACAGGGAGAGAAACATCAATGTGTGGTTGCTTCTCACACCCCCTAACTGGGGACCTGGCCTGCAACCCAGGCATGTGTCCTGACTAGGAATCGAACAAGCAACTCTTTGGTTCACAGGCCAGTACTTGATCCACTGAGCCACACCAGCCAGGGCTCAACATGAATTTTTCATATATTGCTACTGCTAGTGAGAGTGAAAACAGATACAACTACTTAATAAAATAAAATAACATTATTGTTTATAAAACTGCAACATTTACATACTCTGTGAATCAACAATTCCATTCTTAGTATATGTTTTAAGGAAATTCTTACACACGTGCTCCAGAAGACATGAGACTATTCATAACACTTGCTAGTAGCAAGAAACTAGAAACATGCCAGCACACACTGGCATATTATATAAGGAAAAAGAATAAATTACAGTACCTGCAGCAGTATTAGAAATATGATATTAAGTGAAAGTAAATTTCCAGAAGCATATATGTATGTATATATATATATATATAATTTTGTAAAACTTAAGCAAAATCAAACAATATATTTAGTATACATATATGTCATGGAAACATTTCTTTTATAGGAGGGGAATGATAAACACAGTAATCAGGATAATGGATAATATTTTCAGGGAACATAGAAGTAAATGCAAAATATTGATAATGTTTTCTTTCTTGGGTGGGGTTATAGGGTCCCAGATTTTTACTTCAGTATCATGCATTATAACATATATATTCTTACATTGAAAAATAAATTTAAAATAAATAAGAAATCAAGCCATCAGTGTTTATTAAAACAAAATGGTTTTTTAAAAGATTTTATTTATTTATCTTTAGAGAGAGGGGAAGGGAGGGAGAAAGAGAGGGAGAGAAACATCAATGTGTGGCTGCCTCTCACATGTCCCCCGCTGGGGACCAGTCCCGCAATCCAGGCAAGTGCCCCAACTGGGAACCGAATCAATGACCCTTTGGTTTGTAGGCCGGCACTCAGTTCACTGAGTCACACCAGCTGAGACAAAACAAAATGATTTTTCACAATATCCTAGAACCTTCTAGCAACAGGCCTGAAAGGATTTAAAAGAAATCCACTTGATTTTTCCAGTTTGAATTATTTTAATAATGAGGTCCATTTTTCCCTAAGGAAATATGTGAATAGTCAAATTAGGGGAAAAACATCTTCATTCTTTTTTACTTGACTGATGTGGATAATATTTATTTTAAGTCCAATTTTAGTTCTCCATGCAAACAGGGGATGCAGCCATATAGGAGGTGACTCCAGTATGGACAAATCCAAACAGCAGATAATCCACATTTCTGTTTGGCTTAAAATGCTATCATTCAGTCTTTTAACATTCCATGCTATATCCTAATTATGCTTGGTTTCAAAGAAACTTCTATTCCTGGTAGGGGGCTTAAAAGGGATGATCTAGGTTTGTTGTAAATAGCCAGCAGTAACACATACACACACATATCATATTGTGTATCATGTATCACGGATCACATATATATGAGAAGAAATCAACAAGGTGGGATTTTGTGCGGTTTGCCAGAGAGGGGATGATAGATGAGTACAGTCCTTTCTTCCAATGATAATATTCAATATGTGGTTATAGAACTGAATTTCTACGAATAATTTCCAAAAGAAAATTTTTAAAAACCTGACTGAATATGAATTCATGCAGTACTCAGAGATGAACTTAACTGAATTGAGGAGCTTCCTACTTCGTCACAAGCCCAGTCCGAACTTCACTACATGCACTTTGGCAAATACAGCAATGTGCTATTCTTTAGAAAAGGTGTTCTATTTCAGAATGCCTTTGTAGGTACGCTGGACTAAGAAATCGAAATAGCAATATCTGTGCATCCATACTTTGACAGAATGAAGGTGATCATCTTCTCTCAGATACAAAAATATAATAAGAGAATTAAGTAATAATTAAATGAGTTAGAATTTCACTGATAAGCATTATAGTGGCCGCTATAAAGTTACTCTGTACCAGTCAAGATCTCTCCACTACACGCCGTCTAAACATACTCTCCTCACAGTCTGAGAGATGTTTGGCCAACCGCACTAAACAAAAGATGAATGCTACAAGAAAGGCCATGGATTCATTGCCATAGCATTAGCAACATTATAAAATTAGAAAATAACCGTTTTTTACAAGATGCTATGATTTCACTAATTAAATATCTCCTTTAGAGATCAATAATACCCTATGAAAGAGAAAAATTAGAGTATTTCCTAATTCAAGTCTTAATATTAAACATAATTCTGGCATATTTTAAGAGAGGAAAAGTAAAATATTTACCTCTTTAATATCTGACTAGTGTTTTTGTCATTTAAATTTCTAAGTTATTATATGAAAATCCACATCTGAACACATATTTCTCCTTCCCAAGATTCTTTAATAAGCAATTAGCCATATAATGATCTTGACCTGAATCTTACACTTTAGAAATAAAAACAGAAGGAATTGCAAGATGATATATAAGAAAATGCAAGTTTTCTATTAGTGTAAACAGTTGTAAAATGTCCCAGTCCAAAGCAGCACACTGGGATACCCCGTGCTTTGTACCACATTGCAAAGTCAGGCTGGTACGCTCTCTTCTTTGCAGCCTTGAGATTCGATTCGAATGTGAGTGAAAAAAATTACATTCTAGTTTTCATTACCTACTGGAATATTTTTGGTGCCTGCTCACCAAAGAAGATGGCCAGAGATTTATCCCTTCTGGCATTCTATGAAAGTACAAAAGAAGACTTTTCTCAGTCTTTTTAAAGCAAGTTAATTTTCATTTGATTTTATGTTTTTATCATTATGTATTTTTAAGGTTTTAGTGAAAAAAAAGGAAGAAAGAAAAGATATTCCGTCAAAATGCTTCCATTGTCCTTTGCTGAAACCAGTAGGAGCATTTAGATGTGAAAACCAGGCCAGACGGAAGCAGATTTATGGGAAAATCTGCAGTGGCACGGTTTTGATAATGAACATGCCTAGAGAAATAAAATCATGAATGCTGTATGTGTTGGGGGAAGAAACTCTTATCTTCAGTTGGGTTCTGTTTCCCTTAGAGAGGCTTATGTTACCTACAATCAATAGGTCTCCAATTAAACAAAGAAGATTTACATATGCTGGTACATTTTGGAGCTAATGAAATTGGTCTCACAGTTTTAATAAGAGTAAAGCACTGGATGGGGGGTGGTGGTGGCTTAGTAGTTAACACTATAGAATGGAACCCAACTCCTTAATTCTAATTTTTAACTTTTCTACTACTACTGCCGTAGGACTGTCCCACCTTAGGATAAGTAACTCTGCCAAAATACACCCTGTTCAGTGAAGACAGACATACAAACCTGCAAATGCTCTCCAGAGATAAGGATATGATTGACACCTTCCCTTCAGAGCAAAACAATATGTGATTCAAAACGCAAGGGGTAAAAAAAAGATGTATCCATCCTGAGGGGGTTCCATTGTTAATCAAGATTATGCTCTTTAAAAATTCAACAGCATTAAATTAAAATCCTTTACATCCCCTCCTAGCTGGGTACCTAGCACATAGTAGGTACTTGAGAAGTGACTGTTGGTATAAAGATGATTTTCTCACATAAGTGGGAGCAATGGCTATCCTATTCTTTCACCTGCTGTATCCACTCACTAGGTAAATAGTTCAAATAAAGGTCAAGACCAGGATCTTCGATGGAAAACAAATAGCCTGATAGTTTTCTACAAATAAGTCTAGCATCGCTTAACCTTTATTTTCCAAATTATAGTTATTCACATGTCAATAACCCTTTTAGATTAACATGAAACTGGATTTTGGTAAAGGAACAGAAGTCAATGAACATAACAGGGTGAGAAAGGAAAATCATTATGATAAAAAAAATTTAGGCTTAAATTCTGTCCTGAGGTGAACATCCAAAAACTATATAATGTATTGCCTAGTTTTAAAATTCATACTATCAGCTTCTCACATTTTTTGTTTTGTTCAATCCATATTCTCCACTTAATCCCCGGCTCAACGAGGATACTGAGTATATACTAAGGGCCAGGCCCTCTGCACCCTTATGGGGGTACACAAAAAAAGCTAATATAATCCAGCCCCTGTTCATAAAGAAACCACAGCCCACTCGGGAAGACAGAGCATTTTATCATGATACAGGAAGTGCTAATGGTGAGTACGAACACAGTGCTACCAGGAGACTATGGAAATGTAGGGGAGAGGCCCTTATAACCCAATGCTGTGGCGAAAGGAAGGTTTAACTAGTATTAGCCGATTAAAGGTGGGTGAGGACATTCCAAGTAGAAGGAATAATACAAAGAAAGAGAGAAAAAATACATATATACACAGACGTTCCAATACAAAGCAAGGGCAGAGACTCATGGGAGGCAGGCAGGAAGACAGGGTTCCCCTGTATGTTCCATGCACCAAAATTTTCATTTATGTCTTTGCATGTGCTCTCTTTAGTTTCAAGGTTAGTTGTGTTACCAGTTAACTCAATCCAGAAAAATAATTTAATTACTTTAATTATTCCACATTTATCTAAATACACCCGACCCTTGTTTAAATATTGTATCTATCATCTTGATTACAAATAAGAACATTCAAAATGACGTACAGCACTGTGAAAGAGGATTTGCCAGAAGCACAAGACATTCATAGCACTAGTCAGTTCCTTAAGTCCTGAAGCCCCCCATCGAGACTTCAGCTCCTACCTCCGAAAGTTCAAGGATCCAAGGCTGATACATTCGTTTATTGAAACATCACCCTGGTGGGAATCTACAACTGGGGATTCATTCCAAGTTTAAAGATAAGCAATCCTTTTACCAGATGTTGGACTTACTTAGGCAATGAGAATACTCTGTAAAAATTTCCTTCTAAATAATGACTAAAAAAAAAAAAAAACTGAAAAAGGCCATTATATTGAAGACCCATGATTCTAACCTGAATATTATAATTTTAAAATATATAGCATCAATTAATGCTATTTATCATGCTTGGTTTTATTCTTATTAAATTAAAAATAAGAGATCAAAGAAAACAGAATAAAGCCAGATATGTAAAAATGCTGTTCAAGATTATAAGAAAATAAGATATAGGGGAAAAACAGGAGAGGGTGGTTAGCAGCAAAAACAGAGATTTTCAAACTTTTTAAACTTTCGTTACTTGTAAATAATATACTCTTAAAGGAAACTTCAGATATTGCTAAAATCATCAGGTGAATTCTGATATTTGTATCCATGTGGCTTATTTAATTACATTCCCTGGCGGAACTAAACTGCTAACATCCAATGAACTCTATAGAGTTCGCCCCACTCCTCTTACTGACTGTAAAACAAAGAAATCTGTCTTGAGTTTCATGATGTCCCACATGTTACTGTGACTAATCCCCATCCATTTTTATTTACAGTGTTCAGATGAGTTTCTGTGACAATCCCATGCTATTCTCAATGCTACACACACATTTTCTGCTTTTTGAAAATAATTACTGAATGAGTCATTTGTTTTATTCTCTATACAAAGAAAAGCTCACATCACATATTTAATGGTTGGAGAGATAGACTTCATTTTCCGATTAAACAACAAGCAGATAGAACAGAGAACAAAATAAAATCCAATATCCACTGTTTGGGACCACCAGATTGTTGTTGTTTGTATTTCATCTATCAGACATGCAAAAGTTCTTCTCTTTCCCATCACCATCTGCACACACTTTCCCCACAGACCCTCACACCTGTCCCATTAGCACACAAGCACATACTCACACATACAGGACCTCTTCCATGCTTCCTGTCTGAATGTATATCCATATCTGTTTTCTTTTAACAGAAAATAAGGCAAAGCAGCTTGAGACCTCCGACCATTTGAAATTCACTTCAGTATAAAAACCTCAGGGTTGCTAACTTTCTTTGGAGATGGAGCAAAAACAGAGATATTAGGTTATACTACTGGGACGCGACTGTTTTAGGAACTACTACTAACTGCCAAATGAATTCACCACGCTTGCTCTACAAGGCCTTCCCCTTCTTACTGGTTTTCACTCCCTCATTCTCCTGCTGTTTAGTTTGCTATAACTCTGTTTTATACTTCAGCATCACTAGAAAGATGTTCTTTAAAAAATAACTTTTTTTTGCCCCACTAGCTTTCTTTAGAGAAAACATGCTACGGTGAACTAACTATCAAATAATAGAAACCACCTGCCCACTGTCCTGTGTCTGCTTGGATTTGCCTTCCACTCACACAGATATTTTTGACAAAAGAAAACAAAAAAATTAACACTTAGGAGAAGTATCAAATGATAGAATTCCTCAACATACACCAGTTGCACAGTAAAAAGGCAGTATCAACAATGGGTTCTCCAAATGTTTAAAACCTCATATGGGCTATTGGTTGGGAGGATCCTAATTTTAAAATAGCAATCTTAATTTCTGAGGAAATTACATCTAAGATGTATCAACTCATTCTGTAGTATTTTCTTTAGTTTTGTATAGTTGGCACCTGGTACACAGTTCCTAATAGGGAGTAAGTGCTCAAAACACGTTTGCTGAGTTGTCAATGACATGGTAGAATTTGTCATTAAAGGCAACCAAAATAGATCTTCTATGCCAATTCCAAACCAAAAGCATCCACCTTGATGCGAATGATAACAACAGGCTACAACTGCTCTCCATTATGCAAGAATTTTGTCTCTCTAGAGCTCTTGGGGTGCATGGTCCTTGTTTCCTCACCTATAAAATGAAGGTGTGTCCTCCAACATGTGAAATTCTAAATCTAGTAAAAAGCCAGAAAAAGCTCTAATTTCTCACTACTTTTACAACTTCAGAGTAAGCAATGGCTTTCAGCACTATTCTATATTTCCAGAGAGCACTTTTGATCCCATCCACAAATTCAGAGGTGGAACTTAGAGAGTTTGATATATTGAGAAACACCTTAGAGCATGAAAACAGGCCAGAGAAGGGTATGACCTAGTTACCAGCCCCAACCACTCACTAAACCGTGTACTGTGGACATGGTACTCAGCCTCTTTGTTTCCTCATCTGCATAAAAGGAACTGTAAAAGCTCTTCTACCTAAAATTGAAGGTTTACACGACAAGCTAATAAAATAATGTACAAGAAAAGCCAATTTAAATATTATAGATGTTAACCACACGAGGCTGAGGTCTGACAGATCTGGCTTTAATCCTGGCTTCACCACTTACTATTTGGCGTGACCTTGAGTGAGTTACTAACAACACTCTCTGAATCTTTGTTTCCTGAATAACAGGAGTAACCCACAACAAAAGTCACCGAAGATCCCTTGTGCCCCACTACCCAACTTGAAAAGTTTTCCAAAACTTGGAAAAGTTCAAAAGAAAAACAAAATAAAAACAAAGAAACCCACATATAACCAAGGAAACCCATATCTAGAATTTAAAAAACCAACAAAGTCAGTAGAAAGAGCACCCAAATATATAAACTCCTTGAACTGGCCCAAATGTTTAAAAAGTTTGTTAACAGAATGGCCTAGTACAAAACCAAAATCATTGTCACAACTGCTCTGTCCTCACTTTTAGACAAAGTTATTGACGGGAAAGGCCAAAACTGTGCATCTCTAAATGTGCATCTGTGTTTCTCTCCAATCTATCTGTTTCCCTCCAATTCTGCTATCCCCTGACATGAGTCATGGTTTATTCAGCATCACCTACCCTAGCACTCCTGAGGTTCAATTGCAAATAAAGTAAAAGGCTATGTACAGAGTCCAGCAGAAATAATGCCCCCCTTTTTATTACAAAATCATAAGGATAAAATTCTGTAACATAACAATATTACACTCAAGCACAGCATGTGACATTTTAGGTGAAATGTTCAAATTAAAATTATAAATTATTACACCCATATTATTACCCTACCAACCACACCAAGAAGGCCAGACCCTATATAATAAGTCTCTTTATATAGCAAAATTGAAAATGTCTCTCTTTGAAGAATTACAAAGCTTTCTGTCTGAAACCTCTGACCTTTCTAGAGAAATCAGAGTCACTGCAGTTTAAAAATGTAGGTGGTAAAAGTACAAAGGATTACATTTATCCATTTTGCATGTTTGCCATCTTTTCTGAAAATGAGGGGTAAATATCTTTGGAACAATTAGTTCTTCAACCCTAACATTTCAGATTGCAATATTCTCATTTTCCAAAGAACCATATGCATCCTGGGCCCAACGAGATGGTACTTTTCTGTTAATCTCTATTCCTCTTTCCTTGTACAGAAAATCTAAAATACATGAATCCCAGAACTTTTTTTCAAAAAGTAAGACTTATTTCTATACAGTGAACAAACCTAGAAAATAATAAAAATTCATCTGAATATTCTTAAAAACCCCTGTAATTCTTGATTAGCTAGGGAGGAGGAGGGACTTCAGAAAGTACATATAAAAGGAAAAATAATTCTTAATAAAAGTCTTTGTCACATATTAAGAGGTCATACAATAAAAGTATTGCAGAGACTATCTTTTGCTGACAGGAACCTACAATAGTTATGCTGTTAAACAGCATCGAGTTACAAAGACTTCATTCTCAGAAGTTACTTGAAACTACTCCACAAAAGAGAAGCTCTAACATTTAAAAGAAGGGGAGAAAAAGACAACTAAATGAATCAAATGAAAACTTTAGTAACTTAGTAATGTTTACATAATATGAATCCATACAAAAATTGTGCCACAGTCACACAAAGATGCAGACAAGCTTTTGTCAAATCCTTATCCAGAATCCTTGCTTCATTTTACATGTTTGCAACCCACTGATATTTAATTTCCCATTACTTAATGCTAAAAATACGTTCTCAGGTACATACGTTTTTCCATCAACAATATTTTAATATCTAATATTACATATGAATTGTACTCTTTATAAAAGATATTTATAATTTTTCATCATTAATTTGCTCTTATAGCTGTGTCCATACAGTTCCATTTAATAGAATGTTATGGTTTGCATGCACATACACAATATCTTAATTACTCATTCTAGAGTAAGCTCTTTAAGCATCTCCATTCTTCATTTGTTTGTAATGTTTTAAAATGCCATGAAGAAGGGCTTGATGTCATCCCAACACTGAAATCCATCTGTCTGTGGCCCTCCTTTGACTTTCCTCCTTCTGCAGCCAAAATTTTCACAAAAGTTGATGAGAATTTGTCAACCTAAGAACTTGTAATGTCAGCTCCTTTGAAAAGCAACAGAATATTTGGAAGTGACAATGATGGGATCCTGTAGGTACAATAGTCATTTTACGTAGAAGCTTAAAATTAGATAACTAATCCCTTTAACATTAAAATACACAGAATTCTAAACGCTTCTAATAAGGGAAGAGGGAAGAAGCAGGCACATAAGACAGAAGAGATAGCTCTTGGTTTCCCATATTAAGTAATGTGTCCCTAATTTTGATAATCGAATGAAAATTGACATTGTAGCACCACAGTTTCTGCTGGATAATAGAAATTGACAAATTCCTTTCCCTACCAAAATATTACCACTCAGATCAAGCTGTATGACTCACCACAGATATATCTTCCCCAACAGCATGAATATGTTGCACTACCCAATCATGGGCTGGCAAAATTACAAAATGAAATAAAATTGCCCAAACCATAGCAACAAAGACAACAGCCTGATAACGGCAGATGCTACACAGACATACATACAAAATTTTAAGTAGCATTCACTTTTTAAATGTTTTACTGTTACTTTTATTTCACCTCACTTTTTAAACCCATACAGTATTTCAAAAATAGCAATTAAAATATTTATATAAATCATACATGTTCTAAAAACTGTTCCTGCCTGGAAATTCAGAGGTTATTGGGAATACCATAAACACCAGAGGCATCAAAAGGCAAGCAGTGTGTAGAAAGGACAATGAGCACGAATCCTCCTTTTAAATTCTAATCCTTTTTTGTTTCCAATTTAATCATTTTTATTCACACACTTGAATTTTCCTCTTCCAATATAACTGATACTCAACAACTCTAACTTTAAGATTTATTAGTGTTTCTTAAAAAGAAAGTTATATTCTATTTTATTCAATATAAGTTCCAGTTCAGCAGCTTTAAAAAATAAACCCTAGAAGAATTAATATGTAGAAAAAATTAATGTAGTATAAATTTACCTTGCTGGTCTTTTTTTTCTGTTTACATAGATAAAATTCATATTGAGTGAGGCTTTGAGTTTTTGCACTAAAGCCATTAAGAACTAATTTTGCCTAAGTTTAAAGAAATAGATATAAGGACATTAAATAAATCCATCAACAAACCATTTAAAGGCATTAAGATAAAGCTTGTCCTTATTTTCAATTTTTCTACTTTCTATTTTACATTTTTTTAAACTTTTAACTAAAAAAACTATTTTTGCTTTCTGTCAAATAATTATACACAAGCCCATAATCAAAGGATCTTTATGGAACAAAGTAAATTTTAAATGTTTAAATCTAATCATTAAGGGAAGTTATATATCATGCATATAGGTAACTGTTTTAAAAATCCACCTAGTAAAATATTACATGCAACTTCGATTTTTAATTCCCAATAGCTTCCCAAATTCATCTAACTTTGCCTTACTAAAACAATAAAAAATAAAAATTTCTTAAACCTTTGTCATAATGCTTCTTTTCATTAACTTCAACTCCCTAAAACACAACAAAGAGCAAGTCAATCCAGAGTTTTGACCCCCAGCACTGACAAGCCCAAGACCATGTCTCCTTCTGACCAAGTGCAGCCTCGTTCTGTGGCTAAGAACTGAACTCCACTGTAAAATATCTCCGTGGGAAGGGTTTGGATTTTGACTTTTTATTTCCCCTTTGATTCAAGGTAGGTGTGTGATACCATTTAAATGACATCCAACCCCAGGCAACAGGCTAGAAAGGATATAGAATGAACCTGGATTTTATTTTTAAGAACAAAGGATTTGGAATCAGAAGGCCTAAGTTTAATCTTGCTCTGCACTAGTGACTTGGCCACTCTGAGACTTTATTTTCACCTTTACAAATAGAGAATGTATTATTTAGTCACAATATTCTATGAAGTTTTAAAAAAAGAAGAAAGAAGAAGCAGAAGGGAAAAAAGAAAGCTACAATGAAGGGCGAAACTTAGTACAGTGCTTGCCATAAAATAGATACTCAATAGAAATTATTTGCCTTCCTTCTTCTCTTCCTTCCTTCCATCTGCATCTCAATTAATCAAGGTCCAAAATATCTACCTCTAGGAAGATATATAAAAGACACGAAGAGACATAAGTTTAAAGTTCACACAAAGAGGATTAAGCTGCTCCACTTCAGTCTGCAGTTATTATTATCACCCTAATCATCTCGGGGTTTGGGATGAGCAATATATATTACACATCGAAGAACACCAACAATTGCCAAAATACGCAACACAAATGAACTTCTTTCTCTCAATTTTATCTTATTTAGCTTATTTTTACAAACAGAAACAGCAAAAAATATCCTCAGCCATGGAGTTGCCGCAATTTGTCATTTGTGGATTTATTTCTTTGCCTCATAAGCCATGTTTATTTCACTAAAATGCGAGGACAGATCCTGTTAGATAAAATGTAGCTTTACATTGTGGAAGTATCATAACAAAACATATAGCAGTGTTTTCTAATATTTGTGGGGAGACCCAGGGGAAAAAGTAATTTCTGTCTTTGTAGCAGGTAGAGAATTCTGGTTAAGTTTAGGGACACTAAAGTTTGGATCAGTAATTTGCCTTACTGACAGACAGCAGCCAAAAAGTTAACAGTGTAAATTGTCGCCTTAAAAGGCAAAATGGCAATAACAGACATTCTCAATAGCCCCTTTTCAAGTTTATGCATGCCACAGTGTCCCTAATTGGACCCCTAAAAGCTAAAAAGAGTTTTTGTGAACCTTTTCTTTCTAAAACTCTGAATAGAAACTCCAAAAGCCACCAATAGTATCTCAGTCTGAAACAAACTATGTAAAAAATTATGGGGATATAGATTATAAAATCCTCCTCTTGATATCTTGCAGCTCACAGTGATTACTTAAACCAAAACACTTTTTAGAGCATCTCCATTTGCGATGAAGTTCATGGTTTCATGTTTCTCTTAACAAAGCATGCCAGTTCATTCATTCTCTTCTTCCTCCACCTGACTTCTTCCTTCTCTTTACCCGACCTCCCAAGGATTTACAATCTATAATATATTTAAAAGTGATATCTAACCTCTAAATAACCATGGAGAAATTGTTGCTGAAATGATAATAAACCAGTGTTCAGCACATTCACTGCATTCAATCTGTATTTTGTTTTTTCCCCTATTCTAATCCTCAGAATTGTTTTCAATAATCTATATTAACATTTGTGAGCAATTAGAATTGTTGCTTCTGTGCAAGTTTTAAAAAGCCGACAGGCTGTTCTGAGTCTTCTGGAAGCAGCTTGAGGCCTTAACCAAGTGAAACACCCAGTCCTACTGTGTACAGCAGTGACCACAACAAAGGCTGTGGTTTCTCCCACACTAGCCCTAAATAGGTTTAAATTAATGCTATTCATCACTGGGTGGAAAAGAAGACAAGGCAAATCCAAGTCAGCAGCACTGAGAAATTTCTTACCAGCACTCAAACCTCTTAGCCATAAATGAGCTGACCTCCTCCATTCATAGGTTTACTCCAGAAAAACTCTTTCTTCTTATTCCTATACATTCTCTGCCTTTGAATTTCCTTTTTTTTCACTACATTCTAGATAGAGGATATTGTTACTACATTCTAGATAAAGGATATTGTTACTATTGTCAAGTTACGCAGAAAACACTCAAGTTCAGGATATAACAGCCATGTTTATCTCAAGTTCATTGATTGTTAGTGTTATCTCCTTTGAAGATGTGAGAGACAAATAAAAAGATAAATACGTTTTTCTAAAACTGTGTGTATATACTAATGGTTTACAGTAGATCAGTCAGCCACAAAAAAATTTATCATGAGTTTAGGATTAGCGTTGGAATTTGAGATAGGGTGGTATTTACTCTATTAATTTTAAATAGCACTGTATATTAGTCTTACTCCTTCTTTTTCCAGACATTGTTTATTATTATAAATCACAGAAACTAACCACACAACTTTCCTACTAGGGAGTTTTTATTAAGATACTGATGAAGTTTAATTACATAATATCTAGTCTTAGACTTGAGCATAAATATAGACACACATACACTTGCTAACAGAACATAAGGAATATATTTTAGATATGCAATAATGCCATAAACTAATGTAGTTAAGTTACCCCAAAATTAAGAAATTATTGTAATTAATTTGGCATAAAATTATAAACTGTAACAATCTTTACATTAGTAATTTAAAAATTTTTACAATAATCACTTTATATGTGTTTATAAAGTTTATGCATTTATATGCATTTATAACTTTATATATATAGTTACGCTCTATTTAAAGTACCAACTTTATAAAAAAATCATTCCCAGTGCTCTAAACAACACTCTGTTGCAGCCTGAATGTGCACACACATGCACACGAAGCACACACATGCTCATACACAGATACTCCTAATCTTACACCTGCTCTGAAGCAGTAGGAAGTGAATTCTCAACCTGTCAACATGACCATCTGGTCTATCTGCATATCATGGCTTTCTCTATGACTCTATGAAGGAATGGCAGTCACGAAGCCAAAATAAAACTAAAATGCACCTAAATGGGAGTCTCTCTTTCTCTTTGTTGAAATGGAATAATATGTGGCATAACAGAGCAAAACTCACAGTAATGTAAATAATTTAAAATGAGCATCCAGGCCAGCATAATTAAGTGAACAATATGGCACAGGTGATGTGGTAATCAGTAATACTGCCGTACAGGTCTACAGGACAGGTACCAGAATTCTGAGACACTGCAACAGCTCTTTCAATGAGTGACGGGACCTTTGCTATTCCTAGTTCAAGCAAAGCTAAGTAAAGGTAGTAACAGGGGTAGCATGAAAGCAATTAGTAACTATTGTACTAAAACATCGCTGTGCAAAAATGTTCATTTCGTAACGTAAGTGCTTGTGCTACCATTAGGACAAATTCAATTTTCTCTCTCACTGGTTAATTAACAATCACAGCAATTACCTGACAAATTTTGGTCATTTATTGGTCTTTCAAAGTGAATTTAAAGACTACTAAAAATACTTCCAATCTTAGAAACTTCATCATCTGCAAACAGTGAAGCTGCTCATGTGATTTAGCATTTAGGCCCAAGGCCACTTGAAAACTAGCACAGGCCTAAATTGAATTAAACATAATTCTCTTAATTTTGGTTTTTAAACATCTCTACACAGCTGCCTCAGAGCTTTCACTCTACCCCATAGCAGGTAAAAACTATCAAAAATATATTGTGACAATGTCATTCTATGACATAGATAAAGCAACCTACCTCTGTCCAAGAGATAAGTTCTGTAAAAATCTAACCTCTCATAAAATTTAACAAACTCAATTAAAAATCTCCCTAAAATCTGATTACATTACCAGAAGTTATACAGAGCAGTTTCAAAAAAAAAAAAGAAAAAAAAACTCTCCAGAAAGTTCTCGGTTGAGTGCCTACTAATGAACAAAGGTTAACTTTATCTAAAAGGTCAAATGCCTGGTGGCTAAGGTTATGACCTTAACAACTTAAATTGTGACCTTGCCACGTGCCGGGTATATTGTAGATTCTGATACAGATCATCTGGTAAAGACTGGTCATAAATTAGCTTTACTGTTACACGCCCACAAAGAAAACCATTTGCCACAATAGCATAATATCTCCAAGTTGTCATATGGTACAAGGGAAGGACAGCTCAAACAGAGACCAAACTAAGGGCACAAAATGATTTTACTCTTTTATATTTTTTAACAAGATGAAATTCTCAGGCTTTTGGAATCACTCTGATGTCATTATACTTGTTACTATTTATCAGCCACAAAATTCAGTTTGAATGCCACTGGATTTAAAGAAAAAAATGGAATGTAACTTATATATTATATTTTAGTGTCTCAATATGTCTTAGAATTAATCACCTCTGCTTTTTAAAAAATGATTGATTCTTCATCAGCTTCTAGCATTTACATGTGTGTTCTAAGATTTCAGCTTTCCACCAAAGAAGAGAATGAGGAATAAAGCAATAATTGTATACATTTTTAGAAGAAAAAAAAAGATGTCATTTCTGTGGCCATCTAGGGAAAAAAAGATGACTTTGGGATAGAAAACAATACATGACATTTTAAAAGAAAGAGCAGGGGAAGCGTTCCATAGGTGAAAAGGACACAATGGTTCTGGCATGTTTCTAGAAGCACGTTTCGGAGTCTCTGCCTCCTGCCAATACTGGCAAGTTCTCAAAACTTTTAAGGAGGTAAAAACATTGTTTAGTGTTTACAAATCTTCAGTGTTATAACAGATGCTTGTCAAATCAGTTGTATGTAAGTTGACCATTCTACCTCATATTTGTATTGGCAGCTTCCCTTCCACAAATAACAGGTCTCTAGATCTCTTAAATCAAATTTGAAATATTTTCAGACAAAAGGCCCCTAATATTTTCTTTTGCAATCACCCTGTTGCATGCACCGAGAAGCAGCCATTACTGCGCTCCAGTAAAAGCCAATGGCCTGGCACTTGGCTGGCATTCAGGCCTAACAAGGGATTCTGGGATATATCAGGAAAACCAAACCGAAAGGTAGTCTGATCCATGTTGCTGTCAATAAATCTTTCATAAGCAATAAGGAGGCTAACTCCCCTAAGCAATCTTCTACACGTCATTTTACCAACATCGCCCTTCAGGTATGGAAACAACCAGCAACTGTTAGCTCCAGGACTTGGAGCAACAGCACAATAACAGTGTCAACAACAAGAGAAAGAGCATGCATGCAATGGCAATAGCTAGAAAGGTTGCAGCTCTTGAATCCACGGGAAATGCTCGCTGCTGAAACTTAGAATAGATGCTGCTCACACTGATAAAAACACAACAGCCATTTCATTTTGATGATACTTTGTAAGGAAGTACACACGATGATGCCTATCACCTGTTGGACTCTCAATGTGCAATCAGAGCATTTATTATACTTTATAAGTTACTTACTTTCTAAATACTGAAAAGATTAAGTACATTTTAAGGAGTGCTCCCTGAAAGCACTTAGAACACTTATACTGGTTTTGCACCTTGCCTTTCCTTATCAGAATCTCCACTTATATATACAAATAAATTTTTAAAAATTTTAGCTTGCCTTTTTAAGTACAGAAAACACAGTATCAACAACATGATGCAAAAGGAAGGGCTTAAGAAAGGACTACTTCTCCTGGGTAGAGGTCCCTTGAGAGTTTCTACTTTTTCATTTTTACCACCGAAAACTGCTAAAGCAACAGGCACTTCTTATAATTAAGTATATGTTTTCAGAAACCCAAATATTTGAAACACTTACATATCACATCTTCTAAAATACTCATCTATCCCCTGCCAACAGAATGCAAATGATGATGTGACATGCTTGCAAAGTTAATTTCTCCAGTTTCTTATGTAAGGACAGATGGATAACAAAAGTTCTCTTTCTAAGACATATATTGAGAAAAGGGTACTAAATAGGACTTCAGCTGATTTCTTTAAAAAATAGCTTGCACTTTTATAGTTAAGAATGTTTTGCAAAACAGCACAGTATTAATTTTACAGGTAACATCTTCTCTGTCCTTTGCAAAAAAATACATAATTACATGAACCCCCAAACAATCTACTGGTAGGACTCCACAACCACTTTTCTTCCATCTGGCTCCAGTAACTGCCATCAAGGTGATCTATCAAAACCGATATGTACATATAAAAAGTCAACAAGTTACATAAGACCCAAGCTTTCATATAACACAATGAGCCTTTTGTCTGAAACAAGACGAAAGGAACAAAGTAAAAAAAATGCATTATTTTATCTGGTCCTCAATACTTTTATCCTGAATACTACTCTAAATGCTGTAATATGCACAGATAAAACATGCCTTGAAAACAGCCCTGAAACAATAAATAATTTTATTACAAATCAAAGCAACTCACTAAACCAATTACCAATATGGATTTTGCAATGTACTCATGCACTATACAGGTTGGTTATTTTTCAGGTTAACCTCTCCATCAATTACTTAAAGAGCTGGTTTGCTTTTTCCCTTAGCTATCTTAGACAACACTAAAAGTTCTTAAATATAAAGCTACTAAGTTTGCATATTAATGTGATTCTTTTTCCCTCATAAATGACCAGCAATTTGATAGTAATCTTACCTCCAACCTATTCTTAGTTAACAAGGGGTTCAGGAGGTCCCAGTAGGTTAAAAACACTCCCAGAAGAAAAGCAACTAAAAATATTGCTTCACTACCAAACTAGATGCTTTTTAACTAGATCACTTGCCAGTTAAAAAAATATACCCTTTATTACAAGGCTTTTTATCCAGCTTCTCTCACCCATCATCAAAAAATGTGATTTAAACATATCGCATAACTGACTACCCAACACCTTTGATAACACTAGTTGCCAACAGAACTCAACTTAGTGTGACTTCTCTCAAAGCTATGCTTTTCCACTGAATGAAGGTGGCACCTCAGACACAGAGGCTGTTCTGACTTAGGCCCACCTTTGAAACCACACTGTCTCTATGGATATAGCCTGCAAACTTAGGGCATTCAGGAATGGCCCGGCACATACACAGATCATCGAGAAAGAAACACACACAAGAAAGTGGAACGACTTCTCACCATCGCACTTACCTGCTGCATGCACAAAGTATGCCAAATATAAATCGAGTTCCTTAACAGAAACCCCTATGTGATGGGGCTGGACACAGAGCCCTGGATTAGAGCACTGTGGGGACTTTACAAGGCGCTCGCCATCAGTACTTTCGAGCGGAATACCTTTAAATAAAATCACCATAACCAGGTCCAACCTCCAGACTTTATCTGCCTGGCGGAGGCAGTCAATTCTTCGCATCTTGCCTTTCTGGTCTGGGTTGGAAAGAACACAACACGGAGGCTTTTTCCCTGTAACTGTGAGCACAAAATCCTCTCGGTACTCGGGTCGGATATCTTTCCGTAACTTGGCCAGAAGTCGAGATGCCCACTTCTGCTTGACCTCTGGTTTTTCACTTAGCAACTCATCCTTCACAGCTCTCTCTTCTTCTTTTGACATACGCTTTTCATGTTTTTTGAAGTATTTTCGTTTTCGGGCCTGCAGGTTGAACCATGTGTAGGCAAAGGCTCGGACGTGGGGCAGAAGTGCTTCGATGAAAGGATGAAATTCATCCTAGAGAGATCAATAAAAATAAAAATATGACCACACCGAAAACAAAAGAAACAACTTTTTTTTCAGATGATCACCTAAAAAAATCTTTATTTCACTTGAAATTTGATGCAAGGCTTATATACATTACCAAAATTGTGTATAGAATCCCTATGGGAAGTCCAAGAAGGAAAAAAGAAAACTACCAGTATCATTTCTCACAACCTAAAAGAGAAAATTGCTAAAAATTAAATAATGTTTTGGTATATTTACCAAAGTGTCCCAGGTTCTACAGTCAGGCTGCAGTTGCAAACCCTTTAGATAGTAAGTAAAGTTCACCAAAATGCTTATAACAATATATAATCTTAACCCTATTTCAAGGAAGTCATACCTAATTTTGCTCCAGCCTTGACCTCACTACTTGTAGTACAGCCAGGGTTCGGCCGCCAGATTGGCAAATCCTAAACATTTAGATGCCAGTCAATGTTTATGGAAGTCTAGGAGCAAAAATCATCTCTGCAATCATTGAAAATAAAGACTTTCCCTCTGAAAACATTGCATATAGACCGTAATCCGTTTCTTAGTCATTTCAGTAACATCTTAATTACTTTTTAAGTATTATAGTTGCACATAAATATTTTTCATAAAAAACTTGGGAAAATATGTCAGGGACCATATACAAAAGAAAGCATGAATCTATTATTTATAAGACTAAAATAAAAGATCTATGCCTAAAATATAATTGCTGATACTATGGGAATAAAACAAATAAAGGAGGGGAAAGGGAAAAAACAAAGAAAAGCGAACATGCCAGATAGTAAACACAATGCAACATTGTGACAACAGTGTTGCAACTAAATACATTTAATTTACTGACATGATTGTGAAATGCCTTGGGTAATGATCATCCCTAAAACACGGAATAATTAACTTTTGAAAATAATATTTCAGGCTTTTTCTTGCAGGGCAAAAAAAAAGAGAGAGAGAGAGAATCTGGTATATTAAATGTTTACGAGACTCCAGGAAAACGCTCATAGATGCCTTTTAAAATTCAAGTCATTTGAAAATAAAATTGAATTTAAAATATTAAAATTTTCTTACTGTTTTATTGAAGATGTTTGAATCTTTTACTTGACATTTTCTTAGTAAATATAAAAATAAAATTGAAGAAAAATTAAACAGTAACCTCCACAAAGCTTTCTGAGTACATCTAACTTTTGATTAACCAACCCAGACTAATCTTACATAACTTCTCTCTGCCGCACAACCCCCCAACAAGATAAATTATTTACTTTCAAATAAATTAAGATAAAAAAATCAAAGAGATACTTGGTGACTTTTTAAAAGGATGCAAGACGGACAAATATTATAAAATTCATTCTTTTTCAGTTCATACTATCCATTTAAATATATACTTTGGAAGTAAAAGTAACAGCAGTGTCCAAAACATTATTACTATTAAAGCAATTATTAAATTTTTTAAATGTTCAAATGTAAACTGAGTGGTCAAAATCGGTAAACTATTTTAACAATAGAGACTGTTAAAAATATTATAAGTTATAATCAATCATCTAAACATTATATATCATTGTTTTTTAAAGTATATGCTAATATAACATATAATAAATCATTTCAATAAGTGACATTTATTTTTTTTCTCCTCTGAACAAATTTCAGGCTCTGTGTTTCAAGTTTAGCTTGCAAACTGCTCTTTCTCAATAAAAGAATCCAAGAAGAAGTCAGTTTTTATAACATGTGAGCATTCTTTAAGAGGGAACAGAGAAAAATAAAGAAATACATTATTCTTTACAAAAAAATAGCATTTTAAAATTTCTGATGTGTGAGCATCTTATCGCCATACTGTAGAAGGGACAAATGGTGTGGGGGGGCAATTTTCAAGTCACAGTTTATCTAATAAGGTACACGCCACACCGCAAAGCATTTAAACATTGCTAAGTATTGAGCTCATCCTTGGAATGCTCTAAAATTTGGGATCTGAAACAGTCCTTCACATTGACTGATTTTATTATATACACAGGACATGCTAGAGACCAAGGCTGTGGTGGCATTATGCAAAGAACTACTGGAGTCTACCTTAACAACAAAGTGAGCTTCCACCAAAAGGAGAATTTATTTTTAAAGTCTCGGCCCCATATTATAAAGCAAAGAATAACATAGCTCCAAGCAATTCATATTTATCTTTAAAAGTTCTTATTAAAAACTTTATTAATAATAAACATTTTAAGTAAGTATTCTAATACAGCATTTAAATGCTCAAAGATACTCCCAACACGCTTCTCAGATTAACTGCGAACTGCATTCATTCATGTTCAAGAAGATTTTGTTTACCTGCCAACCAAATGCCCATATATCTCATCATAAAAATACTTAAATAAGGCCAACTATGTCAACTAATCTTTAAGAATCATCTAAGTCCCCAATTTTGCATCAAAACTATTTACATCTTATATTCCCCAAAGATTTCAAGAATGTGCCAATAAAAGTGCACAATATTTTGTATAACTTTGCTCACATGCACAATTAAAGTGCTAGTCAGCTTTCTCAACTCATAATTAGAAATATTCCAGAATGTCAGAACTAAAGATTATCATTAACTTGTAAGAAATGTCCAGGTGTAGCATACATCAGTTTTAAAAAAACAGTATGCCTTTACAAATCATGTTGTTGCACACACAGCCACAAGGTATGTATGAATTCAAAATATTCAAAAGAAAACAAAGAATGTTTTAAATATGTACTTGGTGAGAAAGTTACAGGCCACCAATAAAAACAAACCTAAAAACCTGTTTCAAAAGCGATATGACTTTGAAGCAGCACCTTAAATTGATCAGTTTGCAAGTAAGACAAGTTTAAAAACCACTGAAGGCTGGTATTTCTGGGACTACTTCTCAAAGGTTCACCTATACATTTCTACTCCATTATCATTCTGTGGCCAGGTATGTGATTTGGTTATGATAGGCCTAGATATTAAAATAAGATGTACTACATTTTTTTCTGGCAAAGTTTAAAAAAATACACATATATATTTGGAGTTTATTCTTTTATTTAGAGTATTTTTATCACGATACTTACTGGACTTTAATGATGAATAAGCTACCTAAGTTTTCCTTTTTAAAAACTGACTCTAAAGCTCTACAAATATTCCAGCAAGTTAAATAAATTGTAAATCAATTTTTAAAAGAATAAATCACAAAATATATGGCCCTCATTTGCTATTTAGTGCACATTTTCTTCACAAACTGTTACACTAAGTAAGCGTTTCTCTTACTGGTGTTTCCAGAAGGCCTAGTGAATGTATCAATCACACTGCCAAATGTGATTTTTTTAAAAAAACTTTCTTAATGTGATAATAACTCACAAACCAAGAGAATCCAACTTTTTATAAATGCTTAACTATCCCCGGGGCCTGCATGGATACACAGGTATCCTCCTGTGTGCACCCTCCCAAAATATGAATGTATCTTTTTGAGAGCTCACTTGAGAAGACGCTAATGTATCCTACTACTGCAGCACACTGGTATTACCTACAAATTCTATGTGTTGCAAACTTTTGCTACTTAGAACTTCAGTCTTCGAATCTCAGCATTTTCACTGTAGTCCTAACTCATTCAAATGATCTTGCACTTTGCATCTTATCCATATGCAATTGTGAACCTTGCCAGAGTGGTTGGGAAAGTTTCATTCCATACTTCCACAAGTTACTAAAATAGGAACTTTGAAAGTTTGTTAGAGAAAAATAAAAAACTCTTACAATAACTAAAAGCAACTGCTATCCATTATTAATGCTAGGCCTAAATC
Organism: Trachops cirrhosus; assembly: GCA_028533065.1. NCBI lineage: Eukaryota > Metazoa > Chordata > Mammalia > Chiroptera > Phyllostomidae > Trachops > Trachops cirrhosus. The sequence continues at coordinate 39,559,807 of CM052542.1, read as the reverse complement.
CCAGACAGACCATTTCAACATAAAGGTGCATTTAACAGTCTTCGAAGATCAAATAACCGGCGTTTTTACTGTTAGATACTGAAATACGAAGGCATGTCATGTGGGAAATAAATCCAGAATCTAGAAAGGAGTGAGAGAAAAAAACAACTACTGATACTTTTTAGCCTTCCAGAAAGTATTCCGGTTAAACCGTTATCTCCTGCTAAATGAAGGCAATATGTGGTAGCAGGTTTTTTTTTTAAGAGTGGTGAATAAACATTTTAGATGAAGCATACAACTTCATGTGGATGATTAATGGTCAGATCGCAACGTACCAAAACAGTATGAAGGCTCACTCTTTTTTTTTCATTATTATTTTTTAGCGCAAAATCACTTTGACTTCATGTCTTTTTAGTCAAGAGAAAATAAATAATATATTCAAAAGGGACCAGATTGGGAGCCATGAAGTAGCAATATTTTGCCTAGGGGTGGTGCAGACAAGAAAGGGATGGGAAGGGAGGGCATGGAAAAGGAGGGGCGCTGGGGCGACAGAGACCCACGCTCCGAGTTGAGTCGGAGGGAAAAGTTGCCCCTGTCCTGCGCGCGGAACGTCCCGAGTCATGCGGCGGCGGTGGCAGTGGCAGTGGCAGTGGCAGTGGCAGGAGGCGGTGGCGGGGGGGAGCCGCGTCCGGCCCGGGCCGCCGCTAGGGCTCGCGGCCGGGAGCCCAACTCCGCCCGGCGCTCCCCAGCCCGCGGCCTCCACGGCTCCGCGCAGCGTGGGCTCATCCCGGCACCGAAACTTTCACTCGGGGAAGCAAACGGGACACGAGCGAGGAGGAGCAGGCTCCACCCGGATGGCGCTGGGGACGCGCGTCCACGCAGCCCTGCTCCGCGGAGACCAGGGGCCGGCTCGCCGCCGCCCGCACGCGTCCGAGTGGCGCTGTCCCGGCCGGGGTCGGGGACAGGGACGCCGGCCCGCGTCCCTCCCGCGGCCGGACCGCAAAGGCTGACAAACAATAAACAAAAGTAAGAGTTTGGGGCGGCTACTGCGGCGCGGGCTCTGGAAGCGGGCCGAGGGCGCGGGGACCCGAGTTCTCCCGCACCCGAGGTTCTAGTAGCCCAGAGCGTGCGGGGTGTGCGGTGGGCGCCGTGGAACTACGAGACCCGGCCTCCCGGCTGCAGAAACGCTGAGTCTAGATTTCAGCGTGTCATGGGCTGCAACCCGCTGAAACACGTGCGGGGCGTCCGAAAACAGCGCCGTTCCGCAGTCCATCGCCCCGATATTAATTAACGCATTAATAAGAGGGCGCCATTAGCCATGTGCCCACACAAATGGCGTGCAAGAGGAATGCACCCGCATGGAAACAAAGTTACTTTCTTAAAGCTGTATTCCGACCCCCCCCAACACAAGCACTCGCGCGCACACACGCAGACACGGGCACACACCAAGACACATGCCCCGGGCCCGGCGGGCGCGACGGTCCCCGGCACCCCCTGCCCGGCCCCTGCTCGGCCCCCTCCAGCCCAGCCCCCCAGCCCCTCCGCATCCGAGCAGCTGCTTACCTGGGTGAGACAGAGCGGAGAATACATAACTGCCGGGCGCTGGGGTGTGCGTGTGCGTCTGGGTGTGCGGTTTGGAGGTGTGCGTGAGTGCGGGTGAGAAAGGAGAAAGAGGGAGAAAGGAGGAAAGAGAGAGAGAAGGGGGGAGAAAAAAAATCAAGCCTGCTTCTTGCGTTCACATTTCCAAGTCGGCTCAACTGCAGCCAGCCAGCGCTATTGCCGCTCCATGGGCTGAACTTTAACCCCGCCTAGAGTTTCCCTACACTCCACTATACATGCCTACTGTACGCGGGCGTTAAAGGCATAGCGCACCCTTTCCCGCCCCCGCGCCCGCCCGGCCGGGTGCCGCGAGCTGCCCGCGCGCTGCCTCAGCCTCCGCTCTGCACCGCACCGCACTGCTGCCGCCCGCTAGCGCTGCCGCCGGGGGCGGGGGGGGTGCGTGGGGGAGGGGGCGGCTGCGGCGCCGCGCGGCCAGCCCGGTCCGAGGCTCCACGGCCGCTCGCGCTCGCTAGCTCGCTCCCTCTCCCGCTTCTTGGCTCGCTGGCTCTCGCGTCCCACGGCCCCCCCGCGCCCCCCTCCGTCCCCGCTCAGCGCATTACTGGGTAACGCAGTGAGAAGCAGTTACAGTCTGTCCTCCCGGGCAGCTATAGGCTGCCACAGGATGTGCTTAAGCAAACAAAACTACTTTTCCTCATCCCCATCCCCCAACTCCCGCCGCAGACCTTCGCGGACCTCGGGGGAGGACTTGGGCAACTTTGCCAGGTGGCCCGGTACCCCCAGGTTCGCGGCGTGGACAAGGAGAGAACCTGGGACAAGGCCCGCGGGACGATTTGCATGTATGCAAATTTTTTAAAATCGGACCTCCTAGGTAACTTTTTCTTTCCCTCTAAAATGCGGTACAGCTCAAAAGCATTGTAATCTCCCCAGCGAAGCTTTCTGTGGGAATAGAATAGGTCGTCAGCAGAGGTAAATTATGCACAAAATCCTGCAAACTTTGTGCAGCTTCAATCCGAAGGCATTCAGGAGCGGGGGTGGTGGAGAAAATTTTCACACACAAGATTCACCGGATTTGGGGGGTGGGGGTTATCTGGAGAAAGGGAGGCGGAGATTAAATGAGCATGTTCCCTCCCCGGACTGTGAAAACTAGTGGGTTTGAACACAGACGCCATAGAAAAAGTTCTAGCACGTTCAGAAACAACAGTGGTTTAGCTGTGACATCTTTTTCTTTTTAGGAAAAAAAAAATGTTAAAGGAATGCCCCCTCGGAAGGAGAAACAGTATGGTCCACCACCGCGTGCCCAGAACTGGACAGTCTATCATCGCAGTCCTTGGGCCTGGGACACCTCTGGAAGGGTGCCTTTTAAGAATCCCCTCTTTTTCCCTCCCCCAGGTAATAGTTCTTAAAATGGAAAAGAGCTTCCTGCAATTATTTTAGGTTTGCTAAAGTATTGTTTTGGCAGAAAAGGGGGGTGGTTTTTAGGGTTTGGCCAGTTGCCAATAAGCCTGCTTTTCCAGTTTTTTTTTTTTTTTTAGCCTCATATTTTCTCTCTAGGCTCTCCTCCCTGCTGGGGGTGGGGGGGTGTGAACTATACCTCCTTCATCCAAACCCCCATCCCATCTCTTCCCACTCATCTCCCACACTCTAGTTTGCAGCCTGCTGCAAATCCTCAAAATTCCAAAAGGAAAGACGAGTGTATCATGTTGAAAGACACTGGCACACAGACGGGAATATACACCTTGGTAGAGGTTACATAGCTTAAGACAGTCTCTGAAAAGAGGGAATTCCTGTAGTAATGCCCACTCTGCAGGTGAGGGTCAGGTGAGGTGTTAAAGGTCACACTCATTCAGAAACATACCCTTCTTTCTTAAATAAGGGGAGACAAATATGGTACTGGGGAAAGCAAAATAAAATCCCCTGAAATATTCTGCATCTGTCTAAAGTTATTTTATGTTTGTTCTCCAGTTATTTTATTGCTAAAACAATTCCTGAATGCTCAAGAGACCATTTTCACACTCCAAGATTCTAAATACCCTTGGATATCTCTCAGATAATTTATTAAGGAGTGAAGGGAAAGAATGACTTAAACCTTTAATGAGAGGGTCCCATTTTTTCAAACTAAACAACTGCTTTTTCCCCCTCTTGGATTTCAGTAGGGGGAAGATATCCCAAAAGCTAAGCCGAGTTACAGAGACAAATCCCTGGCCACAAAAACCTTTGCTGGGATCTATAACTTCAACACACTCCAAGTTTCCTCGATAGAAGTTTCTGGCTGACGGTCCCAACATGTAACTGAGGCACAATGAGAAGTTATTGTTCAAGTGTGTACTCTGGGAAAGCTGTCTTCCAGAGCAGATTAAAATCTTTCTTTTTGTGTATTAAAAGATAGACTTCACATCTGTCTCAATCCAAAATAGCAAAGATTGTTCTTTTAATTGAATCTCAAGAAAAAAAAAAGAAAGAAAAAGAAAAAAATGTTTTAAAAAGAAAAAAGGACTGGCATGTCTCCCTGGCTGAAAAAAAAGTGGGGAAAAGTAATTTAATGCTGATATTTCTACTTTAAAAACTTCTTTTGTTGAATCGCGGTTGTGCCCGCGATTTCCAGCTTTCTGCGGTTAGCAATATTATCTTAAGTAACTTTTGGCGCCCTTCGTAAGACTTTTGGATGTGGGACGATTGTTTGCGCCCTCTAGGCAAGGGCTGGATCCAAGTTCAGCACCAAAGCCCTTCACATCCGCTCCTGCTTTCTCTCCTATCTCCGCCAGCTCCCGCTCCCTCCCCCGCCGGAGAGGCGAGGCCCGGGCGGGGTGGGGGGCTCTGGGAGGGTGAGAGAAGGCGGGAGAAACACTACAAAGCACAGTTCCAGCTACAGCCTTTGGAAACACGACTGAGAAAAATACAGTAGAAGAGTTACAGTTACAAAAAGGCTTCTGGTAACTTTCTCTCCAACAGGCATAAATTTAAATACACACACAAAGAAGCAGATGTTTCTCAAAGGGCAGACTGGGGGTAAAAAACATTTCCAACTCTCTCTCCTCTTCCCAAATTGCAAAAGTAAATCCTTGTCCAGAGTTCACAAAGATACTAAGGCACTTGAGAGAGAGAGAGAGAGAGGGAGAGAGAGAGGGAGAGAGAGAGAGAGCAAGCAGGGATAGAGGAAAGAAGAAGGAAGAGATAGTAGAGAGAACAGTATAGGAAACAGGTAAAGTAGGAAAACTAGTTTCCTGCAATCGTATAAATGATCCATTGTTAGGAAGGATAAACCCCTTATTGGAAATAACCACTCCAATCATTTATTTTGCAAGTGTTGGGAGACTGCCTTGAAATGGGATTGTCTCTGCGCAAAGGAGGTTCCTGTCGTGCTCTTGGCTATCCATATTCTTCCTGGCACAGAGCCCAGCCTTGCATTTACTGTGTTTTATTTGCAGAAATGTTACCTTGCCAGTTTTAGTGAAATCCTCTTAGATATATAAATTACGTCAATAAGGTTTCACTTATATGTACATCTCGAATACCTCTCATTTTAGAGGTTACTTTATAGGAAGATCTTATTAATATGATTTAGATTTTAATGCTCCAAACAGTAAAACTGGGGTTCATTAAGTGACAATGTCATTAACTGTAGTTCTTACTGGGACTAACTTTATCCCTAGCATTTTCAAACATTTTTCTTCTCTAGGTTTTTAACCTGCTGGTCATTTGTATGCCAATTTCTCTTAAATGGTTATATTCCTAAATTGAATCATGTTGCTGAACTGAGCATCCAAGTGGATTCTTACATCCAATTTCCAAACCAGAGTTGATTAGAAGGCCCAAAGCCTTGGAAAATTGTTCAATGGGAATTTAATACAAAGATGGGAAAGAGCCCATATTCTTTTTCACTCCCCAACAGAATTAGGTGTCTACACTGCTCAGGGGGGAGGAAGAGATGGATATATTTTAGTCAGAGGCTGCCAGTTACTGTCTCCAAGATAAGCTACTGCAGTTGGTTTCCACTGGATTGGTGTCAAAGACTTGTCAAAGAGGCCAGATTCCATCTAAGAACTAGCCAGTCAGCAATCTTCCACGCATACCCTCCACAGGGGTTGTTGTAGTAACACTAAGAAATGTGAACGGGGCCAGTCTTAGTATCCCATTTGCTACTGACCATATACTTAAACAGAAGAATTAAAAAAAACCACAAAACCTCAAGAAAAGAACAGCTTTTTCTCCCTCTTCCTTTCAAATGTAAAAAAAACAGCTGTCAGTCAGCTTGTGGAACATTCGCACTTTTAAAACTGTTGTTTAGAGTTCAAGAGAGTCTTGCCTATACCTCCCAAGTACTCAAAAAGTCAAAGCTTCTAAGACAATCAGAGCGAGAAGTTTTGTAATGCTGAGTATGCAATATACTACTTCCCAAAGCTCACTACAGTCCCATAGTTTAGGGAAGTTTTTAAGTCACACGTTTTTAAAAGTTGAACCTCACCTTCCACAACAGTTAACAACTTCTCTGAATTTAAAAAATAATAATTAATGCAAAGTTAAATATTTCTCTAGCAGGATTTTTCCAACTTTTCCAGAAAGACAGTGAAGAAAGCATAAGATTCATGCAAAAATCTCCCTTCAGCTTTTTTTCCCCTTCTTAAACTTGAAAACTCTATCCTATTGTGCCTGCTAAATCCGGAAGAAGCTTGTAGCTTTGACAGCTTGAACCACACCATCCCCTTCAAAGCCGCAGAGAACTTCAGATCTTCTCTGCCCCGCCCCCTCTGGCTATTGCGAACCATTGTACACCCAAGCTTCCTCATGATTGGATAAAGCTTTTGTCAGTCTCCCATATTGTCCCATTGATTAGAGGATCGAATCGTCAATTATTCTCCAGGTCCAGACATTTCTTTTCGGGTTAGGTTGACTGCTGAGGCCAGACGTCTTTTTACAGAACAGAGCACGTACAGGATTCCCCCCCACCCCCCCGCCCCTGCTTTCTGGAATCGAGCAAGCGCTAGTAGGAAAAAAATCTGTCAAGCTCAGCAATTTTTTCAAATCTCGGAAAAAAAAAAAAGAAAGAAAAGAAACCCGGTCTCTGATGCACACAGAAAAAATAAAGCCATTTACAAATCTACATATTTTAAAACAAAACCATCACAATAGACATTTACCCAGCAATCGCTTAAATGCATATGCAAGCTTGAGAAATTTTAAACTCTTAGCCATTAAACAAAATCATTCTACCATTATTGTTGTTTATAAAACGCATATCCGTATAAACGCAAAATAGAAAGTTTAAGATGTACCACGTACCATTGCAATGTAAAAAGAGTACGTGAGAAACTTTAAAATGTTCAGACGAATTGCTTCATTTGTTGTGTCCTTTTTTTTGCATTAAAAGAAATCTAAATAAACTTGGAACCGTTGAAAACCCGGAAGAGGTTTTTTTAAAAGCTGTTGGCCAATTGCAGGCTTCTTGGAGATTTTTTTTTTAACTCCAAATCAGAAGGCTTTTGCAATTGCAATGCACGCTCTCTGCCTCTCTCACTGTCTCTCTCTCTCCTCTTTTGAAAGCGATCCAACCCGGGCTGGCTGGTTCTCAGATTCTCTCTGCTTTTGCCTTGTGTGCTTTGGATTGTACGAGACTTTGCAGAAGTTGCAATGGATTCGCAGTCCCTCTCTTCTCTCCCTACGCCCTTGTTTATTTCCGCAATCGCTGCAATTTGCATAGTAACCACACACGAGGCGCAGGCGGCTGCCTGCGGAGGGGGCTAGGAGGGGGCAGGGAAAGGCCTTGCCCCCTTCTCCCCTCCTCCCGTCTCTTTCCCCGCCAGTCTCCTCCTCCCCCACGGCGCGTGGCCAATAGGAGCCCTGGCATTCAGCGCAAGCTCCGGTCGGGACACTGTTCCGAAGAAAAGCTCCTGTGTTACTAGGCCTGACTCGCGGGATCGTGTTTTTGGCGCAGTAGAAGTTCCTCTGATTGCGGACCTCGCAGCCGGTACTAGGGAGATGTGAGGATATAGTATCTTTGCCTGCGGTTGTGCGGGTTTTGCACGTTTTAATTAAGTCTGTACACCTGCTTTTTCCGCTTCTTTTCTGTAGCCTTTCGTGAGTTACTAGGCTAGTTCATGATGGTTAGTGAGAGATTTAACCTTTATTTGCACTGGTGTAGACCAAGAGTTAAAGATCCTCTTTGGTACATTAAATCAAGAGAGTGCAAAATGTCACAGAGAACTTACAGTGAAACAAAGCTTCTACTCCAGGTTCCGAAAGGGAAACACATTGACTCTATTCTCTGCAGATGACTGAACATAAAATTGTTAGGTGGGCTCCCTCAAGAATAAAGCTGTTACCTTAAAGGAGGAGATGCAATGAAATTCTAATTTAATTGCCAATCTTCTAGTTGGTTAATATCCCTGCAAAGCCTGTGCTCCACAAAGTTTAACGCAACCCACCACCTCCCATCCCCCAAAAGAAAGGCTCTAAGATTAAAAGGTTGTGTGTGTGCGCATGTTTTTAAGATAGTTATTGGAACGTTGCATACTTCAGCTCACTGATTCATCTTATTTCATTAACCCAGGCTGTATAAGGCCATGTGATCTGGATATTTCGATGTTAACCTTTTATGTATTTGTTTTAAACAAGTTGGTGCAGTGGTTGGTAGGGGGGCAACTCTAAGGTGTGCCCCTTTAAATGGAAAGCATTACAACCAAGCTATTTCGTTTTAAAAAATATGTTTGCTTTTCGGTAGTTAAGTACTTTAGGACGTTTTGCTGAATAACTGAGTTACAGGAAAATGTGTGCTTAGCTCACTTGATGAAAATTACCCAATAGCAAGTCAAGAGAAATAGGATGCAGCCTGGCAGTTGTCTGATTTGTGAAAGTACCTAATTAATTAATAACAGGACCTTGCACAGTTAAATTAGAGGTTAGAGAAGCCTCCTGTTTTATACTGAACCACAATTTTGGCTTTAGGCTTGCACTGTACAACTAGCTAACGGATGGATGCAGCATTACTGAGAGGGAGGGTACTGTGGCTATATTAGACTAGCTTTGCTGTTCTGGTCTACCCATTATAGATTCAGCTATTGTATTGCCTTGTTCTAGAAAGTCTGTGGCATTTAATTCTGGCCTCCACTGAGCATTCATTTCCACTTGATAAACTACTTTCACCCTAGAAATACAGTTGATGGAATATAGTGGCTTAAGTAAAAAGAAAAAACAATTAAGTAACCAAAAATGTTCTAGGCCTAGTTCAACTGGTAATAGGCTGTGTGACCTTGAGATGGTTACATAATACCTGAGAAATAGGACATGGACCTATTGTGAGAGTGGAGGACTGTTTTATCAAGACCTAAGAGTCTTTGAAATGCACAAGAGATATCAACTAGTTTTGCATTGCTCTGTAGATGCCTGGTCTGAATAAGCCCCTGTGCTAAGCTAGGTAGGTCTTGTCACTAGGTGGTAATAGTCAGTTTTGCCTGCTTTGTCTGTAGTTCATTAACTCAGTTTAATGTGGTAAGTTAGCACCATTTCCAAAGTGACCTTTTATATCTTCATCTAGAAAAACAGCAAAGTAGTATAAGCTTTGGGGTCCAACTTAGCTATTAACGTTGGGCCTACTATTTATTTAACTCCTGTAAGCTTTAGATTCCTCAGCTAGAAAATGGGAGATAGATAATGACATATATAAATTACCTAGTACATTATGTGTATTCAATATACAATAGCTGTAACAATAGTACTATTACTGTTTAATAGGTACCATGTTCTCGTCACATTGAATGTGCTAAGAGCTGGGGATAAAGACAATTAGTCATTATCCCTGACTCTAAGAAGCTTGCAGTCCAGTGGGGGAGATAAGACACAAAGGTAAATAATAATATAATGTGATAAGTGCTATATCCAGCTCAGATATACATAAATGTCAACATGAATACAGATGATAGAATGACTGATTTTTCCTGGTTGTACAGGTTGAGTCACAGAAGGCTAAAAAAGTGGAAATGACATTTGCATTGGTCCAGAAGTATGCATTCATCAGGTGGACAAGGGAGGGGCAGGACATTCCTGTGCAAGAAAGCACAGTGATGTCACTCTATGCAATGAGCCTGAGAATGGGGACATATTTGGTTGTGGCTGGTTGCTCCAGCTAGTATTAGCTTGCATTAGAGTAACTAGAGACAAAGTTAAAAAGGCAGGCTGAGGCAAGATGGTGGAGAGCCTTGTGAGCTATTTAAACTTTCACTTGAGAAATGTGTTTAACCAAAATATATACAAAGTAAGATTTGCAAATTAGAAAGATTATTCTAGCAATGGAAGCAAAGAGACTCACTAGAAAATAGTGAGAGGAAACGAATTCTGAACAACACAGCAAGATTGAATGGGCAAGAGAGAGAAAGGAAGGGAAGACTAGAGGGTGGGAGAGATGGGAGAAAGCAAGAGAGCCACCATAGGCATCAGTTTTTAGGGATTTTGATCAACAGGGACAATTTAGGAATGCAGTTTTTCCAGGTTCTCCTTAAAGTCCAAATACCCACAAAAAGTATAATAAGGCCTGTCTCTCCTTACCCCCCCCCCCAATTGCCACTTCTACACCCTTAAAGCTAATTTTAAAATAATACCAGTAGCAACAGCTCACATGGAGTGAGTCTTTATATCGATCACCTCTTCCCCCTCCACAAATTTACATTCCAGTAACTTCACTCCACCATGCCACTGAAAATCAGGTACACATCTAATAAGGTGACTTTTGGTTGCTAACACCACTGAAAGCCACATGTTTCTTGGTAGGCTGGCTTATGCCTTGAAAAAAGTAGGCTCTTCCAGGAATTCTGCTTTGTTGACCCAAATAAAAACTGAATCCTCTTGCAGGACATTGATATGGAGACTAGAATATCAGAGTGTTACAGAGTTAAAACATAATTCAGAATTGCAATGTTTTTCTAATAATTTTGAAATTTTAATTTGTGAACTAAGCTGAATATTGAACACATAAAAGTATTTTACATTTTCTGGATTGGTCTTGGTAAATCCTAAGTAATCAAGACTGGCATTAGAGGACTAACATGTCAGTATAAAGGAAATAATAGAAAGAAATTTAAATCTAGGAATTGATGAATTTCCCAAATAAGCAAGTATTGTGGCAGAGTATTGTCCCCACATATGTGTTCTCTCTCTATTCTTCAATACATAGACGAACAGCATAGTGCCCCTATTTTCCAAACTTCCTTGCAGAAAGACACAACATGTGATTAGGTACTCAGTAGAACTCTAGCAGAGTTGTTGAGTCCAACTTCCATGTCACTTTCTTAAAAGAAATTTATTGTGAACTTGTGGCCTTTTTGAAGGCTGCAGTGAGGCTGTGTGAGAGACCAAACTTGAATTACAAAGACTGGGGTAATACTCTAGGAGAAAAGAAAGCAGCAACATGGGAGGAACCTGGGTCCCTGAATGACCTCATATTGCAGATCTGCTTCTCCAGCCTTGATCTTATTCAAGCTACTGTGTTTTTAGGTCCCTGATAGAGCAGTAGGATATACTACACCTTCACTATAACTAAAATCAAGATTATAAAACAATCTCATGGTACCTTTGGATTGTTCTTTCTCTGAAATTATGGATTTTCCCCAACTTGGTACAAGATACATTTGATTTTATTATTAGTCTCTTTTTCCAGACTCTCCTCCTGCCTAATTTTTCTCTGCTGCTCTCTCATCCCAGCCAGACTAAATAGGTCACTTTTCTCTTTCCATTATTTTCTGGACACATCATATGTGTTCATTCCTCTCTTCCCTTGTTTGGGTGATTTCTTCTGCCCAAAGTCCCCAAAATTTTCTCCGTGTTCCACTCATTTTTTTCTCCCAAGCACCAGTTGAATGCAACTTCTCAACTCCCCCAGGTGGAACTGGTCAATCCCTCCTTATGCTCTCTAATGTCTTATACTCATCTGGAGGACAGCTTTCTTCACACGGTTCGTCCGTTACTTATTTGCATGTTTGTCTATTAGACTATGAACTCCTTGAAAGTGCAGTGACTTCATTCATCCTTTTATTCCTACAAGGAAAATGCTGTGGTAAATCCTTAATAAATGTTTGATAAATTCATGTGTGAATGGGCAGATGAACAAGTGGTTACCTTTTCCAGCCTTGTGCTCTGATGAAATAGGGGGTCAGGAGTGCGGCTGATGCAAGACATGGCATTATCGGTAGGGGGAATTTTAAGTGTAAATAGAAGGGCATTAAGTTTGCTTCTCAAGGAGCTTACACACATGTTACATGTTCAAACTACCTTTCCTTCGGATTGATGCGTCACGCACGGTCACTCTCACCACACAATGAGGACACTGAGGCTCAGGAAACTGAAATATCCCAAGCTCTAGCTATGATGTCTGGCTTAGAAAGGAGTTCAGGCTTTATATCTTTTAAAGTACCATTTTATTTATTTATTTATTTATTTATTTATTTATTTATTTATTTTTAGAGAGACGGGAAGGGAGGGAGAAAGTGAGGGAGAGAAACCTCCATGTGTGAAAGATATGCATGATCCATTTGATCTGTTGCCTCTTGAAGGCCCCCCAAGCCAATAGGGGGACCTGGCCTGCAACCCAGGTACATGCCCCAACCAGGAACCGAACTGGTAACCCCTCAGTTCCAAGGCTGGTGTTCAATCCAATGAGCAACACCAGCCAGGGCTAAAGTACCATCTTAATGGTTAGCTTGCTCTATACAGAGCCAAGTGTAAAAACATGAACCCATCAATTTTATTAAACAGCCTTATTGAGATGTAACTGATACTCAGAGACCTGCCAATTTTTAATGTATGCAATTTGATGAGTTTGGACACATACAAATACTCATTGCACCATCACCACACTCAAGGTAATAGATACATCCAACACCTCCCAGAGTTTCCTTGTGAGCTCCTCTCTGCCCCCGACCCCAGACTTTTGACTATGGTAAGAACATTTAACATGAGATCTGCCCTCTCACCAAATCTTGAAGGGCACAATACTGTATTGTTAATCTAGGCACTGTGTTGTACAGCAGAGCTCTAGAATGTATTCATCTAGCATAGCTGAAACTTTACACCATTGAAAAGTCCCCATTTCCCCCACCTCCAGAGCCATTCTTCTCATCTTGGACACACACCACAACAAACTGCAGAAGTTCCTGAAGACCAAAGATGATATCACACAACCAAGCTGCTAGGATGACCAAAGAAAGGAAATCTGTATCTTGACTAAAGTGCAAGTAGCCAAGTCTGAGCTTACAATTCACAGAAGGAGAGCTGAAAGGGAGCTCAGAAGTCTCCATCCACTAGGCTTTACAGATGATAAAACTGAAGCTAGCAGAGCAAAGTAGCTAGCGCAGAGCCACACAGCTGGTTAAGGATTAATCCCCAGTTCCACTGCCAGTTTCATTACATCATGCAAAGAATATTTTGCAGGAATGGGAAAGGAGTGAATAACTATCTCTGGTATCAAAGTTGAAAAGAGGCCTGGGAAAGTGAAGAAATATGGGTAGTGAATCTGATAGGAGAAAGAAACCAGTCAACTATCTAAACTGAAGGAAGGGCTATAAAATCCGGGCTGGTACCTAAAAGATTTACTCAAACGTGTTCAGACAGTGAGAGGATAATTTTCAGAAAAATAAATGAGAGTGGGGGTGAGAACAATAGTCTAGAACTGTGACTTGGTGTTAACAGCTGTGAGTCCAGGAGATTCTTTATTCTCTGCTTTTGTGGCCTTGGGCAGTTCAATCTCTTCTTCTGCTTCCTTCTCTGTGAAATGTAAATATCATCAGTCCTGCTTACTTCTTGAGGTTTTGTGAGAATTCAATGAAATCATGGATGTGAAATGTCCAAAATTTAGGTTTTTATTCTATGAAGGCCTATACCAACAGTTGCTTTTAACACAACACAGAAAAAAGAATATGGATATTTATTTAGTCATATTTATCCTTCCTCCTTTAAAATGGCTTTAGAATAGAGATGTGTGTTTGTCTGTCTACCTACCTATCTACCTATATCTATACACACACAAATCTCCATTCTGAGACTCCATTTTTGAGTACAGGCAGGATAAATATAACTAACTAAATATCTAAATATATCTATATCTATATCTATCTGTTTTTCTATCTATCTATCTATCTATCTATTGAGAGAGGACACTATTAAGATAGATATAAGGTAAAATTAAGGCCAAGATTAGTATTCAAAATATGTACAATGAGATCCTATGTACTCTTCTAGGGTTGACTTATAATTTTGACTTTGAGTTTCTTAGCAATCAATTTTAAAAAGGAAAGGTAAAATCTTATGAAATATATAATATTCATATGATTATAAAATTCAAATTCAAGAAGGGTTGTTCAAAAGGAACACAGACATTAAGTGAGGTCTCAAAAAATTTAGCGTATAACCTCCCATAACCTCCATCCTGCCATTCATCCCCGCAGACCAGGGCTGAGGGGAACAGGACAGTCTTTGCTAAGCTTCACTGAACCAAGTACTCAATCCCTGCATGAGATTTCAGCTTCCATAAGGACAGAGTGAATGGGAAAAATGGCATCTTATAACATGACTATTTTAGAAACTCCTCAACCATACCTTGGGTGCCCTGAGCTAGTGATATGAGCGCCCCTAATACTGCTAAATCAGAATTTACCTAGCTTGACATCAGTGTCTATAGGTACAGAAAGTCAGCAAAAAAGAAAAGAGAGAACTAGTTGAGGTTGTTGCCTCTGAGACGGGGGTTTTTCACACTCACTGTAAGGTCACATCCCACGCCCCAAAAATAGTACAAAGAGAAAAGAAATGGGAACTGGAAACCCCATTTGGCATGGATGCTTTGAGCTCAGACCCACTTTTCCAGCCCCTGTCCTTTAGCATGCCAGCCTCTCTTGACCTCTCTTTCATAAGGCGACTCACAATGGGGTCAGCAAAGGGAAGTCCTGCAAGGAAGTTGTAGAGTTAGGTTGTTGCTGTGTTGGATACACAACAGTAACAAATGGGTAGCTTGGCTCAAAGCCCAGTTACTAAGCTAAGAATCAGGATTATGAGTCAACCAAAAACATTATAGAAAAAGAAAAAAAGAAAAGAATGCCTGTATGGGTCAGGGTAGGGAGAGAGGACATGATCTGACACTGCCCTGGTAGATGCCTTAGGGAAACAATTATTGTGGTAAAAAATATATAATATAACATTTATGAATTTAACCATGATTCAATGTATGGTTCAGTGGCATTACAATACATGTATTCACATTGTTGTGTGACCATCATCGTGATCAATCTCCAGAACATTTTTTTAAATTTTATTAATTTGTTTTTGGAGGGATAAAGGGAGGGAGAAAGAGAGGGAGAGAAACATCAGTGTCCTGTTGCCTCTAACATGTCCCCCACTGGGGACCTGGCCCACAACCCAGGCATGTGCCCTGACTGGGAATTGAACAAGTGACCCTTTGGTTCTCAGGCTAGTGCTCAGTCCACTGGCTGGTGAGCCACACCAGCCAGGGCAATCTTCAGAACTCTTCATCCTTGAAACAGAAACTTTATATCTATTAAATAGTAATTTCCCATTTCCTTCTCCCTTAGAAACAAACCATCTACCTGATATAAGTGGAGTCATTCAGTTTTTGTCCTTTTGTGAGTGGCTTATTTCACTCAGCTTACCATCTTCAAGTTCATGCATATTGTAGCCTGTGCCAGAATTTCATGTTTTAGGCTGAATAATATTCTATTGTATGTATAAACCACATTTTGTTTATCCATTCATCCACTGATGAAAACTTGGCTTGCTTTCACTTTTTGGCTATTGCGAATAATGCTGCTAAGAACATGGTACATAAATATCTGTTCTGAGTCCCTTCTTTCCATGCTTTTGGGTATATTCAGAAGTGAAAATGTTGGATCTTATGGTAATCCTATTTTTAATTTTTTGAGGAGGAAATAGCAATCCTAGTTTATCTTTGGAGAAAAAATTGAACAAATTCTTTAACTACTTGTTTCACTTACAGAGTTGATTTCATGAGTGTAGGTAATCTTGGATTCTAAACCCAATTCTGCTATTAACTGTGTAATCTTCGGAGTCTCCTAATTATCAGAACCACTGTCAGTTTCTTCATTTGAAAAGTGATATCTTTGAACTGGTTGATATTCAAGGCCCTTTAAAATTCTAGAGGTCTATAATTTTGCTTATTTCCTTTGGTATATGGGTTTATTCATTCATTTTGGAAAGGTTTTTTTGAACATCAGAGTAGGTTTTACTCAAAGATAAATAAGAATTATGGGGGGAAGGTGGGGTGGTTGGGGCAAAGGAAATCTGGGGTGATACTTGAAAGGAGAAATAAAATGGACTACCAGCTAGTGGAAGAGCAGGTACCAAGATGATGCTGAAGTGGTAAATATCACTGAGAACACTCTAGGCCTGGGGACCAGCTTTTAAGATTTCACATTATCCTGACATTGATGAGGAGCCATGGAAGGGGCTTGAAGAAGGTGATAGCAAGATCAGTCTTTGTTTAGAAATCACACTCTGACCACAGGGTGGAAAACAGATTGTAGGGTTCGAAAAAAGGAACCTGTCTTTTTCCTACTCTTAACTCAGTTTTTCCTTTTACTTTGAAAGTGGCAAAATTAGTCAAGATGTCCCAGAGCCTAACTGCCTAACCTGGAACAAAAGACATTTAGAGGTAAATAATACTGCAATACACATCTTACAATAAAAAATATTCGGCCACTGTTTCCCTAAGCTGCGAAAGCTACTCACCATGGTTGATAATGTAGTAATGTTTTCAAGTCACTAGTTTGCCAGTTCATATTTTACAACTGTGACATTAAAGCAATTTTAAAAAGTTGTCATAGGAGACTATTACCTCTTTTCTTTTTAAAAAGATTTTATTTATTTATTTTTAGAGAGAGGGGAAGGGAGGGAGAAAGAGGGGAAGAGCAACACTGATCCATTGCCTCTTGTACGTGCCCCAACCAGTGGGCCAGGGACCTAACCGGCAACCCAGGTGTGTGCTCCGACCAGGAATCTAACTGGGGACCTTTTGCTTTGCCGGACAACACCCAACCAACTGAGTCACTCCAGTCAGGGTGGAGATTATTACCTTTTTAACTGCAATGTTAAAAAATAAATATCATGTATTAATTTAATACCTTCTATTGTATAAGAAAACTTCAGAAGGTTCATATTTGATTAGGTGGAGTTTTTCCTGAATTGGGATATAAATAGTCTATTTCTGATGTTATATAATATTTTAATATAAATAATGTAGTATTATAAAAGTCACAAAATTATGCAGTGATGCTGCTTTCCTTTTTTATATGGCTCTTATTCTTTTACAATGGAAGTTATGAGTTGTGTTGCATCCAAAGATTGTGTACCTATGAAACCAGCACTTGATCCTTTGCATGCATGAAGAAAAGTACTTGGTTTCTATCTTTGATCACATGAATTCAGAAACAAGTTGTTTGGAAAAAAATGAGTTTTAATATGAAAGAATAATGCCTTTCTTTCTTGGTTCACTGCAGATATTCAGCAACTAATACCATGTTCAATAAAATAATGCTGGAAAGAGTGGCATCTATCTTGAATAAATTTGGTAGTTTGGCATAGTTTTTTTCACTTTTGTTCACCAAGGAAAGAAAACTGAAATGAGAGCGAGGAGAACAAATTACAAAGTGTGCCTCAGTTTGGCAAAGATGCTTGACATAGCCAGTTTGTTGCAAGCAGGGCCAGGCTGAGAGCTGAAAATTTAAAGTTTGTAAGGTACTTGGTATGCTTTTGGTATATTAAAAAAAAAGTGCTTTTTCAAGGAAGCAGCCAAAAAATGGTATTTCTGGTTTTAACATTATTCCTACTAGTTTGCTGGTCCTCCCAAGAGCTATAGAGTTGACAATAAATCAAATATATTTTAATTTGTCATGAGATAGCATATAGAAACAAAAATCTCCCAACTGGTTTTCTGCCAAAGTATTTATACTAGCCCTATCATCTTCCAAAGTTTATACTCACTACCAAAAATTAAGAAAAAAATGAACTATCAAATAAATTCAAGTCTGGAAAACATTTACTGAATGCTGCTGAGCTAGGCACCACATTAGGTGTGGGGATGCAGGACAAATAAGTGGTCATCAAAGAGACAAGTAACTCTAGACAAGGCAGAGTTACCTTATTTGCCAGGAGGCCCGAGCAGCATAGCCTTCCCCAAGTCAGCACACACAGAGGACGCGTGACATTGACATTGCACCAATGAGCACAACCTGCCTCACTGCTTCCCCTTCAGGTCTGATGCCTTCCATTAGAACTATCTTTTGAAGGTCTCTATTTGAACATCAGATCACAGGAATCCCTGCACCCTGATATCACAGTATAATGGGGTAAATTCTGAAAACATAATATGTATGATACTTGGTTCACAACATGTAAAAAATATAGCCATTAGTGTTCAGTTGGGCTTCTCAAAGTAAAAATTTGAGAACAATTGAATGTTATGTCACAGATAATTGAGACTCATTGTAATATCAATATCTACATATCTATATATACATATATCTACATGTATATATAGATATATCTATCTATCTATCTATATATATCAGGTGCTATTTAAAATATTGTACTATTTAAATCTTTTTTTATAACATAACCAGCAGAGAGTTTTTCTTGGTAGATAATAACAGTGCTACAAACACCTGTTGTTTCCCAAGCTAAATGTTCTTCATTGGAAAAGCACTGAAGAGCTTATGAAACATCCTGTTCTTTTTCTTTTGTAAATTTGGAAGTCAGTAATGACTCAAACCATAGTGTGACAAATGACTGTACTATTTTGACATTATTACTTGGTCACTCCAGTTCTTTCAACTTGCTCAAGTTATTTACTTTAACTTTTTAAAAATTGTGTTACATAACGTTACATACTATTTATCTTAATGAGTATGCTAGGTCCAATAGTAATAGACTTCCATGGACTACAGATAAAATAGTTGAATTAGCTTTGAAATGAAAAAAGCCTCTGTTTCATAGTTTGTGATATGAAAATTTAACACAACAGTTCTAAATTGAAAACAAAAAAAAGTGCTTTACGGATATGCCACATGAACAATTCCAACATGAGAAATTCTGTTTTTTACTATCCTATTTTATATTACTTTAAAAATAAAAACATAATTTAAAAAACATAAAAAACATAATTAAAAAACATAAAACATAATTGAGAAAATACCTTAATTAATGTTCATAGTATTTAGATACTTTAGTTCTAAAGCAGCAACATGTTAAGAATTTTACTAAACTTTTCCTGTAATAAGAAAGCTTCATTTGTGATTTTTTTCCTTAAAAAATTTTGATACCACAAAAGTTTTAAAAAGCTAACTTTCCTGCCTGAATAGGGTATCTATAAATGGCAAATCATGCTTATACAAAAGATAGCACAAAAAGTATCAATTCAGATAACCTTTAAAGAAGTGTTTCCCAAGTTTTGAGCCCTGCCTAATGATCAACAAAGGCTTCTTTATTTGTTATTTTTCATGTATTCATAAGTACATTAATATCTTTCCAAATCATCTTTTATAGTTATAAATCAGGTTCATGCCCAACTCTGAGGCCTGGGATCTGGGTCTTTATAAAACAGGGGCAGTGGAGGTGTTGCTGCCTGGAAGAAGGTGGGTTTCCCCAGAGTTGGTAGGCCGCTTTTCTGTGGACCAGGATTTTAACCTACTTTCATTTGTCTCAACTCTAAGGACTAAACTGAAATACCCTTCTATCTCCAAGTCATTATAACATGGAAATTGTGCACTGTCTACACATCGTGGGCTGTGAAACAGCAGCCCAAACACATGCCCAACTTAGTATGGTTTAAATGTTGGAGCAAATGGCATGGTTAGTTTTGAATTTATTTGCACTCATTTTTACTACTAGAGACATACTCATTAAAAAAGCTGTATTTCAACCATGTTCTATGTTCACATTTAACTGAGCTGGATTTTCACCACATGGCTGCATCTGGCTTTTTAATTTGCTTTGAACAGAAGTATTTTTTCATATCACTAACAATTCAGGCAGACTTTATCAGGTGGTCAGGTCATCAGCCTGGCCTCTTTCTTCCTATTCTCTCCAAGGAAAATGGGGTCGTTTTCCACCCCACCCACAGTATCTACAGGTTGGGATTGCAGATAAAGATGAGGACAGGGGAGCCCAACCCACTGACTGGGCTGAATCCTGCTCACTTTCTTCAGGTTGGCTACTCATTTGCTATCAGCTCTGCTTTTAAACTCTTTAAAGCTACATACAAACTTTGGGAAAGTTACAACACCTTAAACAAAGACAAAGTTGCTTAAATTATCATTATGCAACACTATGTTCAACACTGCAACTATCTTCCCAATTTGGCTATAACTTTGTAGGCAGCTCTGGAGAATTAAAAATCTAGAATAAATACGTCAATGGCACTTTTATGAATGGGAAAAGGTTTCCTAACCCCTGGAAAAACACTCAGGTTTTATCCTGCAAACAAAGGGGGACTCTAAAGCTGTCTTTGGAATCCCAAATTTTAAATGTAAATGATCAGTCTGGTATGATCCATATGCTCGACTCCAGGGAACAGCAATGCAGTAATAAATACGTGAAAGTGAAATTCTGGATGTGCTTTTTAAAAACTCGCAGGCATCAATACACATCTGGTAATTAACTTGTTAATTAGCCGGCTTCCTAAAAAAACTAAAAAGGCGTCAGTAACCACTGGGCTGTGTCTGCCCCAGGTGATCTGCACGGGTCTGGTAACGAGACTGCCCCAGCCCCCAACCCCTGCTCTCCTACCACCGCATCTTCGCTAGGTGTTCGAGCAGAAGAAAAGCCAGACCTATTCCGCACAGTTTTATTAAAAATGCAAAACCAGACAAAAAAAAAAAAAGGACCAGTTTGTAAAAGAAGAGAAGGATTATTGGTGACTACTTGTCCGAAGAAAAAAATCGAGAGTGAGGACAAATGACCCGCACAAGTGCCTCTGGCCATTTTTCTCCCCGGGCTGTCGCAAAGCTGACAGGAGGAGGGTCGGGGTGGGGGACGAGGGGAGGATGGAGGGAAGAAAGGGGATTTTAAGTATCATCTCCCTGTCTTCAACGGTGTGGCTTCCCCAGTGCTCTGGAATCAGTGGTAGCCATTTTCATTTTGTTTTTTGTTTTTGTTTCTTAAGAGCATAAAAGGAAAATAAAACAGAAAAGGTTTATCTCCCTGCCTACACCGCCTGCTCGGCTCCTCCCTCCAAAAGAAAAAAGTGTGTAAAAAAAACCCTTCAGGTACATAACCCAGTCCGCACGCATCCAGCGAGGCTTCTGCAGTCAGCTGGGTTCTGACTCGTGAGCTGCACGGAAGGAGACGCGGGCTCGAAAAATCAATCCGTGCTCGCGCCCCCGCGCCGCCGCCGCAGCCGCAGCCGCAGCCGCCGCAGAGGCCACAAAATTAGCGGCTCCGAGGACATTTTTGCCGCAGGGCACGTCCGCGGTAACCACGGAGCGCTTGGGTGAATAATGGAAGTACAGTGTAGAGACAATCAAGTTGATTTATCACGCAAAATAAGTCACTTCTTCAGTCCAGCTCTTGGTCCTGTCACTTTAAATCATAAACGCGCCTATGCACGGATCCATAGGCGCCCACACACGCATGGTGCACGTGTGTATGTGTGTGTGTGTGAGAGGGGGGGGGGAGGGAATGATTCCAGATTGCTTCACGTATATGAAGTGGAGGGGATACCAAAAGAACCGTCATCCCAACCCCCTACCCCCACCTTTTGCAGCGTGGACGAGTGGCTTGTAATGCAGCTTGGAGCAAAATAAAGTCTGAACAAAACTAGACTGTGAGACTAGCACGTCCCGGAGTGAAAGTGAGTGACGTTAACAGACTCTGTAAAGACTCGGATCACTTGCAGGCAAATTCACCCCCCTTTTTTTATAAAAGAAAAGTAAATCATTAATTGGGTTCAGATCTAAAATGCTGCTTTTAAAATGCACGACACATGTCGAAGACTCTGCGACTGTAATTTCTTGGGTAAACATCTGGTGAAGACATTCCAGGAACACATCTGAAAGGAAGAAAGGCGTAAGACAGCCCCTTCTTTATATATCTTGGGTCAAAAAAGGGTTGTTGAAACTTTTTTTTAAGGGTGTTCTTAGTCTAAATGCCCTTATGAACACTAAGGGTCAGTTGGGTTTGGGAGAAAAGGGCTGAACTGGGAGTGAGGAGTGCTGGGCTCCAGCCAGGACATGGTCTGTAAGCTTGGGCAGGTCTCTTTTTCTCATCTGTAAAATCACAGAGAGTAAGTGATATGCTTTCTAAGGTGTTTTTTTTTTTTTTCACTGACACTCCATGATTCTATCTGGGAGGGAATGATGATGGTGGCAGTGGTGGGGTAATATAGAGAGAAAAAGAGGTCACATTCTTCAGGTGGCATCTGTTTAAACTGGTGGTGATGAAAGTGATGAGTCCTTAACAGTAAAGATTGTGTCTATATTAAGAGCAGCTATTGTCCAAGGTCTGAAGTATATATAGCATATAACAAATGCTCTTTGAGAATGACAATGTAATCTTATAATTATATTTTTGGGAAGGGGGAAAAGACTTTTCAGAAATCAGCCAAAAGGATTTTGGGATTGAAACAATTTTCAATATTCCTATTTTTTATAATCTCTATATGGAAATGTATTAAATCACTTGGGTAATTCAGAGAAAATAACTTTTTGGTGGATAAGTGTCCTTCTGTGCCAGATTGGCTGTCTAGATTGACCAAATTAATGGCTTAATTACTCCCTGTCTACTTTTTCAGAAAACAGCTCCAAGCAGCGTCTCAAGTAGGGACCACTGTTTAATACCACTCTTATCTGTGCAGTGAATGGTTAAGAGTGTGGGAACTAAAACCAAACCACTGGCTAGTTTTGACATGTACTAGCTGAGTAATCATAGGTAAATTACTTAGTTTAGTTGTGCCTCAGTTCCTCACATTTATAAAATGGGGATTATCATAGTAACTAATTCACAGGGCTGTTCAGGATTAAATGAGTTATCATATTAAAGTGCTTGGAACAGAATATGGCACATGTAACAAACAGCTCAATGAATGTTAGAGGTTATCATTTGTCCAAAGTAAACACAGAGAAAGCAAGGTCAGATATAATAGAGGGATCTTTGAACTGCTCCTGGATTTCAATAATGCCTCTAAGAACTGGATTTTATATGGCTTTTATGATGTCAGCTTAAAGCAAGAAGCTCAGCAGTCTTTATTATTAAGAATAGGCCAGAACATTCCCTGCAAAAACTCCCTTCACATACATGCAATAGTTACGAAGTTGGAGAATGGTCCACTTGACCAGATCAATGAAGATATGTAGAACTGGCTCCATGCGCTGAGTGCATACTTATTAATGTGTGTCTTGACTATCCAGGTGGGAGGAAGCCAAGGTTTTCTTTGGAGAAAAGTTTCCAAGGCATCTGTTCTTACTTGTTCCTCTTGTGATACTTTGTTTCCTACACAACTTGATACCTCAGGCCTAGTCTCTGTCATTGAATTATGAAGTCAAAACAATCCCAAATCTCTGGCGTGCTCCCTTTGTGTTATTATTAGCTTAAAGGGAAAGGCGACATCCTGAATTTCTCTCTTCTCTTAATGACCCACAGAGTGCAGACTTGAATAAGGCTTTAGGAAGGGTCATAGGCATGGAATGCTTAAGGGAGCAATTCTTCTTGCGTTTGCAATTTAGGATTGGAGGCAGGTTACAGTTAAGCTTTACAGAGGAAGTGGGGATTAGGTGTTTCCAGAACAAGGTAGGCACTGGCAGGCTTATGTCACTGCTTGTTGGAAAGTAATGTCCCACTTCTTTCCTCCTGTGGCACCTGAAGCCCCAGGTGCGCCAACTGTTCACTCAGAGACCGCCCCATAGATGGCTGGCAGGCTTGGGATGTCGGGGTTGCAACAAGTTTAGAGGGCGTCAGGCGCTGGTTAAGATTTGTTAGTCAGAAAGCACTTCTTTCTTTCTTTTTTTTTCTGAAAGCATGGGGGGAAAAGTTCAGTCGTTCCAAGCGCCAGCGTGAGCACCGACTCCACTTCGTCAGTCTGGTTAACACAATAATCCGAAATAAGTAAATCAATAGAAGAGGGTGCTCTGCTTTTCTGCTCCGCGTGCTTGCCCTCCTGCCTCTCCATCGTTATCACTTGTGCACAGCCCTTCTTCTAAAGAAGTTCAGTAAGGTATCCGAAAGGATACCCAAGCAAGGTACTTGTACTTTAAAATATTTCAGGAGACCAAAGCGGGAAAACAGGCGAGTTTCATTCCTGTCCGCCCACAGCAACTTGGCACTCAGAAGCCGCAGGCGCCTGGCCTCCCAGAGCATCCTGTGAACTCTGAGGCTGGGTGAAGACTTCACTGATTACGATCCCCAGTGGTTCTCGGACTTCCCCAGTTTCAGAGGTACTGGGGGAATTTGAGAATAAATAAATTCAGTTCGGCTCTCCAATCACCACTGACCCAGACGGCGGGGATCACGTACTCCAGGCCCTGAGAAGGGTTAGGGTCAAGGGCGGATGGAGGGACGAGCGGAGGCACTGGAGCTGCCCAGCAAGGTCATGACCTCGTGGGTGCTAGAGCAGGCTCCGGTGTGCAGCGGCTGGGCGCCGCCCTCTGGCCTCGGAGCTGACCCCCGAACCGCGCCCTGCTTTTGGCTGCCAGCCTGGCACATCCCTAGGGGAAGGAGGGGGCAACGCGGCAGATTGGACCCTTACTTTCACCGTGGAAGCTGAAACGCTCGGAGCTTCCGGCCCAAGTGTCCTGGAAGGAAGATCAGATGCCCAGCAAAACTGAATTTTAGAAAGGGCTCTCTGCACTGCCGTCCCCCTTCCCGGTGGCGACCTGTGGAACTTTTGTCCCCTCCCCGCAGCGTTTTCTTGCCCCGGGAACTTGGCCCAGCAGGCCTACTTTCTCCATATAAATTTGTGGTTCTGCTAACTCTGCAGCATCTTCTCAGAGGGGCTTCTAGAGTGTCTTGTGATGAAGGGCATACGTTCGATGCCCCCCCTTTTTCTTTTTGGAGAGAGTATTGTGTAAATTTAAAAACTCCTAGGCATTTAAAAAAAAAAGCCCAAATCAATAACAAAATCAAAACAAAACACCTTGCCTTCAGGTGAGTGGACAGTGGACTCAATCCTTTGCTCAGATCATCAAGTTCTTTCTGGGAAACAGAGCCCTTTGCACACCTTTCTGGAGGGAGACCTAATAAGGCTGCAATATATTACCACGTTTAAAACATTTTGCAGAGGCAACATTTCCTAAAAGCGACTTGCCAGAGATGCATGGAAAAACAAAGCTGCTTACAAAGAGGCTGCTGAAAAGGAAGGGGGAAGGCAGGACCCAGCCCTAGTTAAAAACCACAGTTTGCAACTTTTGAACCACAGCACTGATACTACGGGACTGTGAGGCTTGTGGGACAGAGTGGCCATCCCTGGAGCTGACAGGTTGCAGACTTCCAAGGCTGCTTTTCACTGATTGCTGGAAGTCCCAGAATTCGATTGGGGTAGTCCTTCCCAGCGGTGCCCAGAGTTAAGCTCCTCTCCCTTAGTATTTTGTGGGCATGTGTTTGGACCCGGAATCCAGCCTTGCTCCTCACATACATCAAGTGGATAAGTTCTTGTTCCTTAGCTGGCAGTGTATGGACCCAGAGTGGGAATGCAGGTGCCAGTGCAGGCAAAGATGTGTGTTTGTTGTCTGACCTTGTCCCCCTCCCTGCTCACCACCCCCCAGCCACTAAGGAATGGGCTCTAACACAGCCCTCAACTATAGAAATTTTCCATGGAGTTTCTTTCTGGGAGAAAGAACCATCTTAATTATTTTGTGCTCAAGGTTTTTGTATTTTATATAATGAACTTGAGAGGAAAGTTTCAGGGTTTGTTACTTTTGTGATTTTTCAGCCAAGGGGGTTTTAAAGGTCTTAGACCCCATAACTCTAAGGGGGGGTGGAATCACTAATATTTTGCCCAGAAAATATAGCCTTCTAGCTTCATGAGCATAAGGACTGCTTACAGTATACCTTAAAACATTCAAACTACAGTGCAGGAAGTTTCAATTACACCCCCTTCAAAAACCTAAAGCACCTCAAGTATTTCTGCTCCTTTTGTGGTTACCAGGCTATTTTGTAACACGTGCTCTAATTATCTGTTTGAATGGTGATTCTAACTTTTATAAAGTTTCTTGCTCTTTACCCTGAAAAGTTGCACTTGCCCTATGGGCAGCACAGGCTTTTTTTTGAGCCCTTCATATGCTTTCAACCCCTGCTGGGAATGTTTTAAAGGCTATATTTTAGTCCTATGGGATAAAATGTTATTTTCATCCTTTATAGTAAAGTGCTGGGTGCAAAGTGGGCAAGTTTGTAGGAAGCGTGCTCTCTTAGCTTTGCTAACATCCGGAGGATAGTGTCAGTATGCCAGTCTTTGTCTGCTAGAATGCCAGGGGAAGGTACTCAGGACACACTGCAGCCCCGTCAACTGTTTCTCTTGCCCACCACATCCCATCTCCATCACCGGGTGATGCTGGGCAATGGGGATGCTGCACACACCTGATGGTTTTAAAGCAGTGAAGTCAGCTCTGGCCTCAGAGGTTGGGAGGACTCTTTTTCTGTTCAGGCTACTACATAAGCAAGTGCTAGACTTTCACACAACAGAGAAATTTACTTAAGTCTATCCTTTCTTAGGCACACGTATAGACCAGGCCCACCAATATTCCTGATAAAGTTGATGCTACCGGAAACGTGCAGTGCATTAGGACCCGACTTGGGCTCCTCGAAGACCAGACTGTTACAGTTAATCTCACCTCTCTCTTTTTGTTTCCATTGCTCTGTTTTTCCTTTAGTCTCTTTCCCTCTCAGTGTTCCCTACCTCCTGAAGGATGAGTTAATAAACACACCACCCTATTTTAAGGATAAAATAAAGTTGACACTAATTTGAGAGTTAACATTGCAACTGAACTTTTGGAGTCTGCCGATCTGTTCAGCACACCATTGCAGCCAGTAATGTCAGCATTACTGTTTCTAAAATTCACTGAAATAATTCTTTCAAGGCCTTTGAGAAAGTATAACAAACGCTAATTGGGAAAAAATACACCCAACTCTAATGTATTTTACTTTCTCATATCAAGAAAAAGAACTCCAAGCAAAATAATAAACTTTATGTAGTTTATTTTTTCAACTACTCTATTTTCAGTGGACGTTTTTCTTCCTTAACTAATTGCATAGCCTCATTCGACTCCACATGCACCTCTGCCCACGGGTCCTCACTAACCGACTTCGCCGTCCTCACCGAGTGCGACCGCAGGCGGTGGAAACCCTCCGAGAAGAGCCTCCACATATTTGCTCCCCGGCTAAAGCGCCCAATTTCAGAACAACCGAGTGACTGACTTCTTCAGAAACAACAAACGGAGGAAATAATTTATCTAGTTCATTTAAAGCCTCTACAGGAAGGACTTTAGAGGATGAGGATGTTCATAATGCAATACTAATGAGAATCCCTTTAGTCTGTGTCTCTCGGTCCTGCCCGGGCCAGGGTCCGCTCTCTGTCCGCGGAAGAGCTGTCCTGGCCAGGGGCGGCCAGGGCCGCTCCGCATCCACCCTCCGACGGCCCAGCCAGAGACCAGCACCGAGACCACGACGACACCCCACGCCGCCGGGGCCACTATCGGATCCGCAGCGGTGGGACTCTCGCCACCGCGTCGCCTTTCCCCAGCGCAGGCCCTTGCTCCCGCTTTCCCTTCTTCCTCACTCTTGACGTGGGGAGTAGAGTGTAAAATGGGGACGTTTCCTTCATCCGATGCCCACTTCCTCAGCCGGATCCTACCCAGCTGGATTGGAATTAAAATCCGGGAATTCAATTTTGCTGAGAAATCTAGGGTTCCTAGAGAGGTACGGAGGGAAGGAAGACCCTGCGGGGACCGCGCGGGCCTCCGAAGCTCCCGCCCGGCCCCGCCCCGTCCCGCCCCGCTGCCGTCTGGTGAGGAGGCTGAAAGCCGAGGGTTCCCGGGGGGCGCGGGACTCCCCCCTTTCCCGCGGTGTCCGAGCCCCCGCTGCGAGTGCGTGGTGGGGGCCTCAGGTCTCGCGCGTCACCGGATCCCCTCCCCAGGGCGCGCGCTCCGGGCCCTGCAGGTGCACCCACGTCCCCTTTCAGGCCCCAACCGGGAAACCACCTTCCGGCCCAAGTTCTGTCCTTGGGGGCTTGGAACGCGGCCTTTCGGAAGTTTCTAAAGCTGCCCCTCCCAGCACTCGCAGGGTCACACTTCCCTGACATCCCCCCACCCCTGCTACAGCTGTGGGCAAAAGGGGGTGCAGACAGGGAGCGGAGGGAACAGGCCCAAGGCTCCAGGATCCAAACGCCGCCCAGAAGTGTCAAACTCAGCCTAGAGCGCTTGGAGATCCGCTCCGGAGCCGGACCTCTGGGGAGGTGCAGGCTCGTCGCTCCCGCCCTGCTCCAGCCCCTGGAGGGGAGGGGAGACAAGGGGAGGTGGGGTAGGGAGAGGAAGAGAGACAGGGCGGGGGTGGGGGGGGGTCTCAAGTCCACATTACCAAGGTTCCAGTGCTGACCTCAAGCCAAGGGACTTTTTAAACTGGCCTTTGGGGCAGGCTGCTGGTGACCTATGTCCTCGCCCTCCAAGTTCCCCTGAGTGAATTATGGCGCCATCTACAGGCAAGTTCCAGATAGCAGGAGGGAGAAAGTGAGACACGCCCGGGGGCCGTTGTGGTCGAAGCGGGGTCTGGGGGAGGGGGCGGGGAGTGGGGGTGTTGTGGTTTTGTCCCGAACTGTCTTTCAGCTTCTGAATCTGAGATACGAACTCCACAGTTCTGGGTCTGTTGGCAGCAGCAAGAGTCCTGAAGGCGCTGAGAAAGAGCTTTTTGGGAGTGCGGAACTGGGGAAGTAAATACAGGAACTAGGGGTTTTGAGTAACAAAGACGTGTCCCCTCAAGCTCGTCCCCTGGGGTGCTGCCTATTTCATTGAGAAGAGTAGCTGTGTGGCCTAGGACAAGGTCCTTAACCTTTCTGAGTCTAGGTTTCCTCGACCTTTAAAAGGGGGAATATCTGTCTGACCAGATCCTTGTGAGAATTAAATGAGATAGTGTAGGTGAGAAACTATAGGTGACTGCAAGGAACTTTAATGTGCTTCTAATATGAAAAACGGCCTTTTATCCTAACAAGAAATCTAACTTGCAAGACTCCATCTAGCTTCTTTCTGTTCTTTGAAGATTAGGGCCTTACAAGAGGCTTGAGTGTCTGATTAGGATAGAAGGATGGGTTAGTGGAAGTTTTGATAACTACTCTCTTTGGCTAATCCCCTTCTCACAGACAAATAATAACATTATATTTATGTATCACTTACTATTACTATTTATTATTACCTCATTTAATTTTTTTTTTTTACCACTGTATATGGTATACATTATCCCCATTTTAAAGACAAGGAAATAAAGACATGGAACTACAAGCCATAGTTGGTACATTTTTCTCTACTTAAAAATTTTCTACTTCAGCCCTGGCTCAGTGGATTGAGCGCGGGCTGCGAACCAAAGCATCGCAGGTTCGATTCCCAGTCAGGGCACATGCCTGGGTTGTGGGCCACGTCCCCAGTGGGGACCACATGAGAGGCAACCACACATTGATGTTTCTCTCTCTCCTCCTCCCTCCCTTCCCCTCTCTAAAAATAAATAAATAAAATCTTTAAAAAAAAATTAAAAAAAATTTTTCTACTTCAAAATAATTCTCTGTCTACCTTAATGTAAATTTATTAAGTACCTACCATGTGCTTGGTAACTATATTCAGGATTTTATATATGAGGTCTCATGTAATTCTCACAACACCACCGTGAAGTAGGACTTCAAGTTCTCCCTTTTCAGTAGAAGAAATATTGGTTCAGGGAGCTTAGAGGAGTCACTTCAAGTCTTACAGAGGAGTGGTGGAGCCAGGTCATGGGGAGCCCAGGTCTTCTGACTACACCCAAGTGGCTTCTGTTGCACACCACTTCAGCTGGCCCCTCCGGCTTTGGGGCATTTTTAAAAGTTATCGAGAAAGGTCAGGCAGGAGAAGTGAACTCACTGCTGTGTTGAAGGTGTGGTAGAGGACGGTGTTTATAGCCTTAAGTGATGGTGGAGTATTACACAGTTTTCTAAGGAAATATTTGTGGTAGAAGAGGGGGGCACAGATGCAATGGGAGAAGCCAAAAAGTGAGCTGATTTATACTTTTATAAATATGAGTAACATTGATTTAAGGACCAAACTAACCAAATCTCACTACAACAAATAAAATTACATGGAAAGGTTTGGTGTAAAGTGGCTATTGCCAAATCTGGGATCTGACCTATAGAGAGAATGCTTTGTTGATTTGGTTATAAAAATCATTTACAATAAATATTATTGTACTTTAAACATTTTTTTTGGTTGTCTGTGTCCATGGAATAGTAACATTTTGTGGTGGACTGGATTTCTCAGGGAGTTTTTGCATTGTACAACAATTGTTCACTGGTTTCTTTTTTTCTTTCCTACTTAAGCACCAAATCAAACCAACCATAATTTCTACTCAGAATACTTCCCAGTCACACCTGAGAATAACTAAACATATCAAAGTCCTGGGAGTTAAGCACTAGAAGGCTTTGGGTTAAGGCATTGGATGTAAATATGTGTATCCCACTTTCTTCTTTCCCCTACTGGGTCCCGCCATGATGCTTCTGCTTGTGAATACATTATCGAGAGCTCAGACTTTAACAGCATTTCACCTCTAGCTTCTATAGACAGAGTGTTTCTAATAATACAATAGATTTTCATTTTGCAACAGATGCTACAGGAGATTCATTAATAGGAAACCTCCACCGTGTAACTAACACCATAAGGTTATCAAATTTAAAGTCAGATGACTTTGGATTGTCAGCTTTTGGGAATTCTATGATAATTAGATAAAAGAGCTTTGTGAGGATAAACCAGTTGAAGCCAACCTTTGTGGAATGCATTTTATGTGTTCCATCATATTCTAGGTGCTAGCAGAGTTTTTCTCCTGGAGTTTACATTCTAAACTTTAGGATAGAAACTTCTCTTTCCATTCCCCAGGGTCCATGCCTTAGTTGTGTCATAAAAGAGTGATGGGGTTAATGGTCAAAGAACATAGGCCCTAGCTCATATGTTGAGCTATTTTCCTTCTAAAGTTGTCTTCATCCTAGAATTTTGATATTACTCATTCCATCACTTTCAGGTATAGTTATATAAGTGAATGGGTTGACAAAAGGCTTCAGGAAAGGTGGATACTATAGCTAATGGCCTCATTTGACACAGTCACACATATACACATTGATAAGAGACAGCACTGCACTTTGGAGAGACCTGTTTTATTCTCTGATATCTAATTGTGCTTCTATGTCATGGAAACATATCAGTCAGTGTAAGTGTGTGTATATGGGTGTGTATTTGGAGATCTTAGGTACTTCTTTTTGGTAATTTTCCCCAACAGTCAACAATCCAGGTCTCCTTTTTGGTAATGAAAGGGAAGAGCTGGGATCCAACCTATAGTCCACTTTGAAACTCATTAATGTTCTTCCTATCACCTACCTGTGTTGAATCAGCGCCCTGACCTTCCCAAGTCCCAATCTCAGAAGTTCTGAATGTGGGTATATCTCCAAGTCAATTGCAGGTCAGAGGTTGTTCTGGGTAGGCTCAGGTCTGGGAAAGCAGACACTTAATAAAATGAGATGGCTTTTTACAGCAGACAGGTGTGGAGTTTGTTTGAGAAGCTAACTGCTGCTCCTGATCATGGAAAACTGAGTTTTTGACCAAAGCCTTTGCGAGGCTATTAAACCAATGTTACGTGTTATTGGCATTAGATGGACCAATCTGATTGGATAGTGGCTCAGAAAGTCAATTGCTAGAACCTTGTAGAAAAAACTCAGTATATTAAAATAATTTAGGTGCTACAAGAGATGGCAGTATGGCATGGACTCCAGAATATCTATAGGCAACCAAACTGACGGAATCTAAACAACTGGGTCAGAGCCACATGTTTATTCAAAGAACCTTTAAAAATGTCCCAAAGAAGCCTAGAGGTTATGGGGACAATTTTGAAATAGCTGAAAGAGAAGAAGGGATTACATTATTTCTGAATTTAACTAGGGCTAAGGACATTGTCTCATTTAACCCTGTGTAATCCCCACGATACCACGATATTGAGGTGTAATTATCCTATTTTACTGAGGGGAACGGAGACTCAATTTGTAAGAGGCATGAGATGAGATTTAGATCTAGTCCAGTCTGGCCCCAAAGCACACAGTTACCTACTTCATCCCCTTAATTCCACACCCCCCAGCCTTCTCAGTCTCTCCCTGATTTACTTGTTCATTTTTCTCTTTCGTTGTGAATGGCTGGCTCTTTTTCTTGGCACCATCATCTCAAACTTTCTTCAGTATTTGTTTCTTGTGCTGAGCCTACATGGAACGACCTTTGGCGTGAAATTCACTTGCAGCCGTGGATGCCCAGGTAAAGAAGGTTTGAGTCTCCAACAGCCAGTTTTAATTTTACCCACCCTTCATTTGTACACCCAGCCTGGCTGCATCCATTTGAATCTTTAATCAAACCAACTTATCTCTTTTTAAAATTTTACTTTCTCTAATCAGCTTGCAAATTCCGATTTTTATTCTCAGTAACTGTCAGGTGTCTGGTTCAGTGCTTCACACATTATTGTCTATCTGGAAATATTTGCCTGCTGGCTGCTTGCTTGCCTGTAAGACATCCAACCTGCTCTCACTTTGTCTCCTTCCCCCACCCTCCCTCACCAAAGGCTGGTGCAGAAGCATGACACAACTAGCCAGGTTCAGCCAGGTTCTTTTCCCTCAGGCCCTTTGCTCTCACCCCCAGGCCCTAAATATAAAAGATGAAAGGCAGTGCCTCCAAACAAAAGGCTCAACCCCAATAAAGTCACACTTTCCCGTGGTCAGTTTTTTTCCCTTCACAATTCCTGGAGCCGAACTTTGGTTCTTCATCTGGCACGCGGTGAAAAGAGGAAACACATGCGTGCTGTGGGTATGTATTTGAGGTGGGGGAGACAGGCAATGATGGGGGCAGAGTGGGGTCGGGGTAGAAGGATTCCTAGGGAACCCAACAGCCACATTTCTCGAGAGTGGCGACTCCCAACTCTTCCAAAGAAAGCAGCAGGCCTAGCTCGTCCGTCAGTGTCAGATTTCAATGGCAGCGCGGGGCCGGCCTGGGCGAGGTGCCCGCGCGCCTTTCCGGGATGGCTCGGCCCTTTGGCGATTCAGAGAATCAAACTAACAAAGCCCCAGCGGGAGGACTGGGCGAGGGGAGGCCGAGAAACACTTCTGTGCCACCCCTTTCCCCAGGTGGGCTCCACATTCCCGCGCCTTCTCCAGGGCAAGCTGTGGGGCAGGTGCGGGACTGAGTTGGGCTGCGATGCCCCAAGCCCGTGGCCAACCTTCGCCCCGCTGCAGTCACGATTTTTTTTTCTTTCTTGCTTTCAGAGACCAGGGCCCCTCCCGCCCTCCACGCTTGTTCCGCAGAAGGCGCCGCTCTGCCCACCCCCCGCCCCCGCACTCCGGCCAGGGCAGCGCGCCAGCCCCTACTCGCCCGCCCGGGTTCTCCGAGCGCGCAGTGCCAGGGGAAGAGGGCTGATTCCTAGTCCGTCGCCCTGCCTCTCCGACTGCGGGGTTTGCCCGCAGAACGCCCGCCCGGGCGCAAGGCACTCTTGGGAGTTGGGCTTTCAGTTTGTGAGCGGGGTGAAAAGTTTGTCTCGGCCCCTAACCTCCCGTCCTCTTACCCAAAGACTGGGAGCGGACAGCAGAGGGCGCCTTTTTAAAGCACTTCAGTCCGGACCCACGCTGCGGGTGTACAGTGGCCCAGACCGCCGCGCCGGGGTTTTCCCCAGTTGGTCGGAGATGGAGGGGCAGCGTGGGAGGAGGAGGGCCTGAGATCTCTGCGAGAAGCCGCGGCGCCTCTTCCCTGTCAGTCGCGTTCACCCTTTAGTGGTAGCGGGGGGTGCTGACCCCTTGTGGCTCAGAACATCTTGCAGCGAGGCCCCCCTTCCCTTTCTGGAAAAGGCAGTCTACAGTGGTGGTTTACACTCCGACTCTTTTCACCAAATGAGGAGGGTTCCTTGCAACCGTCTGGGTGAGGAGGAGGAGTGGCCTATAACTGAAGCCGTGTCCCCCTCTAACTGCTAAGGAAGGTGTCTGCAGGCGTTGTTCAATTGCAAACGACTAATTTATTTTCCAACACTTGGGCAGAGTACTTTAAAATGGAAAAATGAAGGTCTTCGAAGAAAATGAAGCTTGATAGTGTGCACCTGCCACTAATGTACGGTGCACGGTAACTTCCCCTCATTAGAGAGATGGCTTGGGTTGAGAACAAGTCATATAGTGAAAATCACTTCAACACGTGCCTGTTCATATGCATAAACTCCTGTGTACCAGATGGCAAAATATAATGACATCTTAAACAGCTAATTGCATAAACCTTGTAATGCAGATAATTGCTGTACCAAAGTAGGAGTTAATAATTTCCCACTGTATTGCCTGGCTTCAGAGTGATCCTTAAGGAAAGTTGTGACAATTCTAACACACTAAAGTTCACCAAATGGTAATTAAAACTAACACTTAAATCATTTGACTTTCAAACCCTTAATTACGATTGGGAAGAACTGCTTTGTAGAAATCCAGAATTTATGGAGAGTTACGTGATAACATTTAATGCTTGTATTTCATCAAGTTTTCTTTCATGGGCCTCATGTGGCATGATATTATAGGAAGTCAAGGGGGATATGTTCCATTCTCCAAAATCCAACAGCAAGAGCTTTGCATTTGGGGGCATGAGTGGTTGAACTCCACTCACAGATGGATCTGTTGATTATTTTCACTTAGATAAATCTATAGAGCCCCTACTATAATAACTAACTTCAAGTCTTATCATGTGCCTGGAATTGTTCTCAGCATTTTGCATGTATTATCTCATTTAAACCTCAGAACAGCCATGTGAAATGTGGAGTTAAAAAAAGGCAGTTGGCAGGTAGATATCTTTGTTGGTTTTAACTTATCAACTTACGTCCTAATATATTTCAGAAACAGGTATCTGGTATGTTCCATAGGGTAGACCTACAATCGTAAATAAGCCAGGAAAAGTCAATCTTTGGAACTGAGTTTTCATTTCATTAAATACCTACTTTAAAAAGCATGTGTGGCTTAGTGTCTCTATTTTTCCATCTTCACAAAGACTAGGATTAGGTTTCAGCACCTTGAAGAAGATGTGCAATAACGAACACAGAACAAAAATCCTTTTTATAAAATACAGAGTGAACCATATCTTTTTTTTTTTTTCCTTTATGTTGCTATCGACGAGTATTCCTTTCCTCAGTTTTGGTAGACCTTTGAGGATGCCAGCTATTTCCCTAGTATGGGAGCCATAGTATCTGAGATCCCATTAGCAGAGATTCCTTTCTGTGAGCTAAGCACTATCTCCTCTCGGGTACTGCTCCTAAGATCCTATTTGGTGTGGAAATCAGAAAGCTGACATTCTTGTTCTAGTTTGGCTATATTACGGGCTTGGACAAATAACTCCATCTCCCTGAAATTTAGTTCCTTTGCCGTAAAGACAAAGAACCTGGCTTATGATTACTTAACCCCTCCCACTTTTATTGTTCTAGAATTATACACAACTAGATCCCACTACTACCTTAGTGGGAGTGAGATTTTTAGGTTGTAGTTTCTTTAATAAAAACAAGTCCTTGCCCTGGCTGGTGTGGCTCAGTAGATTGAGTGCTGGCCTGCGAATCAAGGGGTTCCCAGTTTGATTCCCAGTCAGGGCACATGCCTGGGTTGCAGGCCAGGTCCCTGATGGAGGGCATGTGGGAGGCAGCCACATGTCAATGTTTCTCTCCCTCTCTTTCTCCCTTTCTTCCCCTCTGTCTAGAAATAAATAAATAAAATGTTAAAAAAAAACAAGTCCTGGATTTGGGGAAATGAATGAAATAATGTCTATAGGGGGAGAAGAGGCTTAATTTAAGGAACATTTTCCCAGATGCAGTGCTCAGGGTATAAGGAGATAATAAGACATATTCCCTGACATCCTGAGTCCTTAATGTAGCAGGTGACACTGACAAGTAAGCAGAGGATTACAGTGTAGAGTGGTAGGTGCTGTGATAGAGATGAACATACAGTGCTATAAAATAGGAGTTATTCCTGTGTAAGGCTGTGGGAATTGTGGGAGTTTTCCTTGTGGAGGTGACATCTGAGCTGAATTTTGAAGGATAAATAAGTTGATAGACAATAGAAGAAGAGCGTTTTGTGCAAAAGACACTGTGTCCATGGTATAGGGGAGAAGAAGAAAGAACGCATGTTTCTCTCTGAACTGAAAGGAAGTCAGTACTGATGACAGTTAAGGTATAAGGTCTGGGAGGGGCAAGTCTAGGCAGGATAGGTTGGCACAGGTTAGATTTTGAAAGGCCTGGTTAAGGAGTTTGGACTTTACTATATTGGTATAGGAGAATTCAAACCAAAGTTCATGTAATTTAGAGCAGGGGTGTCAAACTCATTTTCACCAGGGGCCACATCAGCCTTGCTGCTGCCTTCAAAGGACTGAATGTAATTTTAGGACTGTATAAATGTAACTACTCCTTAAGTAGGGGCAAGGAGCTCTACATTTGGCCCTTTGAAGGCAACTGCAAAGCTGATGTGGCCCCGCTGAAAATGAGTTTCACATCCCTGTTTTAGAGTGTTGCTTAAGTATACAAATTTCTGAGTTACCAGAGACAACTTTTCTACTCATTTACTTTGTCTGCTTTAAAATAGAGGTATGTGAGTACCAAACAGAAGGAGCCCTACTTTGGCCCCTGGACGACTGGTCATCCTCAATAAACCAGCTTTTGCACAGCTGCCCCCACCCCACCCCCAGTAGAGGAAATGTTTGGTCTCCACTACTAAGCCCCTAAATCCCTCCAATCCTCAAGCTGGTGGCTTATTTTACATATCAAGGAAGAAATCAGTCACAATAATGTCAAAGTCAGGGCAGAGAACATTTAGAATGCTTTTAAATTGTTTTAAAATGGCAGATCTCACCTATTTTGGTATGCGAATACTTTCTTTTCTTTAAAAGATTTTATCTATTTTTAGAGAGGGGAAGGGAGGGAGAAAGAGATGGAGAGAAACATCAATGTGCAATTGCCTCTTGTGTGCCCCCCACCAGGGACCTGGACCGCAACCCAGGCATGTGCCCTGACTGGGGATTGAACTGATGACCCTTTGGTTCACAGGCTGGCACTCAGTCCACTGAGCCATACCATCCAGGGCAGGAAATAATTTCTTAGAAGTTCTAATCTGGGTTTAGGAGTTGAACAATATCACTCAAACGCTGTTGGTAGAAGTGTACATTGATAATGCTGTTCTGGAGGACAACTTAGCAATATATATAATGCCTTGTATCTTTTGACCAGCAACTCCACTTTTCAGACTCTATCTTAAGGAAATAATGATGGACTGTTCAAATATTTGACAAAATAATGCTTGTGACAGTGGTTTTATAATGATGGGTAATGGGAAAAATTTTGATATCCAATTTGAGAGAATTGTTTAAATGAATCATGGTATATATACACATGAGAATGCCATAAAGCTATCAAGATGTGATATATTAAATGAATCAATTCTATCATAAAATAAGTACAGTATGATCTCATTTTTGTTAAAAATGTTTGTATATATACAAAGGAAAAAGAGAAGAAGGAAATACATTTCAAAGTATAAGGGATTTTAATTTTTTAATGTTTATATATTCTGAATTTTTGACAGTGGAATGTGTAACTTTCATAATAAAAAAGGCTTAATAAGAAAATAATGTAAATTATTATTTACATTAAAACCCCTCTAAAATGGAGCAGACCTGTACATCTATCTAGTAACAGTGAACAAGGTAATTTGGATCGATCACCTTGCTGAGGACAATGAGAAAAGCTGATGAAAATATAAAAATATTTGCTTTAAGGCATTTGAGAACTAATCAAGCAGGGAAGAATGACTTGGCTAGGATCTAGAGGACAGTGAGGCCCAACACATAAATTCAGCATTTGGGCCTACTTTTCCACTACAGATCTTTGCTAATTCTAGGGAGGTGGCCACGGGGTGGGATGAGGAATTGAGAGCCTGGAGATCAGGACCTGCCAGGTAGGGATCCCTGGGTTATGACCATGGGAAGTTCTGAACTCTGGGATGAACCAGAAATGGGTGAACCAGAAATATAGAGGCCCAGAAGGAACTAAGACTAGTTTTGAATCATTTTCAAATTGGATTGAAGTGATTGTGGCTTGAAGGCAGAGACAAATGTAAATCCTTTCTGGGGAAGATAATATCATTTTAAGCCACAAATTAATTATATAAACAGATTCTCAAATACAATGACTATCATGTAATGAGAAAAGAAAACAAGTAGGCATATGAGGAATTAAATAAGTGAAAACTAATGAAACCAATAGGCAACAGAACCAGACCATGGGTATCCCAGATATAGGAGTTATGAGGCACAAACTTAAAATTACTATGCTTAACATATTTAAGAGACATACCTAAGCATAAAAATATGAAAAGTTGAAGGTGAGAAATGACATATGTAATATGAGTACCAGCCAAAGATACATTTTTATAGTTATATACTTTATTTTTTTAATTATGTTATATTTTATTGATCATGTTATTACAGATGTCCTGATTTTTCCCCCTTTGCCCCCCTCCACCCAGAACCCCCTACTCCCTCAGGTAACCCCCAAACCATTGTTCATATCCGTGGGTCATGCATCTAAGTTCTTTGGCTACTCCATTTCCTATACTGTACTTTATATCCCCTTGGTTTTCTGTAACTACTTATTTATACTTCTTAATCTCCTCACCTCCTCACCTATTCCCCCACCCTCCCTCCCATCTGGCAGCCATCAAAATGCTCTCTGTATCCATGATTCTGTCTCTGTTCTGCTTGTTTCCTTAGTTTGTTTTTTTTAGATTCAATTGTTGATAGATTTATATTTTTTGCCATTTTATTGTTCATAGTTTTGATCTTCTTTTCTCTAATAAGTCCCTTTAACATTTCATGTAATAATGGTTTGGTGATGATGAACTCCTTTAGTTTTTTTCTTGTGTGTGAGAAGCTCTTTATCTGTCCTTCAATTCTAAATGAGATCTTTGTTGGGTAGAGCGATCTTGGTCGTAGGTCTCTGCTTTTCATGACTTTGAATATTTCTTGCCAATTCCTTCTAGCTTGCAAAGTTTCTTTTCAGAAATCAGCTGACAGTCTTATGCAAACTCTCCTGTAGATAACTGTTTTTCTCTCGCTGCCTTTAAGATTCTCTTTATCTTTAACCTTTGGCATTTTAATTATAATGTGTCTTGGAGTGAGTCTCTTTGCATCTTTGTTATTTGAGACTCTCTTTGCTTCCTGAACTTACATGTCTATTTCCTTCACCAAATTAGAGAAGTTTTCTTTCATTATTTCTTCAAATAGATTTCCAATTTATTGCTCTTTCATTTCTCCTTCTGGCACCCCTATAATATGAATTTTGAACTGCTTGAAGTTGTCCCAGAGGCTGCTTATACTGTCCTTTTTTTTAAATTCTTTTTTCTTCTTGTTATGATTGGTTGTTTTTTTGCTTCCTTATGTTCCAAATCATTGATTTGATTCTTGGCTTCATCCACTGTATTGTTGTTTCCCTGTAAATTGTTCTTTATGTCAATTAGTGTATCCTTCATTACTGACTGGATCTTTTTATGCTGTTGAGGTCCTCACTAAGTTCCTTGAGCATCCTTATAACCAATGTTTTGAACTCTGCATCTTATAGGTTGCTTATCTCCATTTTGTTTAGTTCTTGTTCTGGAGTTTTGATCTGCTCTTTCATTTGGGCCAACTTTCCTTATCTCCTCACTTGGGTAGCCTCCCAGTTTTTGTTTCCATGTATTACATAGAGCTGCTTTGATTCTGTGTCTTGGTAGTGTGGCCTAATGTAGTAGGTGTCCTGTAGGGTCCAGTGGCATAGCCTCCCCTATCACCCAAGCTGGGTACTCGAGGTGTGTCCTATGTGTAGGCTGAGTATACCCTCCTCTTGTGGTTGAGCCTTGATTGCTGTTGGCAGGTCAATGGGAGGGAAAAGTCAATGGCACTTTTTTTTTGTATGATCTCTTTTAAGCATGTAAGTTTTATTACTTAAATATCTATTTTCTCTTAACTGAAAACTTTAAAACATATACAGTAGGCCAAGAAAACCAGAAAAATGCTGTCAGTAAATAAATGTATCTTGGAGTGAAGTACAGAAGACTTCAAAAATTATTCCCAGTGGTTTCAGTTTGAGACCCACCCCTTCCCCCCTCCAACTTCTTAGCACAGAAGGAGCCATGCAGCTCCCCATCAGGCCCCAGCATCTCCATACTTGACTGGTGGAGATTGATTTTTTTCCCCACAGATCAACTCAAATGAAAATTATTTC
This sequence comes from Trachops cirrhosus, assembly GCA_028533065.1. Lineage (NCBI taxonomy): Eukaryota > Metazoa > Chordata > Mammalia > Chiroptera > Phyllostomidae > Trachops > Trachops cirrhosus. The sequence continues at coordinate 39,519,775 of CM052542.1, read as the reverse complement.
ACTAAAAAGACATGTTTGATTTTTTTTTAGTTGGAAGGATACAAAGGGAGTTAAAATGAAGTGTAAGGAGTAAGATAGGGGGTGTGTTTGTGCAGCCCCCAGAGGTTTTGAAGTCTAAGATGAAGACCCTCCTGAGGGTTCTTCTACCCTTAGTAGCTGAGACCTTGCTGAAGTTTCAAAAGCAGTTTTGCCTTTGGCATCATACAGATTCACCTCCAGATCTGTATGGATTAAAGCAAAGATATATAGGTGGTTGGTTGGTGGTTTTTAAAAAAGCCAACTCTGATCCCATCATTGTATTTCTAAGGAAAACGTAAACTGTTCATACATTCTCTTAAACATCACGGTGAAAAACAAATGCATATGTGATAGGGCAGGCAGAGGGCTATACCTGCTCTGTTCTTGGCAAAAGACCTTGGCCACACAGGTGAAAATGCCATCTTGGCTTCTTCACGGATACTCGGGTCATGCCATTTCACTGGAGTACTGGTGGAGCAGGCTGCAAGGACTGGTTGTGACCACTGACCACCACCCTCCACCTCCCATGGAGGATTAGCTGTACAGAGGCAGGATTATGGTGGTGCTCTGATGTGGTCTATAGTTGCCCACTGGGTATACAGGCTCTGGGATTTCCCTAGAGGTGCAGGGCAAAGTCAATTCCTACCTGTGTTTTCCCTGGAGCCACCCTGCCTAAGCTATAAAACAGTCTGAGATGGCTACTACTTGTGCTGGGCTTGGGGATTCTCAGGTGAAGCCAAGCTGTGAATCCAGGCTGGCTGCTGCTAGTTTTGAGCCTGGGGCTCAGTGAGGCCAGGTGTTACTTATTTGAGAGGATTTAGCCATTCATATTGAAAAGCAGCTTGGATGGGCCTCTAAGTTGGATGTGGCAGAGTCTTTGGGGATCTCCAAGGAGGGTCAGTGTTAGCTAGGTTGATGGAGTCTCAGATATGGCACCAGCTTGCTGTCTCTGTGGCTCTGTGGGTTAAGGGTTCAGAAAAGGGACAATGGCCTCTGCTCACCTTGATGCAAGACACATCAGTTTCTCTCTGTATGCCACTGGTGCCTCTCAAGCTGCTACCCCAGTGCTGGAGTTAAGAGAGAGTGAGTCTAATTAGGTGAGTCTGTGTGGGGATTCTTTAAAAGGAACTACTTGGTGCTCCAGACGTTTCTTCCACTGACTCAACCCCCGCTGGTTTTTGCAGCCAGAAGTTATGGGGACTTACCTTCCTGGCACTGGAAACCTGGGCTGGGGGGCCTAGTTTGGGGCTGGGACTCCTTACTCCTGAGATATCCCTCCTGAATTTTCATCCACCCATGTGGGTGTGGGACCAGCTGGTTCTACGTCTGTGTCCCTCCTACTAGTGGATGGATGTGGTTTCTTTAATTCTGTAGTTGTCAGACTTCCATTCAACTCAATTTCTGATGGTTCTGAGTGATGGTTGTTCTATATTTTAGATGTAATCTTGATGTGGTTGTGTGAGGAGTTGAGTCATGTCTGCCTACACTGCCATCCTGACTGGAAATCTACAGCTATATACTTTATGATACTTACAAATTATTACTAGAAATGAAGAGAGATACTTTGCACTAATAAAAGATTTAATTTAAAATATTTAATTTACAGGAAATTTGTATATTCCTAATAACAAGCAGAAAAACATATAAAGCAAAGACTGTCAAAACTAAAAGGTGAAATAGACCAACTCATAATTGTAATAATATATATAATGGGAAATTTAATAATATATGTTCAATATCTAATAGAACCTACAGAAATAAACATCAGTAAGAACATAGAAGGTTGGAGCAACATTATGATCGCATTTGATTTAAATAACATATATAAAATAAAACAACCAATAATGGTGAAATACAAAATTTTTCCCAAGCATTTGCAAAACTTCTAGACCGTAAAGAAAGTATCAAAAACACTTCAAAAATTATTCATGTGAATTAAGCTAGAAATCAATAACAAAATCATAATGGGAAAGTCCCTGAATACCTAGAAATTAATATAGTTCTATAGTTCCATAGTTCAAAGAAGAAATGATAATGAAAATCAGAAAATAACTGAAGCTGAAAAATAATGAAAATTCTGTATCAAGAAGTGGGATACAGATAAAACCATGCTTAGAGGGAAATCTGTAGCTTCAAATGCATATATTAAAAAAGAAGGAAGGCAGAAAGTCTATAAGCTAATCATCTATTTCGAAAACCAAAACCCAACAGTAAACACCAAACTTAATGGTAAAAATGTTAAAATCTTTGATATTAGGAAGAACATAAGGATGACTACTTGCTTTATCACTCCTTCTATTTAATATTGTACTCACCCTAGCTTGTGTTAAACAGCAATAAAGGAAATAAAATGTATAAGGATTGGAAAGGAAGAAATGAACTCTAATTACTTGCATATGATATGCTTGAGTATGTAGAAAATCCAAAGTATTTATGAATTCTATTGAAATTAATGTGAGCTTAGCAGACCACTGATGCAAGATCAATATAAAAAACATTGCCCTTCTGTATACCAGCCTCAAACAATTATAAAATGAAATTTTAAAAATGTTTTTATAAATAATACCAAAACTTTTAAGTGTTCAGGAATAAACTTTGAGAAAACAATAATATTGTCTTAAAAATGCCTACATAGCCCTGGCTGGTGTGGCTCAGTGAATTGAGTGCCTGCCTGCGAACCAAAGGATCACTGGTTTGATTCCCAGTCAGGGCACATGCCTGGGTTGCAAGCCAGGTCCCTGGTGTGCGGGGCGCATGAGAGGAAAACACACATTGATGTTTCTCTGCTCTTTCTCCCTCCCTTCCCCTCTCTAAAAATAAATAAATAAATAAAACGTTTTTAAAAATGCCTAGATAAAAAAGAGGGATACACCGTGTTCATAATTGGATAATGCAACATTATAAATGTTATCTCTTTCTGAAATAATCTAGAGACTAAATGTATTCCCAATTAAAATCCAAACAGGTTATTTAATATGGAACTTGAAAAGACTATTCTAAATGCTTATGTTAATGCCAATTGTCAAGACACTGATGAAGCATAGTGGGAGGGTTTGTTCCATGGGATATGAGGCCTGCAAAAATCAGTATACTGTTGCCACCTAAATAAAAAGGTAAAAAGAAGGATCCTAGAAAGAGACCTGTGTGATATGGACACTTAATTTGAAACAATAAGATACTACTTCAGAGCAGTCCAAAATTGATAATTTTCAAACAGTTATCAGTAATTTCCAAAATTGGGTCAGTTGGCTATCTTTATAGAAAAAAATGAAATGACTTATGCCAGACAAAAACAGATGAATAAATTCTAGGTGGCTGTAATTCTAAAAGTGAAAGATAAATCAATGAACCCTCTAAAACAGCGATTTTCAAGTGGTGTGCAGCAAGAATTTTTAAAACATGCAATACCTGACTATTTAGTCATGGCCACTGACCTCTTTTCCCTTAGAGTGTCAAACAAAAAAATGACAACACAACAACACAACAGCCAACACAACAATAACCATCCAGTGTGAATGAATAAAAATTATACCTATGTTTTGTCAGATCGGCAAAAAATATAATATACTTTTTGGTGTGTCTGCAGAATTTTAGTAATTAGTTTATATGTGCCATGAGATAAAAAAAGGTTGAAAATCACTGACCTACAGGGTAGTAGGCTGAGTGAAATATGACAGAGAAGGACAAATACCATGTGATTTCACTTATATTGTATGTGGAATCTGAAGAAGAAAATAAATGAACAAGCAAAATAGAAAAAGACCCATAGATACAGAGAAAAAATTGATGGTTGCCAGATTGGGGGGAAGGGGTTGGGTGAAAAAAGGTGAAGGGAACAAAGGTGAAGTAGAACAAATTAATAGTAACAAAATCATCCTAGGGATATGAAGTACAGCATAGGGAATACAGTCAATAGTGTTGTAATAACTGTGTATGGTGCCACATGGGGACTGGAAATACTGGGGGATCACTTTGTGTATTATATACATGTCTAACCAATATACTGTACACCTGAAACTAATATAATATTGAATGTCAGCTATAAATGAAAAAAATGAATAGTAATAAATAAAATAGACTAATAAAATAGACTGAAAAACCATCTGCTGGTGAGAATGTGAAGCAACTGACATTCTTATACAGTGCTGGTGGAAGTGGGATTGATACAACTACTATGGAAAATAATTTCGCATTATCCACTAATATCAAACACAGAATACCTTATAACCCAACAATTACCCTCTCAGCACATACTCCACTGCAATGTGTGCTCCAAGAAGTGTGCACAAGAAAGTTCATAGCAACATTATTCAACTAGTCAAACATGGGTAACAATCTAAATACCTATTACCTGTGAATTGGATAAATAAATTTGTCATATATTCACACTTTTTAATACTGTACATCAGTGAAAACTGAACAAACTATAGCTGCCTGCAGCAAAATTGATCAAGCTTACACACATAATATTGAGCAAAAGAAGCTGAACACAAAAGAAAATGTAGTATATAATTCAGATTATATATAAATTACCAAAAAGAAAAAAGAAACATAGCAAAATCAAACTATGGTGTTTAGGGGTAGATACTTAGGTGCTAAAACTGTAAAGGAGAGTAAGAAAGTGATATCCTTAAAAATCAGGACAATGGTGTCTAGGTGGGGACAAAAGAAAGGAGTTTGTAAGAGAGAGATCGCACTGTACTTCTTGACCTGAGTGATGGCATTACACATGATCATTTCAGATAAGCCATCAAACTATATATATAAATATGTCATATATTTTTTGCTTAGTAATGTGTTTAAGACATGTGTTTTATTTCATGACAAGGTTAAAAAAAAAGAATGGAGTCACACATAGTTTATAAGTTAAAGGATAATGCAGAGCATTTAGGTTGTGCAAAAAATCTTTCAGAAACTCACATTAAAGGCACTCTCATTCCAGAATGGCATATATATGGCCCTTGTGCTTTTCAATCACCACATCCTTTACCCGTGGTCAATAGACATTGCCAATAGATTGTGCCTCATTTCCCCACAGAACTCAGCCAGCCATTCTCAAACAACCTGACTGACTTGTCAGGGAGTGCCTGTTATCTATGTATCCTGACTTCTTATTTTTTTAAACATATTTTATTGATTATGTCCCATTTTTCTTCTCCCCTTTATTCCCCTCCACCCTGCACCCCCTACTACCATCATTCTCCTTCCCCTTTAGTTCCTGTCCATGGATCACACATATAAGTTCTTTGGCTTTTCCATTTCCTATACTATTCTTAACCTCCCTCTGTCTATTTTGTACCCACCATTTCTGCTTCTTATTCCCTATTCCTTGTTCCCACTCTCCCCTCCCCACTGATAATCCTCCATGTGATCTCCATTTCTGTGATTCTGTCCCTGTTATAGTTCTTTAGTTTGTTTTTGTTTTTGTTTCAGGTTCAGTTGTTGATAGTTGTGAGTTTGTTGTCATTTTAATGTTCATAGTTTTGATCATCTTCTTTTTCTTAGATAAGTCCCTTTAACATTTCATATAATAAGGGCTTAGTGATGATGAACTCCTCTCACTTGACCTTATCTGGGAAGCACTTTATCTGCCCTTCCATTCTAAATGGATAGCTTTGCTGGATAGAGCAATCTTGGATGTAGCTTCTTGCCTTTCCAGCCTCTTCTTGCTGCAAGGTTTCTTTTGAGAAATCAGCTGATAGTCTTATGGGAACTCCTTTGTAGGTAAGTCTCTCCTTTGGTTGCTGCTTTTAAGATTCTCTCTTTATCTTTAATCTTGGATAACTTAATTATGATGTGCCTTGGTGTGTGCTTCCTTGAATCCAACTTCTCTGGGACTCTCTGAGCTTCTTGGACTTCCTGGAAGTCTATTTCCTTTGCCAGATTGGGGAAGTTCTCCTTCATTATTTTTTCAAATAAGTTTTCAATTTCTTGCTCTTCCTTTTCTCCTTCTGGCACCCCTACAATTTAGATGTTGGAACATTTAAAGTTGTCCCAGAGGTTCCTAAGCCTCTCTTCATTTTTTTGAATTCTTGTTTCTTCATTCTGTTCTGGTTTGAATGTTTATTTCTTCCTTCTGCTCCAAATAATTAATTTGAGTCCCAGTTTCCTTCCCTTCACTGTTGGTTCCCATTATTTATTTCTTTATTTCACTTTGCATAGCCTTCATTTCTTCCTCTATTGTGTTACCATACTCAACCATTTCTGTGAGCATCCTGATTACCAGTGTTTTGAACTCTGTATCTGATAGGTTGGCTATTTCTTCATCACTTAGTTCTAATTTTGGAACTCTGATCTGTTCTTTCATTTGGGCCATTTTTTTTGTCTAGTCATGCCTGTTACACTCTAAGTGATAGAGACTTAGATATTCAGCAGGGCTGGGCAACCCACATCACTGTGTTGTTGTGGTGCTGTATGTGGGTTCAAAAGGGAACAATGCCACTTGCTTGGCTCTCGGCTGGCTTTCAGTCGCTTACCCTGATTCCCACAAGCAGATTGGGCCCCCTGGCACTGATTTCCTGGTAGGTGGGCTTGTGTATGTTCTGGAACCCTGTAGAGCTCTCCAACGAACTCTCCTGTGAGACTGGCAGTTTCTTCTGTCACTGCAGTTCCCACAGGTTTTTACAGTCACAGGTTTTGCGGCTTTAATTCCCTATACTGCAACATGGTCTGTCTTGCTCCCAAGTTGTTCCTCCTGGCTTATCCACACACAAATGTGGGACCTCCTGGTCCACCAGGTGCCACCTCACCTACCCAGTCCTCTAGGCCCTGCCTTGCCATGGGTCCTTTCCACCCTGGCTGCCAGTCTCCACCCCTCCTACCAGTCTGAATGAATGTTTCTTCTTTAACTCCTTGGTTGTCAGAATTTCATACAGTTCAATTTTCTGGAAGTCCTGGTTGTTTCTTGTTTTTAAATTTGTTGTTGCCCTTCTTCTGGTTGTGGAAGGAGGCAAAGTGTATCTACCTATACGTCTATCTTGGCTAGAAGTCCTCTGTATCCTGACTTATTAAATAAAGTAAAAAAGCAGACCAGTGTGTGTATGAACCCAGCTTGGCATACCCTCTAAAGCTCACTAATTCTTGACATGCATGAAGAAATTGTGCATATAATTAATACTAGCTCACAGACTTAGAAACCTGAACAAAGGACTCCAAAGACATATTTTGTTCTTGGAAAGTAGGACTGAGCATACCAATACCTTTTCTTATGAAAAGGGTGGTGAACATTTTATTTATTTTATCAAAAGATAAAACTAGGCATTCTGTTAGTCACTTGGCACAAAGAAGGAATATTACAAATATAATCTCTGATCTCCCTCAAGAAGTCCCCCTCTCCAAGTCTTCCGGGCCTGCTTACTATGGGTGCCATTTTTCTTGGTTATCACACTGATGATCCACTTCTATTGCCATTCATTGCCACTGACCCTGTTCAGTTTATCGAGTTTGTTTACTACCATCTTGGTGCTTAGAACTGTGCAAGATGGTATGAAGGGATATCGTGACAGTGTGAATGATAGTTTCCATCTTTACTGTCCTTCCATGAATTGAGAGAAGAAAGATGCATGTACATAGTAGTGAGGTAAAAATATAAGAGTATGTGGTTAAGGGGCAACCTGACCCTGGAATGGAGGAAAACAGCTGGCTGTAGGCTTTTCATGGTAGGAGGGATCGGTGAAAGTTGCAGTGAAGGGAAGACTTCATGCATAGAGTCCTTTAATGGAAACTTTTAATGTTATCAATATAAAATCCAATTCTCTAACATGGCTTAGGGCAGGGTTGTCGAAGTCATTTTCACCGAGGTCCACATCAGCCTTGTGATTGCCTTCAAAGGGCCGAATATAATTTCAACTCCTTGACAGTTAAGGAGTAGTTACATTTATACAGTCCTAAATTATTTCGGCCCTTTGAAGGCAACTGCGAGGCTGGTGTGGCCCCTGGTAAAAATGAGTTTGACAACCTTAGCTTAGGGGCTTCGTGACCTTAGTTCATGACAACGTCTCTACCTCCAGCTCCGTGTCTGTTTAATTCACACTTAACTTTCAAACAACCCAGGCACTACGTCTTGTAGGAAACTTTCCTGACCTGTTAACCAGCATAATTTTGTGTCTGCCTTTGTTTCCCCCATGCCATCTCTCTTCAAGTAGCACTTATTGCACCATGGTGATCAGTTTATCTATTTTCCTCAATTCTGTTATACCAACTGTGATTGTTACTTAGTAAGTAATCAATACATATTTGTTGACTATTGAGGAAGTGAATTGTAGAGGGTAAGGTTGTATATAAAAAGGTACATCAAAATGATGATAATGACACTAGTGCATCTGCTTGCATGTGGCATCAGGAGAAAGATGGAACAACTCTCTCTTCACTAGCACATTTGGGGTCAGTGCTAGTGGCTACATTTTCACCCTCATGCTCAGTCCAGTACTATATTCCTTTTAAAAAAAATACCTCCTGTCATACTATCTATACTTGGCTTTGTGCAGTTCAACATTTCTATCAATTATTTGCATGAGAAATGGAAGTTTCATTTAATAAAATCTACAGATGACAGAAAGCTGGGAGGATTGGCTTATACTGCAGATGATAGAATCAAGATTTAAAATAATCTTGACAAGCTGGAACACTGGTCCAAAACCACAGGATGAAATCCCACAGGGATATATGCGAAGTTCCATATTTAGATTAAAAAAAATCAATGGCATAAGTGTACAAGCCTAGCTTTATATTGGTAGTCTGGAAAAAATATTTGGTTGATCATTAAAGGAAGTTACAGGCACCAGTAAGGAACTGTACTTCCACCCAAATCCAAGGACTTAAATTATAAAATCAACACATAATGGATGGGAGTAGGTATACGCAAAAACACCTGTAAGAGGAGAACTTGAAAAACAAGTGGAATTTGATCATGGTACAATCGATGTTATTTTATCTGAAAAGAAAGTGTTGGTGAGAAGGGGGACTGGTTGGTCAGTGTGAAACAGAAAATGGAGAGCTAGTGCCGACTGACTGGTGTGGAACCAGAAGACAAGAGCCTTTGATGATGGTGTAGTCAGTGGGTAAGTGCATGGCACTGGGGTCAGCCAGCTGCTTGGGCTTTAAAATAAGTTGGCAAGGTGCTAATTATGTCATTTGGGGCAAGTTACTAATGTTTTGGCAATCTCAGCTATAAAATGGGGAGAATCATGATCCCTACTTACAAGTAATGCGTATTACATGAGATGAGGAGGATGGAGCTTGGCTCTTTGTCAGGGTTCAATACATGCTAGTTATTACCATTGTTCTCTTCATTGTAGCTGATACAATGGCTTTTTTAGTTTCTATATCAGTCTTTTGTGAGATTCCACAGATGATTCTTTCCATAAAACTCTGCTTTGTTTTTGGTGAGCTGAGAAAAAAAAAGGCAAATTTCTGAAGGTTTGACCCTGGAACTACAGTCATAGTTAAAAATGTTTATATGATGTCACTACAGACTGTAGTGGAATATTTCATTAATTAATACAAACTTATACTCTAAAAATGGCATGGATAGAATGAAATATATTTCAGTTGCCATAGCCTAAGAATGGCTACAGAAGCATAGATACATAGAACAGACTGACAGCTGGGAGCTGGGTGAAAAAGGTGAGGGGATTAAGCAAAAAATGTAAATATGAAACATAGATATGGACAACAATGTGATGATAACCGGAGGGAAAGGGGGTGTGGGGTGAAAGTGGGCAAAGGGGATAAATGGGGACAGAAAGAGACTTGACTTTGGTAGGTGAGTGCATGATGAATACTGATTCAGATGTTGTGCACTTGAAACCTATATGCTTTTATCAACCAATGTCACACCAACAAATTCAATAAGAAAATAAAATAAAAATGGCATGGACAACCTGAGATATATTCCGGTTGCTATGGCCTAAGAATTGCTAAAGAGCTGGAAATGTCAAAGGGAGCATGTAGAGGTAGGTGTCTCTCACCTCGAAGATGTGCCGTGTGGAGAAGGGCACAGAACTTGCTCAGCTCCATGAAGGAAAGGCCTCTGTTTTGAATGTGTGGCACAGGAAGCTTCTGTCCCTCAACACTCATATTGCAGGTCCCTGCCGGGAAGGCCAGGGAAGAAGAGCTCTTTGGGTCTGTATTTCTATAAGTTTAGGCATAGGCAATGAACTTCACCAGCCATTATATCTTTTGAATCCTCATGAAAACCTTGCAAAATAAATAGAGTTTGGAAATGAGTCCTTGGCCTCTAAATCCAGTGTTTTTAAAAAGTGTCCTGAGGGTACCTGTATCAGAGTCACCCACCCGAGGTGTTTATTAACAAACTGTAGAAATGATCCCTGAGCCCTGGCAGGTGTGGTTCAGTGGATTGAGCACCAGACTGCAAAGCAAAGGGTCACTGGTTCAATTCCCAGTTAGGGCACATGCCTGGGTTGCAGCCCGGTGTGGGGCATGTGGGAGGCAACCACACATTGAAGTTTCTCTCCTCTTTCTCCCTCCCTTCCCCTCTCTAAAAATAAGATACCTGGGTCCCATTCTTAGAGATTCTGATCCAATAGGATTAGAGTGGGCACAGGAAACAGTACTGGTTCAGTTTAGAGCTTCTGCTCTTCTACTAAACTTTCTACTATAATACCAATTTTAGGATGCTATTGTTTCAATGGATATTTATAATTCCTACCACATACCAGACCTGTTTCAGAGGCTGGTAGATACAGTGGTGAATAAGTCTATATGGGTCCCTTCTAACTGAATATATATCCAGTAGAAGTACACATTAGTTAAATAAGCAAGCCAATAAAAAACAAGAACCACATCAGACAGCAAGAAGGACTCTGTCAGGACAGAAATAGGGTGCTATTCTTGAGTGACTGGGTGGCTCTTCTGGACTGGGGCGCCTCTCTATGGTGATGTTAAGCTGAGAGCTGAATGATGAGACCGCCACCATGCAGAAGGTCCCAGCCAAGGCACTAACAGGAGATATGCCTATTGTGTTTGAGGAATAGAAACAAGCACAGCGTGGCTGGAGCATCCTAAATTGAGGGGAAAGTCGGGAATCAGGCCAGAGAGGTTGACAGTGCCCAGATCACGCATAGCTTTGAGTTTAAGTGGGATGGGAAGCCATTAGAAGGTTTAAATGAGGGAAAATATAATCTGATTTACATTTTGTAAAGGTCCCTCCTGCTGTTGCACAAATTTTGTATGTGTGTGGTCCCCAGATATTAAATAGACCATCTCTGCTACCAGAGAGAACTTGCTTGTTATGGGTTTCTCTGTTAACACCCATACAGCCCTTGGTAGTTTACCAAGCATTTTTACATGTCTTACTTCACTTAATCTTTTAAAAAATCTTAAGAGATTCATTTTACTATAATCCTCATGTTACTGATGGAAAACTGAGGCTCCTAAAGGATGATATTCTCTTCTTAGGCCACGTGTGTTCTAAGGGTAGACATTTGAAAATGGGAGATTTTACATAAAAATCTAGATTTTTGCCTTAACAAAAATGAAGATGTGCCCCTATAGAACCCACATTCCTCATGGAGACAGTGGGCTGGAGCTGCTGAGTGGCGGCCCCTTAGCAGGTGGGCAGCCCCTTCCTTCCTATCACTCTAGAACTGCTTCAGTCTCTTTGTTGCCTGCTGATCCCTGGATGCATCTGAATTTCAAACTCCTGCTCTCAGGTGTCCTCAGCCCACTCTGTTGGTACCTCTTCAAGAGCATTTTCCTCTTTCCCCATAACACCTGTTCCCAGAAAGAGAGAGAGGGAGCCTGGTACAGGCTGGTTACCCCATCAGGGGATTGTGAGCTTGTTCCCCACCCCTCCCTGGGAGCCTAACTCAGTGTCCCCTGTGTAACAGAGAAGTTTCTTTGATGCATGTGCTTCCCTTAGAAATTTATGTGAAAACTGCCTTCACGCTATAACATGGCTACTTGAAATACTGATTCTCCAGGAAAAAAATTTCACGTTTATTCTATGAATCCACATTACTTTATACTCTAAATGGCTGGAAGACCCCTATAATTATATGTAAAATCGTGTGTATGTGTGTGTTTTTCTAGGGAGAAGGTTAGTAACTTTGTTCAAGCTTTCAAAGGGACCCATGATCCAACAACTCTTATTTCTGGCATAGGAATTAAAAGTCAGACTGAGCAGAGTCAGATCCTAGCTCTGCCACAAATTACCCAGAAGTTTCCCAAATCTCTGATTCCAGGCTTCCTCATCTAAAAATTGAATTATTATTACTGGATTGTAGAGTATTGATTAAATGAGATAATATATGTGTAGTGCTCAGTTCATTTCCTGGCACAGTCACTAAGTGGCAGGAATCCCTACTGTCGCTGATGTTGGATTGGGCTTCTCCCATTAAATCTAATTGCCTGCTTTGGACTGAATTGTGTCCCTACCAAATTCACATGTTGAAACCCAGGCCCCTCTCACCCCCATTGTGACTGTGTTTGGAGATAGAGCTTTTAGGAGATAATTAAAATTAAATGAGGTCACAAGCGTGGGTTCCTCATTTGATAGCACTGGTGACCTTATAAGAAGAGGAAGAGAGAACCGTCTCTCGCCTCATGCCCAGGCACCAAGGAAAGGCCACGTGAGCCCACAGAGAGAAAGTGGCTGTCTTTAAGCCAGGAAGAGAGATCTTACCAGAACCCAACCTTGCTGATCTTAGACTTCCTGCCTCTAGAACTTTGAGAAAAGAAATTCCTGTTGTTTAAGCCACCTAGTCTATGGCATTTTGTTATGGCAGCCTGAGCTAAGACAGTGCCCAACCCCCTTCTTTTCTGATCCAGTCCCTTTTAGAGCAGGGATGACAGGAGTAGACCCTACTTCTGTCAAAACCGGTAGGCTGACCTATGCACACAGCAGGGTTTTCAGCTGTCTTTTGTATCCAGTGCTCCACTTTGCCTGTTGACTAGAGCATTTTTCTTGGCATCTGCTTTCTGAGGAAGTAGTGTGATTTAATGACTAACGATGAGGATTTTAGAGCCACCCTACCTGGTTCTGAATCCTAGTTCAGTCACTCACTGTGTGACCTTGGGTAAGTTACTTAACCAATCTGAGCTTTAGTTTCCTCATTTGTAAAGTGGTGTTAATAATAGTGGCACATATCAAGCCTTATAAAGACTAGGTGTTTTTTACAATTACTTGACTGGGACTCTCATCCAATTTAATTGACGCCCTCCCCTCATGGTCTTGGACTTAATTCCTGGTTGAGCATCTATTTGCTGGAGTCCTTCTCCCAGTGGATGTATCAGGTGCTTGATATTGACTATCACCTTGCTTGGAACCTCCAGCCACTGTAACCCACTCCCTAGATTTGAACCCTTTGAATGTTGTATTACTCTTCCTTATATAGTACAATGCCCTACCTAACCCACATGATAGGATGAAGATGTAAAATTAATGTTGATAACCTGAGGCCTTTCTCTGTTCCCAAATGATAATAAAAAAGGGGTGGGGACTATTTATTGTATCTCCACATTCGGGCTCCTCCACCAAGAGAGTCTATGTATCATTCTGATTGGGGTAAGAGAAGAAATAGAATTCAGTAGCTCCTGAATGTGGTGGTTAAGGATCAAAATCATTTGAGGGATTCCTTACTAACCTAGATCTCTAGTTTCTACAACCAGAGCTTCTATTTTAGTAGGTCTGGGGTGGGATCTGGGAAATCCTATTTTTAATAAACTCCTTAGGTAATTCCATTGCAGTTGTTTAACTGACTTGTGTTTAGAATTACTTGACCAGATGTTCTTTCAAAGAAGGTCTCTTTTAGCCTGTGGCATGTAAGATTCCAGAATGACTATAAGGACTGGGGAAGGTAAGGAATATCTTAAGAGCAAGTTTGTACTTTTTTAAAGCATCTCCCTGATCAACACTTGGGTGGCAAAATCACAACCAGATATGTTTATGTTAGTTTTTATCTATGTTTCCACCTAAACTGGATGTTAGATATCTCTAGTGTATAGCAACCACAGGATGAGTACTGACTATATCAGAACATGAAGTCACATAGTAAGTTATCATTGCTCAGTTCTCCAAAGGCTTTCAGCTTGGCATTCTGGGAAAGCATTTCTGGAATAGTGTCCCCATTTAATTTACTATAAATTACCTTCTGGGCAAAATGGATAGCAGACACCTATGGCAACATTTATATGTTTGCAAGAATGAACTATCTGTGGTGGCTAAGATTTTTCCATGTACTAATAGAATTTCAGAGTAGCTAGAACAAGAAGCATGTTTTTAGAGAAGAATTAAATCTTAGAAACGACTGCCTAGGAGATAAAATGCCACCTTCATGTATTCGGTGAAGACAGGCTGGGATTTGTTGAGAAAGCTAGCTAGTGTCAGGGAGGCTGCAAGGCACTGCACATGAAAAGGCATCTCCCCTTTGACGAGTGTTTAATTTGGCCTTGTAAAGTGTATGAAGTGCAGGCATTTAATTTGTTTGACAGAAGCAAGCCCAAAGCACCTCCTGTAATACTGTGCCACGGGGTTTCCTGAGTCTTGCCACATGTTAGGCACAGTCTGGGAGTCTGTATTAAATAAGTTTCGAATGAAAACACCGGTTTGACATGAGTCTGTTTTAATTGAAAGACACAGTCCTCTCTCTTCTGAGCCAGGTGGAGGGACATAAAGGAGGGCATCACCCACCATCCTGTTTTAAGGAACACTTTGCTCCTTCCTGTAAGAATACGAATATTCTTTGTCAGGTAGGAATCTATCTGTGGGTCCTAGAATGTCTGGTGTTGCTGGCCTCCTGTCGCATTCTCTTTCCTCCAACAATGCTGGCTACCTGCCACAATGTCAATTATCTCTAGCTGAGACAGTAATGATCTAGGAGACCACTTTTTTATATTACATTTTAACAAACCAGAATTAGGAAACTTTACAAAATTCATACACTTTGACATCCCGTGCATTAATATCCAGCTGCTCATAAATCAACCATATCCATCAAGCTTTTCTGCTTCATGCATAGTAAGTGACCACATTTTAACAATATATTAAATATTCCCCATCTGAATATCCTGCCGCTCCCTGTCATCTGTCTGCTTAAGCTTGGCCATTTCTCCACGAGGAGAAAGTAGCTCTCTACTCCTCTAAGAGAAGTGTAAGAGATGACAGAGTAGGCTGGGTCTAACTGGAAACACACATATGACTCCTTTTCCTTGGAGATTGTACATTCTGAATTTCCATTTCCTAAAAACAGGCCCTGTCTTCCTTTTCCACTTTATCACCTGCTTTTTCCCTACTTGTTCTGTACTCTATGCTCCTGGATATTCTTGAGTTCCTTCAAAGTGTATTATGCACTCCTACCCCAAAAGACATTGGAGAGAGGGATCTCTCTACTGAGGAATCCTCCCCCCGGTTGCTGGTCCCCAAACCCCAAGTCTGTTCCACTAGTTCCTTTGTTCATTCATTCAACAAGTACCAACTGAGTGTCTATTTGTGCCAAACACTTGAGTGAATGAAACTGATTTAAAAAACCCTCATAGAACTTACATTCTAGTTGGGAGCAGCACTCAGACCAAAATTAAACATAATAAGTAAGTAAATTATATGATAGAAGATGACAACTTACATGGAATAATAGAAGGGAATTTGTATGAAAAGTGCTTGCAATTTAATTAGACTGGGAGAGAAGTCCCTACTGATAACAGTGAAATTTAATTCTCAATTATCCTTTGAATTTAACTCAAATTAACTTCTTTAGGGACGTATTCCAGATGAGATCCATCAGTGAGTCTTTGAATGTCTGACTAGGTCATCCTCTATTATATCCACTCATAATTCCCAGTACATTTCACTCATAGCTCTTAGCACCATATAATTAGATACTCATGTGATTATTCTAGAATGCCATGGTCACTATACTGTGGGCTCCTTGAAGGCTAAGGTTAAGATCTTTTTTGATTACTTCTCTATCTCCAAAGTTAGTTCAAGGCAAGTGCTCAATACAAATTTGTTGAATGAACGAAAGAACCTGTACAGTATGGCTAAAAGTGTACATTCAGGCTACATTAATACACTAAATTGAGATAATAAATAGTGAGTGATATGAATGATAATAAGTTCTTTTTATAACTTGCAAAATTCTATAAACATGCAGCCTCATTTTTTCTGTGGATAAAAGACTCTCTTGTATCAGCATGGTTCTGTGGTCATTGGTATTGTATGACCAAGAACCCTTCCCCTCACAAAGTCAGTGTGGTTTAGTGGACAAGAACATGGGCGCTGAACCCACACTGCCTGGGTTGATTCTTAGCTCTGCCATGTGACCTTGTTGTGTCCCTGCTCTCTTGGCAGTAAAACAAGATGACAGTGGTACCAACCTCACAGAGATGTTGTAGAATTAAAAGAGTTAATATCTCTAAGGTGCTTAGAAGAAGGCCTGGCATATGGTAAGGATTCAATAAATGTTATCATGATTATGGTTAATGTTATCTGTCATGTTTTCAACTGCAACTAATGAACTAACTAGAATCACCATAACAAATATATTTTGTGGATTGCAGAAAAAATTGAAAAACAACTTTGTATTGTTGATTAACAAATATTATTTATGGCTACTTAATGATATAATAGTCATAGGTACTAAGGAGAAGCTTTCTGAATATTCAAAGTTATTATTTGATGATTGTAACTAGGTATTGCCCCAAGTTCTCTGTGTGTATGTGATTATGACAAAAATAAAAATAAGTCCCAAATGCTTCCTTCACATGCACAAATATTTTAGATTTTCTTTTTTTTCTCTCCTGGTTGTCTTTGCTAGCCTTAGTCGATGATTTTCACCAGTTGTTCACTTGCCAAATATACTTTTCAGCATGTCACAGTTAAAGTCTTCAAATTATGTTCCACTTGAAAAGACCTGGTTTTATTTCCAAATCTTTTTTCCCTTGTTTGGGGTTTTTGAGTAACAAACATTTATTGAGCACCACTGTGTAAGTGGCAGGGTCCCAGAATGGCTTTTCCAATGCCCTTGGTGTTCCAGATGTTAGAGGAATTGGAAATCTACGAACCTAAAGTTAAAGCAGAATTAAAATTATGTGTGAACATGAACTGAGTGCTCAGAGGGCAACATGCTGTTCACTACTGGCAGCAGCAGAATTGGGGGATTTATTTTCTACTTATTGGCTTAAAATGTGAAATCTAGATGTGAGGAGGCGTACCCTACCTGTCCTTAGGGAATCTTCATGCCAAAGCTACTTATTCTAATTCATCTGACATTCTTATTTGTTTGGTGAATGCTCAAGACATTCACCATTGTTCCAGTCAGTGCCTTTGATAGCACTTCATGGTCTATAAAATAAAATTTGGCATTCAAATCTTTTCACAGTATGGATTCTGCTTATGTTTCCAGCCCTGTTTCCCTTTGGTCCTCTGCTAGCTCCCAGTGGTTCAGCTGTAACCAACTTTTTGCTCTTGGCCAAGCACCAATTCATTAAATTTAAAGATTATTTTTTCCTGGTGTTTTCTGGGAGGCAGTTATTTTTATTCCCACTTTATAGATGAAAATACTGAGGCTCAGAGTCTTCAAATGAGTTGTTCAAATTCATGGGTGAATATATGGTTGAGTAGTTATATGAACTTCAAAGCCACAGTGGAAAGGGTTCTTTCCATCACACCATGATACTTCCCTCCTCAAAATGCCTCAGTGTTCTCTCATTCTGCAGCCTTCTTCCTTAATGGCAGAAGGCAGAATAATGCCCCCTCAAAGATGTCCACATCACAATCCTTGGAAACTGTGGATATGTTACCTTACATGGCAAACAGGAATTAAGGTTGCAGATGGAATTAAGGTTGCTAATGCCTAACTTTATGATAGAGAGATGATCCTGGATTACCAGGTTGATCCAATGTAATAATGAAAGTCCTTAAAAGTGGAAGAGAGGTTGAGGAGGAGAGTCAGAGAAGGAAATGTAAAGATGGAAGAAGGGCCAAAGACAAGCAATGCTGCTGACTGATTCAGAGATGGAGAAAGGGACCAGGAACCAAGAACTGTAGGTAGCCTCTAGACGCCAGGCAAAGCAAAGGGATAATTCTCTTCTAGAGACTCCAGAAAGGAACACAGCTTCACAAACACTTTGATTTTTAGCCCAGCGAGATCTACAGAGCTATAAGATAACAAATTTATGTTATTTTAACTCACCAAATTTTGGCAATTTGTTATAGCAGCAATAGGAAACTGATGCACTGCATGTAGTCATTTTCTGCATAATTCAGTTGCCTTGCATGTCATTCCCAGGGCTGAAACTCATTTTTTCTATCAACACCCCACCCCAAAACCAAAGTCTGCTGAACTTGATTAATTGTATTGTCCTAGACACAGTTGACAGAAACTGTCTAAATCAAGCCTCTCATCTCTGAGAGGTTGAATAACTTTTCCAAGGTCATACAAGAAACAGTGATAGGGTGAAAACTCAAATTCATAACTCTTACCTTCTATTTCTAATAGCTTACATGAACAACTTATTTAAGAGCATCAGCATTTTTTAGGGATCAGTGCTCTGAGATTTAGTTGTTAATCATCCATATCAAAATTTCTGGATCTAGTAAACAGACTGGATACTTGGCAATCACATTATATAAGTCTATGAAAAAAAACCTGTGACTGTGGGAATTAACCTATCCACCGCCAGCTTGTTCACTCATTCATTCAACCAGTAGTAAACGCCAGGTGGTGTGCTAATTCCTGAGAATTAAAAATAAGTAAAACACAGTCTGTGTCCATCAGAAGCTCATGGATTAGCAAAACTGGGAAAATGGTCAGGGGTAGAAGGAACAGATATAATAAATAAAAATTGTAATGCTTTATGATAAGTGATAGAGTAAATCGAGAAGCCAAGTCACTAGGCAACCTATAGCAAGGGGCTGCAGAAAAGCCTGAGGCTTCTGGAGCAGGCAATGCCTTGGCTGGGTTTTGAAGCAGGAGTAGGAGTTAACTTACAGAGAAACAGAGAGAACATCTTAGACTGGATAAACAGTAGAACTGGACTGGTCAAGTCAGTTAAAGAAACCATAGAGATGTACTATTCTCTACAAAGTCCCAAAGTCAGCTCAAAGAGTTGTTTGGAAATTCATGAAATTCCAGAGTGGTTCAGCTTTCTTGGTGAGTGAGGGTCCACCCTCATTCCAATTGCCAATGTATAGCATGAAGGAGTGGAAGGAATTACTAGATACAGCTATGGATTTTGACTCTTCTTCCTCCCAGCTGGCCAAGTTTAAGTGTCCCTTTCTCTCTTAGTTTTCCTGTCTCTGAGATGAAAAAATAAATTTCTCCTTTGCAAGGCTGATGTGAAGACCAGAGGCAACACATGTGAAAACACTTGTCAAAGAGTGTAATAGAACTGGAAGCTGTTATTATCAGCTTTAAGTAAAGAGCTCAGGTACTCTCTCCCTCTGGCTTCAGCTTTTTTTTTTTTAAGCAAACATTGTGTTGTTCATTGTTCTTTTCATTCTGTAGATAGTTCTAATCTGAGTCCAGGTGCTTCTTTTTTAAATTTTTAAAAAACATTTTATTTATTTTTAGACAGGAAGGGAAGGAGAAAGGGGAGAGAAACACCGAGGTGTGAGAGAGGCATCAATCATTTGCCTCTTGCACGCCCCCTAGCTCGGGACCTGGCCTGCAGCCCAGGCATGTGCCCTGACTAGGGATCAAACTGGTGACCTTTCAGTTTGCAGTCCTGTGCTCAGTCCACAGAGCCATACCAGCAGGACAGGGCTTCTTATTGCTGGTCCACAGTAAGTAGGGGAGGAGGTGCTAGAGAGGTCTGGCTTCAGTTAGAAGCACAAAGTCTACCATCTTGTAGTCATTTTCCATACAGCTGCTAGGACCATCTTTCTGAAATGTAAAGCTTACCATGCCTAAAATCCTCAGGAGGACTTCTCTTCCTGGTCCCTGGCTCCCTTTCTAGTGTGACCCATCACTCCTTCACCTCTGACACTCAGCGTTTTAGCTACTCCTTACTTCCTGTTGTGATATATCTGCTCTGCTGGTTATATTGCCTGGGAGGCCCTTAATCTATCTTATTTGCCTAGAGCACTCCTATCCCTTTTACAACCCAGTTCACACGTCACTCTGTCAAGCTTTCCCTAACCTCTCCCCCGTGAGTCAGCCCCTGTCCTCCTCTTGGCTCCCATGGTGTCTGATATATATCTCTTAGTTTTTTGTGCATGTTATACTAAATTAAGTATTTATTCATCTACCTCCCCCATCAGACTGGAGCGAAATTTTGTGTTTTATCTATCTCTGTATGTTTAGCACACAATAGGGACTCCAAAAATGTTTGTTGAATGACTGACTAACCAAATGAATAAAAGACAGGTCTTCAGAATTTTCTAGTAGCTAACTCTTGTAAAAAGGTGGTTTGGACCCCTATAAATAATTACACCATCACATTCTGTGACAGATTGGTGCTAGCCAGGGAATGGCAGTCTGTCCAAAAGGTAATGGATTAAACCCTTGCTTTGGCATATCCCCTTTCAGGAATACGAGCAGTCTTTCAAGTGACTTGAAAACTGGGCTTCAGTAAAACTGTAAGAAAATATATGCAATTAGACCCAATCAATAAAGTTTTCCTTGACTAATGTCTACATTTAAGGGATTTAATTAAATTATGGAAAAGTCCTTTCTGACTTAACTGTCAGTCTGGTTTATCACGTATGTACATAAGCTCTGCATAGGGCTTTCTTTCAAGATTTCCAGACCCTCGACCAACACAAAGATACACAGACATGTCGACACATTTTTTAGCGGCAGGGAGTCTGCTAGGTGAGTTTGAGAAAGCTCGGGAGCCAAAGCAGTTTGTCCAGGTAGGCTGACAGACTTTTATAGAAAGTCTGTAAGATGCATTTCTCCCCTCATTCACTCATTGAGAAAATATTTATTCAGCACATACTATATATCAGGGACAGGGTTAGGTGCCGGCAATACACTGGGGTGGGAAAGACAGCTGTCAAATGTAAATATATATATTATAAATTATGTATATTATGTTTATGCTCACCCTAATGCCCTATCTTTATTTTGTTTATATAAATTCAACATCTGTGCCATCAACAATAGATAAGGAATAATATAAAAAGTGTGTTGAGTCTGCTGGGTCACACGTTGTGCTAGGTCCTAGGCACACAAAAATGCCTTCAAGGATCTCATAGCTTGAGTGGGAGAAACGGACATATGAAAACTAAAAATGATAATGTAATATGAGAAGGGGAGTGGCAGACGTAAGCATGGTCACTGCCAGCGGAACACAGAGCAGTGGAGCTTCCTTCCTCCCCTCCCAAAAGGCCGTGCACCGAATACGTTCACCAACAATGTTTCGTAAGGACAGTCAGCTTTGAATGGAACTTTGAGCCTCTGCCTACCTCCTGTCCTACACAAGCAGGGGAAGGGGGAGGCTGCAGGCAGGGCCATTCTTCCTGGGCAGACTCAGGAGAAATAAAACTTCTGTAGCAAGGAGCTCCTGGACGGAGCAGGGAGCTGCCCAGAGACAGGGTCCTGAATCCTGCCTGCAGGGGCTGAACTCAGCAGGGGAGGTCAGAGCCCATCTGGACCCAGCCCATCACACATTACATCATTGCCTCAAGGTGCCCCAGGCAGAAAGGACTGATGTCAAAGGCTGCAGCAGAACCAATAATGACCAAGGGGTGCTTAGTTAAAATTTTATATTTGGAATACATTTAATTTTATGAATTTTATTTAAAACATTCTAAATACTCCTGAAATAAAGAGCCACCACCAAATGAAGTAAGTACTGAAATACCAATGGTCTCCTTTGCCTTAAGGCTGTCATCAATAGCCAGAACACACAACTAGCAGTCACAGGATGAATTTAGATCTCAGATACAAGCCCATTTAAAAATTTCAGAATAAAAATGCTTTTGTAGGTGGGGCAGTCTTCCTCTGTTCATAGTTCTGAGCACCTCCTGTTGGCTGCTACTGTCATATATGTTACCTGCTGGTCCCAGAGGGCAGCTGAGGTTGCAACCTCTCCTCTGGGCTGAACCCTACTGTTTGCAGACAGGGAAGCTAGGACCTGAAGGGAATGTAACTCTAATGCTGCAGAGTGAGGACTGCAATCTTGGGATCTCCTACTTCACGGGGCTCTTCCTATGATGGGGCTGCATCTCAGAGAGGCGCTTTGTGAATACAGTGTGCCCAGGTTGCAGGCAGTAGCCATCCTGAGCTGCCCTCTGCAAGGGAAAAATCCCCTGTAGTACCAATAAATGCAGGCAGTGGGGTCAAGGGGAAGATCTGTGGAGACTTATGTCAAGGTGTCTGCAATCTACATAACTGCTTGGTCTTGCTCTAGAGATGGGATGGGCACATACTCTGTCTATGTGTACCCAAGCAGATGACGGGTAGCCGGTGTCCATGGAACCAACGGAGCTCAGGGCAGGGTTTGCCTGGGGAGAACACATCACTGTGAGAAAACCCTCTGGAAACAGGGCCACAATAGAATGTGTATTTGCAAACTCAGATGTGGGTGGGTGGGGAAGATTATTCATTAGGGCTTATCTCTCCTGCTCAGCTGGGTTTCTATTATCCCTGGGCCCCATGATAGAGGTTGGCAAAGGTGCTGACCTATTCGCTTGGCAGGTTTGATCTGCATGTGTTCAGCTTCAATCAAGGAGCATGGCTGGGGGTGGGGGAGGGGGGTGAATTTGATCAGAATCCAGGTAGGAAAAAGAAATCAAAACCACAAGCTTAATGCAAACTTACAAAGACATAGAATAACTGGCTGGTCATAACTATCTAAGTTAATCAGGCCTGCAATTTAGGAGGGATATGCTTAAGAAAGTATGACTTGTATAATGTAGTCATTATATACATTTTTAATATATATAAATGAATGATATATATATCTTTGTTTCATAGGACCTTGCGTTGTGCTTAACACAGTGGGTACGTGGTGAAGAATTCTTAAATAAATTTATAGAAGGCTAATCACAGAGTGTAAAATTATTACACTGTGGTAATAAGAAAAAAAAATACGGTGTACTCTTCACCCACAAAAAGCTTAAAATTTAATGGAGAAAAAATGTAAATAAGGAGGTCTACACGCAGAAAAGAAGAAAGAGCATCTTTTGTTGGGTGAAAGAGCGTGAGCTGCAGTGTGGAGAGAGACCATTTCTCCTGACACTGCCCTTCTGCACGGGCACCTCTTTGACTCACTCATGAAGAAACAGCAGTGGCCTTGCCCCTTGAGTTCCCGATTTCCCGGCAGAACTATGTTGGGTCAGGTCGCAGGTGACATGTCTTACATGCCTGGCTCAGGCTGACTTGCTATGTTTCCTACAGGTAGCCACTCAACCACTTGACCTACTCCTAGCAATTAGATTCACTTTGAGAAAAGTTTTTCAGATATCTTCTGGAGCTCATTTGTGAAAGATGGTCCACCTGGTGCTTGCTCCCTGGCTCTGGATGAAGGCCAGAGGATGACAGCAGCATGAACTTGCTGTGGATAACAAGTCCTCTGTTATGACTGGGAGCGTTTGCAATGCTATAAATAACTCTATCAATATTGTGATAATGGCACTTTAAAGAGGTCTATTTTACAAGTGCTGAATGTAAGAGAGACCGCAGCTGCGCTCATTAATTCTGAAGTATGCCTGCCTCTATGTAGGGCTTGCAGGTGTAACAATAAACGTGTTGACTCAATGAAAGTCGAGATAATGTTTAGATTAAGAAAAAGGTTAGAGTAACATTGTTAGTTTTTCCATTGTGTGGGCATAATGAAAACAAATTATAATAGCTTAATTGGAAATGCAGAAAAAAAGGGCAAAACATAACTTTGTTATAGATTTCAGAAGCTCCCTAATAGCTCCTCCCCCCTAAGAGCGAGTATCATAATTGACAGCAGTAGATCTTTTGATAATTAATTGCAGTAAATTATCACTTGGCACAAAGAAGGCATAATTGTAATTAATTTGCAACCTTCCCAGCATAACACTGAATTAGAAATAGCACTGTCGTCATTTTTCCGAAGGAGGAAATGGAGGAGAGAATCAGTGTACCCTTTCCCTTCGATGAGCATTTCGGAGTTTTGAGGCAAGCCCTGGCTGTAATTCTTCTGGTGTGACCTTGACATCTCTGTGACTCTCTTGGGTGAAGGGTGTTTAATTTAGACTGTGGCTGTTGGCTCTGGGCTATGATAGTTACAAAGAGGTGGCCCCTGCTGAGCTTAGCCACGGCCTCCCATCATTGCAGCCTCCAGTTAGTCACTTACCCTCAGCATCCTCCTGTATCTGTCTTTCTGTATCTGTCTCACTCCCTGGGTTGCTGAAAGACCTCATGAATTCAGATAATAGGTGTTTCAATGGAAAATATCATTACATTGTTACTTGAATGAATTAAGAAAGAGTTACCCTCAAAATGTTTCTCTATTTCTAGGATGATGCAGATTGTAATTAAGAATCTTTGCCATAGTCCAATTTTATAGGGATTGCCATGGGTCAAGGTTCAAGCTAATTGCTCAATAATTAATTATAAACAGAAATGAGGAATAAAAACTATTTTCACTGGATTCTAGGGAACTGTTTATATTTCATCAGAGTGCCCGAGAGAACAAATCATTAAGCTATAAAAGATTACATCTGGGTTAGAATTAAAGTCAAGTGACTTGATTAAACCAAGTGGTGGCCCAGAGGTGACTGCCATGGTGTGCTGCACTGTGGACCAAAGGCTTCAAGGGGTCATGGAAACTTCTCTTGCTACATGTCCAGTTGAGAGGATGAGGAGGGCAAGAAATTGTTCTGCTTAGTCGCTGGTCATAAAAAAAAGACAAAGATCATGACCCTATTTCCGGTAGATCTATATGACAAAGATAAACTTTATTAAATTATTTCAGATGCTCTTTGAAGGTTTTCATAGCCCCATTGTTATAAATGCTGAAATAAAGTGAATTTATAGCCAGAGCCCTTCACCACTGCTGCCCTGCCAATGACTTCAGGTTTGACCTATATGTAACACCTTCTCTGGGGGTTAACAAATCATTCAATCTTCATGCAAGTTTCCTTTCTCAAGAAGCAGAGCCTTAAGTAACCCCTGCTACCCTGCACCTCGCCAGTAACTTTTTCCAGTTGGGTTGAATTAGTCATGATAGTTTTACTGTGTGAGCTAATATTCACAAGTGTCGGAGTTCAAACCGCCCAACATATTTCACGGGAGACTTCAAATTGAGCTGAAGCCTTAGCCCTAGTTGCCAAAGGTCCTGATGTTTATTTTACTGAACTCCCTATGTGAAGACCTAAAGCACATAAGAAGGACATCTACACATCATCGGCAAGTGCTGTGTTTTGTGCCCGCAAACCTGATGTGTTGGATTCTTCACTGGGAACAGAACTTCAGTTTTCTGATCTCAAACAGTCACATGATTTCCATGGAGCAAATGGAGGAAAGACATTTCGGACAGGCTCTTATATGAAAAAGGATGTAGACTTAATCCACATATCCTTCAAGCAATAGAACTAAGATTCACGAATGGATGCTTCAGAGGAGTAGGTTGTGGCTAAAGGAAGAATCAGTTTATCATTTACAGTTGCCTGAGAGGCAAAAGGATGCCCACTGCAGGAATTGTGAGTAGATAATTCAATCAGTAGGCAGGGATGGTAAAAGGGGTTTAAGGTTGGGATTTGGGAGGGGGAAGAGAAGGCTTTAGACTATGTGCTTTCAAAGGCTTCTTTTAATTTATACCCTCTTTATGGTTGTTTGGTTGCATAACATATGAAAGTAAGTTAAAGCAAAAGACAATACCTGAAGCCCAGAAATCCATTCCCTGCTCTAGACATCGGGCAGTGCCATTTCTCAGTGGGTGGACAATAGGCCTTCTGAACTAATGCCCAGTTCTTTGGGCTTAGTCATTGATAAGTTAATGGTTAAACAGAAGGTCATTCCTTTATTCTTTTAGTCACTCATTTGTGCAACAGATGCTTCTGCAGCATCCCAATGTGCCAGGCTATCCATGTGTTCTGATGCTCTGGAATTATTCCGGCATAATCCTGGCCCTGGGCTGTTCTTGATCAGGCTGGTCATTGTGCCTCCACATGTTGGTGTTTTTATTTCTCATTCTGACGACTGCCCAAAGGAAGGAAAAACATATTGGCTGGTGAGAAAAGAATAAGTAAAACTTTCTAAATCTACAAAAGGTTCAGTTTGGTCATAAAAGCTCAGTCTGCCTCCTGCCTGTCTCTTCCCTAATCTCATCTCCGGACTCGCCATTCTTTTCCTCCAGTTACACCAGCCTCCTTATTTCCACTTCTGCCAATACTCCGTGCTTTTTCCTATTGTAAGGTCTCCTCCACTCATGCTGTGCTTTTGGCCTTTCCACCACCCCGAATACTTTTGCTCTCAACCATAACTGCCTCAAGCAAGTCTTCCCTGATCCACCAGTCCAAAGCACTGCTGCCCACTGCTGAATGTTCTCTGGACATCTTGTCATTTTCTTCTATTATTATTATTTTTAATTCTCACCTGAGGATTTGTTGATTGATTTTAGAGAGAGAGGAGGGGAGAGAGAGAGAGAAACATCTATGTGAGAGAGAAACATCAATTGGTTGCCAACCGGGGTTCGAACCTGCAACCGAAGCATGTACCCTGACTGAGAATTAAACCCGCAACATTTAGGTATATGGGATGATGCTCCAACCAACTGAGACACCCGACCAGGGCTTTAGTTTTCTTTTATAGTGCTTAAAAATAGTTTCAAAATATTTGAGTTTATTAAAGAATTGAAATCTGATTCCATTTTCTGCAGAATTCCTGACACATCAATTGAATCACAGTGTGAGATTCAGTGGTATAGTTTGGGCTAAAGTCCATAGCAACTCTTGGAAGATATCAAATTTAAAAAGAATAATGCAGTAATAATAATATCTTAAATTATATACATGTTATGGTTTGCATGTATTTTAAAACACATCTCTTTTTTCCCCTCAAACCTAACTGACTTGTGGGGTAGGCATTCATTTCTCTTCCATTTCACAGATGAGTTGGCAGAGGCTTCAGAGTTGGCCAGTGGCAGAGCTGGCCTGAAAAACCAGGCCTGACTCTGGTTCAAGATTCATTCTGCCCACACTGCCAGTGTCCTCCTCCAGTGTGTTTTACATCTAAGTCAAAGTATACACAGCCGAACACTTATGTGGGTACTGTTTTTCCCCACTTATTATCCTCTTTATCCTCTGTTTTCATCAGAAGTCCCCAGTCTCCAGTCTCCTGGGTGCAACCAGGCTGGATTGGGGGAAAGGAGGAGAACTGAGGTTAGCCCTCTGTCGGTCTATTTTGGAGTAAGCACATTGCTGTACTCTGTTGGAACTGGAAGGAGATTATGTTGCCTTGTGATTTTTTTTGAACTGTGCTCTGTGGAGTTTTAAAGTTAGTTCTGCTCTACTGCACACCTCCAGGGGCCACCTCCCACGTGACATTCTATGCGCATGGTGCCTCTGCAACACTGTGTATCTGCAGGAGACTTAGGGACTGTCATGGTCACCGTCACTTTATTCCGACCAACTCCACTTTGATCTCTTTTGTATATTGAGCTTCTGATAAGATTTCACTTAAAGAAAGGGCTCTGCTTCATAAAAAGAAAGCACTTAAAACCTCAATATTTAATAACATACCAGCTGAGACTTGGGTGGCTAACTGACCTATTCATGATCATACAACCGGAGATGGGCAGTGCTGGGGCTCGAATTCAAACCTCTGGATCCATGGCTAACACTCTGGCCTCTACTCTGGGCTGCCTGTCTAGAGATGTGGCAAGTGAGGTGCTGTAGTGGGAAGTGAACATGGGTTGCCTCTTGGCAACTGTGTGGGTTGCACCCATACAGTACATTCTAAATTAGAAAATAGAGGGATAAAGGTTGGGATGCTCCAAACTATCTACCTTCTAGGACCCTACTTGCCTTGGCTAGACAGGCTCATGTCTTTGATCTTCCCTGAAAATATTGCACCTCCTCTTCCCTTATCCCAGCCGCCTGCTAACCCCTCTCTGCCTCTACCCTGATGCCTTCTCTCAGAACAGCCTTTCTCTCTCAATTTTGAGAACATTGGAGATGAACACCAATATCCAATTTTAACACCAGTTTTGGGTCTGAACCTAATTCAGACCTTGCACTTGGCAGGGACCTGTGTCTGTCTCTGAAACTTTTCAACACTTCAAATGATCTTTTTTCAAAGAATGAGAATGTTTGTTATTGCAGTTGTTCTTGACCAGCAGCAATAGAAAAAAGGCCAAATAGTCTGAGAGCCTCTTTTATGCTTTTTGATTTGGAGTGAGGCAGCCATTCTCCCTGGACCTCATGACTTAACACGTGTGGTTCCGGTACAGTGTGTGGAATGGGGACGAAAGAAGACTTTCTGGTGGTATCCAAACCCAGGCAAGCACAAATACACCGAACAGCAAGAAAGCACTCCCAATGTGTCTAGAGTTCAGTCAGAGTCAGCAAATGTTACCAGCTTGAATGAATGACTGTTCCTCTGTCTTAACTCACCAAGTCCCCTGACAGTGCTGACAACATCTGCGTTTCCATAGTGTTCGATGCTCTGGTTAGAGGCTGTAGTAATCAGACATTAGCTGGTGTCTCTGCACCCATTCAAATGAAAATCAGACAGGATCAAAGGCTGTTTCGTGGAGTGTGCAAGTGCTAAACCCTCCCTGAGACGATGGAGTCTTGCCTGGAGTCTTCTGCTCTTGTGGTCAACTCTGGGTTTGAACTCCAGTTTTAATTCAGTCACCTTGCTTTATGGATATTCTTACCACCCTGCACATGTGTCTGGTTCTCCACACTAACTGAGATATGAACTCAGCTCTTCCTCCTGATTTCTGCTAGGGAAGCCACCCTATATCAAGCCATTTGGGCATGGAGAAGGTTTTCCTAAAATTCGAGGAATGGGAGGGATTTTGACTGCAGCAACACAGATACTTAAAATTTCATGTTAGGGATTTTACTTTTAAAGTCATTTTAGTCAATTTAACAAATTGGGTCCCAGTCTTCTGCCAGGGTGCAGAGCCCCGCATTCCACCATCTGTCTCTGTCCCTTCTCCTGTCCACTCCATCATCCCTAGCAAACAAAACACAACACACTTGTTCCATTTCTTCATTCAGTGAAGTGGAGTTCTCTTAAACCTTAACCCCCAAATTCAGACCTAAACTCATTAAGTTCCTTAGCAGAAAAAAAGAACCTTCATGTAACAAGAATCTTCTCTCCTTAGAAATAAAAGCACAAAAGCAAACAAAAATTGCCCTTGGCTCCATATTGGAGGAGTCATTGTGAGGCAGGCGATGTAGCAGAAGGTCTCTGGTGGGTGTTGACTGGCACAGGGAACTCTGGTTCCCAGGAAGAAGGATGCACTTGTGGGCAGATGAAGAGGGGCAAAGGGTGTGTGGTCTCTCCAGGGCCTTTGCAGGCCAGTGGCTTCTCTTTTGCTGACATTGCATTCTGGGCTGCTGTCGCCATTGACTCTTTGGAAAGGGGACTGCAGAAAACATGCTCTGCTTAGAAATGACAAACTCACCAAGCTTTGCTGGAGACTGAGGATGGCTGCTGAGCGGAAGGCACATCCTGAGGATGTCCCTACTTGGAGCCTGTGGCCTGAGTCAACAGTGATTATTGTCACAGACATGAATGAGTATGCTCTTGTGCTGGGCTGCCTCTCAGTGCCCCCTACCCCCAAGAGATGGGAACCTGAAAGGTGAATACGTGTATGTTAAAGTGGCAAAGCCAAGTGCAAGCAGCAATGAGAGTTAGGGATGCACACAGGTCAGGTCAGGAGACACTGTTCTAATCCTGTAGTACCTCATAATTGTTGAGTGACCTTGGGTAAGTCATTGCTTACCCTGTGGCCTCAGTTCTCTCACTATGAAATGAGGGGTCTTCGTTCTCAAAGCATGTTTCTCAGGGGATCCGTGAGGCGTTGCGTGAGGATGGAGAGGTGAGGGGAGAAAGAGTCCCCAAACAGAGCAGCTTTGGTTTTCCCTGTTTCATGGTTAGTGGTGAAAGATTTTCTTTGCACAAAGGATTTGGCCGTAAAAGAAGTCTGGAAACCACCACTCTAAAGGATGACTGCCCTGGCCTCTCGGAGGGCTGATGCTACACGATTCGAGATGGAGGCGTGAAAGAAGAATGTGTGCTGGGAAAGGCGCAAGCATGAGAAAAAGAAATTCCTGCACAAATAAATCCCTGGCCGATCTCTCTTAATCTCTGAAAGTTTAAAGATTTAAAATCTACTTTTTTAAAAAAACTGCAGTCCTCAGCAAATAAAGACTACTTTAAATTTCAGGTTTGTTATACCCACAAATCATCCAAACAGTACATTCTAAATAAAAACCTAATAACTCTTTGTATGAAGTGTCCCTTCCAGAGGCCATGTGTAAGGCATTAACCTGCACTGGGAGAAAACAATACTAGTGATTTCTAAATTACACTCATTTTAGAAAATAACTTAAATAAATGAATTTGGCCAAATGCAGCCTGCTTATTTTCTTATTTCCTCTGCATTGAAATGCGGGGGTAATATTTTTCTGTCAGCAAGTATTGGAAACAGAATCACTTAGAGTCATACTTAAAGAACATTTTAGAATCTTTCACAAAATTAGTTTAGTTACATTTCCAAAGTCTTTGCTTTTCATAGTGCTTAGAAGAGTTGGAGAGGGGTTGGGAAGGAGAGTGTGGAAGAAAAAGGGACCCAAAGCTGTGGGTCCAAGGACATCAAATTCAGGGACCTTAGCAGTTGCTTAAGCTCCTTCCCCCTACTCCTGTCAAATGCTTCTGTCTCTGCTTGTAACATTTCCACCTGTAGTGGACCCCCTCTAGTCATTGGGAAATGCCTGGCACACAGTTAGTGCTCAACATCTGTGAATTAGTGCAAATATTCTACCCTCTGTTTTTCACCCATTGGTCCTGATCAGCCAATGGGAAAATATTCTTCAAGGCTGACTCAAAAGGGGCCTTTCTAGAAAGGGGGTTTTGAGGCATGCTGACTGGAGGTGGGTGAGAAGCTAGGGACACACTTTCTCCCTTCTGAAGCCTGGGATGGCACTGAATGGCAGAGCTAACTCAGTGTATCAGCTCAGGTTGGAAAAGCAGAAGTAAGCTGAAGCATCCAAGACTGAGTAAGGCAGGGAGGGGAGCAGTTGAAGACATGGGCTGCAACAAGGAAGCTGGAAGCCCAAGGTCCCATCCTAGCTGGGGATCCTCCTAATGGACTGGCGGTGAAGAGTGATTCAGGGTGTCTGAGCTTCCGTTTCCTCAATTACAAAATGAGAATAACAATGCTAACTGTGTAGGATGGCAGTGAGGATTTATTCCAGGATCATTTAGAAAACTGCAGACCCAGAACTGTGCTATAACCCTGCCTTCAAGGAGGGAAGAAGAAACAGACAAGTAGAGACTATGGTAACTAGTGTGGAAAGTGCTGCAGGGTAACTACAAGGTGCTATAGGACTGCAGAGGAAGAGCCTTAATCTAGGCAGGGGTTGGGGTGTGGGTCAGAACTAACTTCCTAGAGGACAGAAAGGTGAAGTGAGGGCCGTGATCTATGCTGGGAGTAGAGGAAGCCGAAGTGGTAGGCGGAGCTGAGATCAAGAAAACCTTCATTTACCATGCTGAGAACCCAGATATTCTGGGTGAGGGGAAACCATGGAAAGGTTTGGTGCAGTGATCGAGTTTGCTAATGGATTGGAAAGTGGCTGGCATACAGCAGATTCTTAATCAATGCCCATTTAAAAATTTTGAGCTGAGATCATTTTTTTTCCAGGAGAGTCCCTGCACTTCTTTGTTTTATGCATATGAAAAAATTCATAATAAGAGGGATTTAATGATGTAAAAAGAGCACTGGACCAGGAGTTAGGAGTGAGCCCAAGCTCCCCTGTTGACTATCTGTCTGATCTTGGGAAATTCATTTACTATCATGATCTCTAAACTGGGATTAACAGAACCTGCCCTCTCTATTCAGAGTACTGTAAAGGGTAACTTGCTGTATTAATATCAGGGATTGATGTATTTTTTTTGTGGCTCCTCATATGATTCTGGTATTTGTAGATCATAAGACAGGAAAGGAGTGAGCAGGCAAGGTAGTGAGAGTTTGGGAAGGGGGTAAATACATTTCTTCCTTTACTTTCTTAACCTGCACCTTCCAAGTGAGTGAAATGTATGCTGTGTGCATCTTGAGATGGCTGAGCAGAGTGACTGAGGACGGAAATAGCCCAGCTGATTTATGAGCAGGAGGCAGATTTGCTTTAATATCGCAACACAAGAAAGTCGGGTCTCTTAAATAATATGGCTCTCAGATTTATGGCTGTGCTGCGTGCTCGCCTTGGTACTGTCTCTGACCATAGACAGTGCTTTACTCTGGAAAGGCTGAAGTCAGCAACTTCCAAAACACTGGGAAATAGATCCAGTGGCAGCAGCCAGTCCACTGGGTCAGCTTTTTCTGCAGGGGCCTTACTCCCTCCCACCCCTTTGCTATGTGCTGTCAGGACTCAGGGGACCTTCCCAGGAGGCTTGGACAAGGTTTGGATCTTAGGAAACCAGAAGAAGTATAGCAGAGAGAAAGGATTGGCACTTACAGGGCATTATTTGGGAGATACCAGGAAGCTTCAAAATTACTTTTGCATATGTCTATTGGTGTTAGGCTTCTGGAATGAGAATTCCTCTCCCCTTAAGACTTAAAAACCCAACATGCAAGTATTTCAGGAAGTGGGGAAAACACAATGTCTCTAGCTCTTTAATAATAATAATGTGCTTATTCCACAAGTCTTTAGGTAGCACTTACAACTCAGGCACTGTTTTAAATGCTTTACAATTATTAACTACTTTAATTCTCTTAACAACCCTCTGAGGCAACCCTGTTATTATCACCATTGTAGAGATGAGAAAATTGAGGTAGGTGCCTGAAGTAAGTAACTTGTCCAAGGTCACATTGAGACATGTGAAGTAAAGACAGAATTTGAACTGGATGGCCTGGCTCCATTGTCCATGTTCATAACCACTGTGCCATAAATAACAACACAATGGCAATTACAATAGCTGTGAATATTCACTGAGTACTGTGTACCAGACATTGGGCTAAGTGCTTTTTATGTGTCTCATTCCATCCTCACATGACCCTGTGAGGTAGGTACTATTCTTATCATCCCTGTGTGATAGATGAGAAAGCTGAGCACGTAACTTGCCAAAGATCACCTAGGCAGCAAGTAGCACAGTTGGATTTTAATTCAAGCAACTGACTTAAG
Source organism: Trachops cirrhosus (assembly GCA_028533065.1). NCBI lineage: Eukaryota > Metazoa > Chordata > Mammalia > Chiroptera > Phyllostomidae > Trachops > Trachops cirrhosus. Next base: position 39,486,522 of record CM052542.1, on the reverse strand, counting down.
AGCTTGTTTGTTAAATGTGGATATGGTGATTAAGTTTCTTTCCTTGTCCTTTTTTTCGGAGGAAGTGAGAAAAAGAGGGAGACATCTGATAAGGGTAAATGTGAAAATAAAACTGTACCTATTTTAGTATCTGCCAAGTGATGGCTCCATTGGTCCTGCCACCAGTAGAGCTATTCTGGGTATGGTGGACAAAGGCTGACCAAGACCCATGGAAAGTGCCCAATGCAATGAGAAGCCGGGCTTCTTACACCCTTTGTCAACAGGGGCAATTTGGCTTTCTTTCCACCTCCACGTCTTCTTCTAGCACAGTAACTCCACCAGCTGTCAGAAATCATCCCTATCTCAGGGTCTTCCATCCCACCTGAGACCAACTCCACACCTTCAGTTCCAGGTCTCGAACCCGAGTCCCTGACTTCTTCCCTGTACTTAAGCATCCACATTGATGACCTGTGTGTATTCCACTTCCTGTCAGTCCAGCCCCCTACTTTACTTTCTCCAGCCTCCTGAATGTGGAGGTTTGGCTAAGACCTCCAAGCCTGGGATTGTGGCTTGCTCTATACCTGCTGTCAAACTTGACTCATGCTGATAGAGCATCTGCTTTTATTCCTTCTTTCATTTGGTGCATTGTGTGGAGCTGAGAAAGGCATTGTGTGCCAGGCACTGTGTTAGATGCTGGGGACTGAGAAATACATGAGAATTGGTCTATGCTAACAAAGAACTCACAATCCAGTGGGATAAAACAAATCAGCCCTTACAGTGCAGTGGATGAAGTGGTGTGATGGTTGTAAGCATGTGTCATTACAGGAGTGGATAAGAAAAATGTCTTAAATCTCATGGGCTTTGTGTATGTATATGCATATGTGTAGACTGGGGGTAAAAAAGGCATAGGAATGTGCAGGAAGGTTTGATTTTGACACAAGGTGGTTTTTGAATGTCAAGGGAGTGGGTGAAGAAGGACAGGGATCAGTATTTTGTGCAGGTGGAAAAACAAATGTGAAGGCTCTCAAATTTAAAATAGCATCCCCAGTTTGGGAAACTTAGCAACTTGGTATGGCTGGAATCAGGGGTACAGGAGGGGCCTAGGTGTGTGTGGTGACCAGTGCTGAAATATAGGTGATGGGTCTTATGCAAGGATGAGCTAATGAATCTGAAGTTTGACGGACAGCCAATAGGAGACTGGCATACTCATCGTCTCTTTTCAATATTGCCCTCTCAGCTGTCCCTGGCTTGCTGAGATATGAACTTGTGCTCAACCCTTCTTCTTGCTCCAAATACCCCATATTACTGTTCTCCATCTGCCCCAGATAAGCTACGTCCCATCCACTAGATTGAATTTCCCAAGGGTGGGTTGGATGCCCTGTGCATTCATAACCTTGGTGTGTTCTCCTTCTGTGACCTGCTACTTCTGGGCCTCCTGAGGAACACAAGGAACCAAGGGGCAGGAACAGAGAGAGTGTGTGGAAGAGAGTTAAGATACATGATAAGGAAGATAACAAAAATCACACCTCAAGGGCCTTGTGGGCCAGTGTAAGGACTCGATCTTGTGCAATTATTGGGATGGAGCGCCATCACAGGGTCTAAGCACAGACATGAGATAATACGAATGAAGTTTTAATAGGACCGTACTAGCTGCAATGTTGATAAAAAAAAACAAACAAACCTGTAGGGTGCAAGAATGAAAGCAAGGAGACTAGTTAGGTAGCTGCTGCTTAATTCTGATGAGAGATGATGACAGCTTTGATGAGGGTGAAAGTAGTGGAAATGGTTGGATTTGGGGCATATTTAGGAGGCAGAGGTAATAGAATTTCCTGCTATATTGGATGTGGATTTTGAGATGAGAGAGAAGCCAAGGGTGACCACAGGTTTATCACCTGTGCAAGTAGAATGATGGGGTTGCCATTAACTAAGATGCATGAGACACCTGAGTTTAAAACCTGCCTTTCAGCATCCCCAAGGGATCTTTCGTTAAGTGTGGTATAACAAGGAGACCAAAGGAGAGGCCCAGGAGATTACAGGGTATGTTCAGGTGGTGGCGTCTGGGCCTTGTGGCTCCTGCTGAAGGATCTGAGGTTTGGAATTCATTACAGGAAACATCATTTCTGGAAAATACAAGTAGCTTAGTCACTTCAGTCTATTTTTTATATTTAGATATTTCCGGGTACCTGCATCCTTCTCCTGCAGCCCCATTATATCTCTCAGAAGGTGCTGTCCTCTCTTGACTTTCGCTAAGTGACAGGATTTACTGTGGCCTCTTGTGTCAGTCTTAAATCAGCCTTAGTGGTGTCAACACTTTGCAAAGCAGGAACTCTGCTGCAGAGACTCAGTGATAAATGGGTCTCTCCCCAAGTGTGGTGCACTTAATAACTGCCAGGTTATTCCCAAAAGTGCACCAAATATTGCCTATCAGTCCAAATGAAGTATGCCACAATTTCCCTTGCTTTCCAGTAACTTTTCAATTTCAGAACCACTTGCTCCTTAGCTCCACCAGGGCTGACTCTGCTAACATCGTCATTAAGGGTTTTGTCTTTCTGTGATGTGTAGCTCAGCATTTCATGGGCTTGTCTCTACTCAGGGGCTAGAAAATGTGTTTGCCAGTGTTGTAGCATCTCTGGCCTGAGAGGAGTAAAATGGGCTTCTCCTCTTATATCCAGATGAGATGTTGAACCCAATGGCAAAAGTGCACCACATCATTACCATGTGGGTGGGAATTATTCTTGGCCTCAGGGTACATTTTATCCAGGGAAGATATGTGAAAAGAATAGGGGGGTTGGTGTCAGAAAGAATTGGGCTCAAGTCCTTGCTTTATGACTTCTTAAGCTGGTGACTTTAGATAAGGCAATTCTGTTAATTTTGAGCTTTGAGTTTCCCCAACATAGATAGGGGGTTGCCGTGAGCAATAAGAGAGCATATGGGAAGCCAGAGGAAGAGTTTGGTGCATGGGGGGCTCCCGATACTTGTTAGTTTTCTCCCTGCCTTATGAGTGTGATCTCATGAGTTTCCTTATCTGTAAAATGGGGATACACGGCACCACTAGTGGTCAAGAATGCTGGCTGTGCAGCCAGGACACTTAAGTTTGAGCTCAAGTTTCACCTCTTACTAGTTGTGTGATCTCAAAAAGTTATTGTACTTAATATCACTATACTCAGTTCCTTATTTGAAAAGCAGAGATAACAATATCCTAGGCTTCAAAAGATTGTTGTAGGGATTAGGTGAGTTAATTAATGCAGGGGGAAGCATTTAGAACAGTGCTGGGCCCAGAAAAAGCCCCCTACAAAATGCTGGCTGCCCTTCTTTGAGGTCCCTTTTCCCTCAAAGAGGTCTTTAGTTTGTAGTTAACAAGCCCTGCATCAACTTTGCCAAGTCAACTCAGATACTTGGTTTCACTTGATTCTCATAATCCTAGGATTTTTTTTTTTTATCTTTTAAAACTGTAATTTAAAAGAGAGCAATGAGGTAAATCTCTCAAGGTCACAGACTAAGTTAGTGGAAAAGACTAAGTCAGATTTTGTTTCCTCAGTCCCTGTTCTCGCCACTTTATGATACTGACCCCCATCAGAGGGGTGGAGCATGTGGGCTGAGTCCTGGGAGCAGTGTGGACCTTCGTGGCCCATGTAACTCTCGAATCTATGACCTTTTCCTCATTTGGAATGAGAGGATCAATACATATTTATTGCATCTTCCATGTGTCAGGTGCTTTACATACATCATCTTGTTAAATAGCCCTGCATTCTTTTTATCCTTGACAATGACATAAAGAACACTTTGCAAACAGGGACATGACTAATAACTCTAACTTATTCATTTTTTTGAGATATAATTCACATATCATAAAAGTGTATAATTCAGTGGTTTTTAATATATTCACAAGGGTGTGCAACTACCCCTGCTCTCTAATTCTAGAACATTTTCGTCATCCCCAAAAGAAACCCTATAACCATTAGAAGTCACTCACTCCTCAGTTTCCTCCTCCCCCAAGCACCTGGTAACCACTAATTTAATTTCTGGTTCCATGGGTTAGTCTATTCTGGAATTTTTATATAAATGGAATTATACAAGATGTGTTTTTTTGGTGACTAGTTCCTTCTTTTAGTTTTCAAGACTCATCCATGTTGTAGCAAGTATCAGTACTTCATTCCTTTTTTATGGTTGGATAATATTCCACTGTATGGATATACCATATTTTGTCTGGGTTGTTTCCACTTTTTGGCTCTTGTGAGTAGTTCAGTGAGCATCCATGCACACATTTCTACATGTGTTTTCAATTCTCTTGGATATTACTTAGAAATGGAATTGTTGGGTCATGTGCTAACTTATGTTACCTTTTTGAGGTCTGTCAACTCTTTTTCCAAAGCAGCTGCACCATTTTAAATTCCTATTAGCAATGTACGTTGGCTCCAATTTCTCTACATCTTCATCGATACTAGTTACTCTCTGCAAGTTATTAATTTTAGATGGTCATTTTTTAATTCTAAAAATTTAACATCTTGGGTACCATTAAAAAGACCACACTGCTCTGTTAAACAGATACGAGAAAAATCTTTAAAGTTCATAGATAACAAGAGGAAAAAGTATGTTTGCCTTCTTGGATTTTAAAATAGCTTTAATGGAAAAGAACACTTAATTATTGGCTTACATATTTCTACTTATCACTTATTTTTAACATTTCTTCTTTATAGTCTCCCATTTTAAGAAATAATTTTCGAGACCGTGCCTCGTGGACTAGGTTCAAGTACACCAGCAGCAGGTCTGTTAGACTTGTTGCAGTGGTGCCAACAGGAGTAGTATGTCTCTATGTCTGCCTTGTTCTAAGTGCTTAATGCATATTAACACACTTCACCTTCACAACCAGTTTATGAGACAGCTACTATTAAAATCTCAGTTATGGAGATGAGGAAATTGAAGTACAGAGAGGTTAAGTAACTTGCCCAAGGATACCCAGAACGTAAGTGGTAAATGAGAGACCCAAACTTATACTCCATGTGCTTAATCTATTTCTATTGTGATACTAATTTTTAAAAACTTTGTCTGAAGTATCAACTTATTCTGGGCTTATACACTCTCAAATTTCAGGATCTTTGGGCAGAGCTTTCACTTGTTGAAGTTGGTTCATCATAACATTGGGACCATAATATTAGTCTTTGAATAATGCTGTCAATTGAAACAACAGAAAATTTCAAGGTAAGATTTTAAGTCCTTTTCCAAGAATTCCTTGATCCCATCATTCAGAATTATGTCTTATTCCTCATTTGTACTTTGTGTAGCAATGTAATCCGACAAGTTATTTTGTGCCACACACAGTAATAGGAATGCAGAGATAAATAAGACAAGGTTCCTTCTAGTACTTACAATAGTTTGGATTGTATTAGTAATTTACCTATTTCTCTGTCTCTTATATAAACCTTCTATTATTTTTTCCAGGTGAAATAAATAAAAAAGAATATCTAAATTTTAGGGTGAGCCTTTATAATGTCCTTCTTAGATTTCTGTAATAAAATTTCCCCTCCTCTCTTTAAGAGGAGAAAGTATGGCATTCACACTTTTTGTCCTCCTTCTTAAAGAGTGACTTTCCTGGTTGGAGAGACCAAAAGAAGGCAGGCCTCACTCAGCTCCCTTCTCTCTTCCACGCTTAGCACACCGCCCTCCAAATCCTGGGCCCCTGCTGGTTTCCTGCCTGAGGAAACGGCACCATCATGTACCCACTGTTCAGACCCCAGACCTAACAGTGTCCTCAGCTCCTCTCGCTCCTTTTTCGCCTGTTTTGAGTCACAGGCAAGTTTGCGATCTTTCTACACAAATCATCCCACATCTGTCCTCCACTCTCACATGAGCCTGTAGGCCCTCACGCCACCATCTCTCACTTGGGCCACTGCTGTTGGATCCTCTCACCTGGCCTCTAATCTTGTCTCCTGTAATCCACGCACCACGCAGGAGCCACAATGACATTTTAATAACATATCAGGTCATATGATTCCCTTGCTCAAGTTCATGGCTTTGCATTGCAAAGAATGGAACCCATACTCCTAAGAGAGATAAAAGTCATTGTGATCTTGCTCCTGTCAACACCTTATCCCACCCCCACTTTTCTTTCTGTTCTTCCCCTGCTCACCCTCTCCAGCCTCACTGAGCTGCTTACTAGTCCCTGAACTCCTCTTGAACATGGCAAGATAGCGTTGTGCCAAAGTCTTGGCATTTGTTATTGCTGCTGCTAAAATGTTTTTGAACCACCTCCCTTCCCCCAGATGTTGGCATTTATTCCCCTTTCTTTATTCAGGCCTGAGTGTGGCTTTCCCTGACCTTACCTAATTGCCAACTTTTCTCCCTGCCCCCACTCCTATCTTCTCAATCCTCTTCTCATCTTATTTAGTTTACATTTGTAGCACTTGTCTCTATATAACACATTACACTTAAAAGTGTCTACGTGTGTCTCTTCCATTAGAATACATGCTCCATGAATTTTGTTTATACCCTCAGGCCTAGAGCTTAGTAGGCGTTATGCACATAGTAGGTGTTCAATAAATTTTCCTTGAATGAAAGAAAAAACTGAGCGTGTGACTCCATTCCCATCCCCCTGCCCATTGTCTTTTCCAGAAGTACTCTCTCAGGGTGCACACTATCTTTGTTCCTACACAGGGCAAGGTTTCAAGTAGCTGTTAGTTTGCCATAGTCATTCATCAGGGAGCAAATAGACACCTATTAGGTCTCAGCTTGAATGTGAACTCTTTAGTCATGTCTTTCCTGGCTACCTTTTCCAAAGTCAGTTACCTTTACTGAAAACTACTCTCTTTCTCAGCATCCTTTAGGCTTTTTTTTTTCGACAGGGCTTATATTTACTCAGTTACTTGTATACTTGCTCCATACTGTAGCTTCTCCTACCATTGCAAAACTTGTGCCAAGAACCTTGCCAGGCTCTTGGAGATCTGACATGGTCATTGCACTCAAGTGGCCTTCACTCTAATTGAGGGGCAGAGGAAGCAAGGCAGACAGACATCATTGCAGCAGAATTCGAAAGTGCAGAGCACGAGGCAGGGAACATACCAGCTAAGCTAAATTCACTCACAACTGAAAGAAAGTATAAGACATGGCTTTGCCAAGGACTCATTATATAATCTGCTTCCTTGTCAATAACATAATGAAACTGTATATGGAAAAACACTATAAAATGGTGTGACTAGGTAAGATACATTTTAACTTACAATGCTTACTGTTGAAAAGAAAAATGCTTATTGTTTCAAGCCAGATTTGACTCCTTCCCTCGGTGCTACTGGTATCGCCAGCTCAGTCTGTATGTGCAGCAGAGTCTTGTGGGTACAAGCTGGGTTGGTGATGAAGGCACAGTGGTGCAAACGTTCCTCTCCTGCCCCACCAAGGCACCCTGGCCCTGGAGCTTGGGCAGGTGGCCCAGATGTGTCCCTTGTCAGAGTCAGATGTGCCCAGACTATGACCAAATTGGGAAGAGCCAACAAAACTGGGACAAAATGTGGGGTTGCTGCCCTGGAGCGCTCACTGGTGGACACGCAGACTGACAGGTTGAAGGCACTTCATCCAACCTTGATGCAGGAGGTCCCAGAAGTGTGGTTTGGAAATTCAGGATGAATTATTAGTAGGCAATTTGGTATCTAAACAATCTCATAAATGAGAGCTGTAATCAGATGGGAATCGAGTTTCCCTTTCAGTCTGGCAGATATACAGTGCTTGCTCCATGACAGGTTTTTCTTCTAGGGACACAGACAAAAGTCCTGGTCCTCATACAGCATACATTGTAGTGGGTGAGACAGACACTAGATGTAATAAGTAAGGTAGGTGGGCATGGTGAGATTTTAAATAAAACAGCTGGGGAAGTAAAGAATAGAGGAAGGTGGGCAAGTGACCGTGCGTATATGTGAATACAAGGTTAGAGCAAGACTCTGGCGTGCGGGCGTGCTCTGCAGGCTGGAGGAGCGGCCAGGAGACTGAGGTGGCTGGAGACCACACATAAGATCAAGAGAGGTGGGAGATGAGGTCAGGGAAGAAATGGGCACCAGGTTATGCAAGGTTTTGTAGAGCATCCTAAGATTTTGGCTATTATGCATGTGAACTAGGGAAGCATTGGAGGGTTTTGGCCAGAAGAGTAACATGACATATTTGAGAATCAAGAGTAGATGCTGGATAGAAAATGGGTTATGGAGGAGGGGCAGTCATGGAAAGAAAGATGACTGGGGACTATTCCAATAATCTAGGTGCAAGATGATGCTGGATTGGACCCACAGGAGCAGTGGAGTGGGTAAGAAGCAGACAAATTCTAGACATATTAGGAAAAGAGAGCCAACAGGATTTTCTCCAAATTATTGTTGATTAATTAACATGTTTAACATATTAACATGCTTAAGAATACTGTCTCTTTTGAGGTTTAACCCCTCCCACATTTCAGCATATTATCTTTTGTGATCTTTAATGACGATCTTTTGATGTAGAAGGGGCTGGTGTCCCCATTCCCAACACTGAGAGGTTAAGTGGTTTTCCCAGGGCCACACAGCATGAGGGCTGGTTGAACTGGAACCCTCAGCACCTCAGTCCCTGGCTCCTCTTCTAGTCTGTCTCTTTTCTACTGGCTGCCTGTGGATCCGAGTTCTCATTTAGATCTTATCGTCTATTTTCTAAGCTCCCGCTGGACCGTCACTGTTTTTAATGGTCTCACTCCTATCCATCCAAACCTCTAAATGCAGTGATTCAACAAGGACAAACAGGAGTCAACAAAGACTTTCTGGCTCCCAGGCCCCCAGCCCCCTCCCTTCGTCTTTCACCTACCCCTCAGTTCTCTCCTCCCTCCAACACTCCTGTCTGGACTGAATTCAATTATTTCTCGCACTCTCATTACAGTCTAACCAAGATTTATGAGTTGATAATTGTCTGAAAGTAAGACCACAAAGTATCATTTGTGTTTGGGGCTAACCTTCCCAGTGACCTTTAGGATTAAAGACAAAATGAAAAGTGTGATTTCTGCAGAGCCAAACAGTGTAACATGATCCGACCAGGTTAATAATCCAAAGCCTTGGATTTCCCTGGTTGAGGACACATTAAAGCTGGCACAAAGGGGGACAACTAATCCCGCAGGTTCATTTCACAAATTAAATTTTTGAAGGCGTCTCGACCGCCCTCTCTCCCTTTTGGGCGCATTCTGAGTGGCGTTTTCCAAACAGGATGATGACAACAGCTCACACCTCTAAGGCCTTTATTGGATTATTTTTACAGGCTATTTAAAAACACTTTTTTTGAGAAGCCCTAATTGAAAACAGACCTCTCTCCTCATCTGAGTTAGCAAATGGAGCATCACTGAGGGTGAGAGGAAAATGAATTCAGGTCGGTGGGTGAGACCTGATCACTCACTTCCCTGAAGCACTGTGTGCACAATAATGGCCATTCCTGAAAGCACTTCCACACGTGCCCCCCATTCAAAGACGGGACTGCAAAGAAAACACCACTTGAGACTCAGTATAAAGCTTCCAGCCAGCCTAAAACATTTGTGAGGCATTTGTGGTTCCCTGGTGGGAATGTGCAATATTATGTCATTCTGAGTTAGAAGGCCACTTCCTAAGGGCAGAGGGGCAGTTGGCCTGTGTCCCATGCACTGAATCATAAAATGAGAAGGCCTAATAAAGATGAAACTGTAATAATGCCTTCCCCCTGCTCTGGCAGCCTCCATGTTCCGTTCAACACATATATATTGTACCAGGTTAGGTCCTCTGGAAACCTGGGGAGCTCACTGGCTAGAATCTCCCTTCTGAGTCAAGTAAGGACCCAGGGCTCTGCCCACGCTGGGCTCTAGGCTGGGCCTGGGGCTAGGGTTGGGCATGGTTTGGGTTGACTAGCAGCCGCTGGCCTTGGGGCCTGGGAAATCAAAGCCATTGTGCTTGGAGAGAGGAGGTCCAGGAAGTAGCTTGTAGTATCAGATCGAAGGGGTTGAGCAGGAGAGTGAAGGAGCAAAAACTGGAGCTTCATGATGGCAGGGACTGTGTTTGCACTTTCCACCAGTGTCCTCATAGTGCACCTGGCTCACCGAAAGGTAAGATCAACCATTGCTTAACTTAACCATCCTCTCCCTCTCTCCATATGCAATGTGTGGTGATGTCTGAACATCTCACATTCTGGAAAACCTGCTGTTATTCCACTTGGAGCCTTTCTTCTCGCATTGTATATTTCCAGCATAGCATTTCAAACCAGCTCCACACGTGCACCTGTATTGCAGAGCAGGGACAGCCACAGGCTATGCCGTCAGGCAGTTCCATCTGTAGAATGGGGCCATCAGTAGTGCAATAAATCATGTAAAGCACTTAAAACAGCATCTTGTCTACATTAAGTGCTCCATAATGATAACTAAGTGTTCGAAAATGGTTATCAAGGTTACTTATTGATAAATGTGAGTGGTATAATCACTCAGATATCTGAAGCACATTCCAAAAACCTCCTCCTTTGCTCCTGGTCTGATCTCTTTATTCTCTTTCTGACAGAGACTTGGTCCCAAATGAACTCTGCCCTGTACTTTCTTTGTGGTCTGGTGTTAGTACTTTGTCTCCTACGTATTTGGTTTTCAGCTCCCTGCAAATACTGGCTTGGCTAATGCCTCTAGATTTGCACTCTAGATGCTTTAGGTAAGCCCTCAGCTCACATCCGGCCTCCTGAATCACCACCCTATCACTGGTGCCCTGGTCAACCTCTGTCCAAGTGAGTTCCGTCTAGCAGTGTACTGGAGTGGGTTGCAGCCACTTGTAAAATCCAGCTATTAAAAGTTGCAGGATTTTTGCAAGCTGGTTGTTACACACAGCCACAACTAAAACTTGAATGATAACAATTTGCAATCAAATAAATGATATTTAAAACAGTTAATAAATACTCAAAATCCATTGTTTCCAAATTATTTTATTACATTTTACCCTGATCTACACATGTACTCTTGAGGTTATTACCTGTGTTGTAACTGGATGGGACAGCACTGTGTGATGGTACGCTCTTGTGCATTTTTTCTCAATTCTCTGTTCTGTGTCATTATGTTTGTGGTTTGAAATTGGCCATAGTAGGAGTATTTACACCATGGAAATTGGCAAGAGTTACAACTTAGGGCTTCTTTTACCCTGGAGAGTTGGTTGTTAAACATTGACTAGCGCACCCCTGTGTCCAGCCCACCTGCTGATGTAACAGTAACGGTGCTGTTTGCAATTGCTGGTGTATCAGTTGTGTCCCTCAGCGCCATGTGATGAGGTTGAGGGTGTGGACCAATATCCATCCATTTTTGGTACCTATTCTCCCTTTCACCATGCTGCCCTGCCTGTAGCCAGCTTGCAGAATGAAAACTTGAATGTGGGTTTATGAAAAGGTGGCCTCTGGTGCCATCTGCCTACTTTTCCTGCCCCTTTTTCTTGATCTTACAGGGTGGCAAGTAGGGAAAGGGTGCATGGCAGTAAGGGCTGCGATCCCATCCTCACCGCTGTAACTGAGGGGAGGGTGTGGTTTTCGGATGGGGTGGAGATCCTCACAACACCTAGTGCCTAATCTTCTGTACCAGCACATCTGTGCCAGGCAGTTTCTACCAGCAATGACGATTTTTTTTAAGTGGAATTGTGTGTGGCATGTGTGTGGCAGTTGTGTAGATAGGAAGAAGAGTCACATTGTTGGGCTGTAGGAGGGAGAAGGTTAAGTGGCAAGAGGGTGGCTATTAAACTATTATTTAAGGACACAAACATATTCCAAACTTAGAAGTGTTTTGGGGGATTTGACTACAGATATAAATGTTTGCATTCAGAACTTTTGCCTTGAATTTGGTGCCTGCATTGGAATGTCTAAATAGTGAATACCAGCTTCTTGTAACTGGGAATTATTGGGGAAGCCTAGGAAATAATACATAGCCCTGGGCTGGGTGCATTTGTAAATTTCACATAATGATAACTAGTTAACACTTTTCAAAGGGTCTCAGAAAACAGCGCAAGTGAACCTTTACATTTAAAATTCAGCTTCACACATTTCATAATTAAACTGCCTTCCAGGTGACTAATAACCAGGGATGTTTTTTCCCCTAATGGACTGCCTTGGCACCTTTCAGAACTTGGCTGCTGACCTGGGTGTCTGCCTTTTGGGAATAAACCCGAGTTCTGGAGAATAAAAAGCCATTGCTTGTGCTTATGCAAAAGTACAATGTTACATAGGAGACTGGCTGCCGCACTCCCCTGTAACCCGCAACACGTGCTTAGGTAAGTCTGTTAGGAATGTCACAGGCTACAGTTTCTGACTCTGGCACAGCAACACACCGCCAGAGGTGAAACTGCTCTTCAGCTGAAAGGTTGTCTTCTAACATGCAGTTTGGGACACCAGGGATCTGTAGGGCAAGCATTCTGAACTTGTTGGAAAAAATTGACAACCTGTTGGTGGCCCTTTTTTCTAAAACAGTCATTTTAATCATGTGACTGTGGACACAGTTCTTATGTGTGAGGTCTCCTCACTCAGCCACAGCCAGACACTAAAGTACCTTAATGAAAATTAATGGACATTTACTGTTATTTTCTACTTAAGATAATTAGAATGCTAGCTAACATTTTCTGGGAGTATTGCTATCAGCCAGGCATACTCTAAGAATTTAATATGTACAATTTCATTCAGTCCTGTGTGAACTGGGGGCACTTATCATCATCCCACTTACCAGGGAAGAAGATTGAGCTCAGAGAGGTTAAATAACTTGCTTAAGGACACAGAGCCACTACATAGCTGAGACAGGCTTTGAACGCAGAGCCCGGCAGGGTGGAGATGGTAGGGTGGGTCTGGCAGGGGAAATGGAAGAGAGCCAGCACATGATATTTTGCTTACAAAGAGACAGGTGCCATTTAGGGAAACTTTTGGTTCAGTTTTATGTATACATATTTATACATATTGGGTTGCCTTGTGAAATGTATTTCTTACTGAAGATAACAATAAAAATATAACTTTGAAGAGCATTTTAAGGGCCAAAGGGACTTGTAGGAATGGGGTTATTCAAGTGGGGAAGTGGTCGGGTGAGGTGACTAAATCACACTTCCCACTTAAAACCATCAGTTCTGGCTGCTTCATACAAGTAGGTTGGGGAGTGTGTGGAATGGGGCCAAGGCCAGGATGGTGAGTTAAGTAGCAACAATTGTCCAACTGCTGGGTGATTCCCTCCCATTCATGGAAAGCATGTCCACTGGCCTATTCTGTTTTGCTGAGGCAGGATGGCATGGGCAGTATGAGCAGGAACTCTGGCTAGGGGTTCCTGAGCAAGGTCTGTAACTTCTGTCTGCCTTAGTTTCCTCATTTGTATAACAGGGATAACAGTGTCAGCCCTGTGGGTTTGTTGTGAGGATTCACTGACTCTTCAGTTGTTGTAAGCCCCTAACCAGGGGTGCCCTACCTTTTGGTGTCTCTGGGCCACACTGGAAGAAGAGTTGTCTTGGGCCACATATTAAATACATTGCAACACGTAAGCACAAAAAAATCTCATAACGTTTTAAGTAAATTTATGATTTTGTGTTGGGCCGCATTCACAGCCATCCTGGGCCGCATGCGGGCACCCCTACTAGACCATGATTCAATACATGTTACCTAATGTAATTATGAGATGGATGTAAATATGGCAATGTTATAATTATGGATTCATTTAATCATTTTCTGCTCCAAAGCTGTTTACTGAGTACCCATTTTATGTCTGTAACTTTGCTAGGTCTTAAGGTACAGGCCAGTAGGGGAGACAAAGGAAGATGCTATAGATATAATAAACATAAACTGACTATGGGGAACCTTGATATTTATTTAGGGTAATATCCCCTAATAAATAAATTAGTTTCATGAGGACATGAAATTTTTGTCTTATTGTTAATAAATAAGTAGTTATAATAGGGTATAAATTTATTGTAATACCTTATTATAAGTACTTATTTATTTATAATAAATTATAAGTAATAAATTATAAGCACTTATAATAAATAAGTATTTACCATTAGATAAATACACTAGCCACTATTTTAAATAGATTTATATGTAAGTAAGTGTCTAATTTCACAACAATCCTATGGGGTACAAACTTCGTATCCACATTTTAGCACTGAGATATATAGACCCCAAAGTCACTCACCTAGCAAGAGGTAAAGCTGGGATTTAAACCACAAGCAGGATTTGAACCTGATGCCCATTGCACCTACTCTTAAGCACTTTGCTATGCAAAAGAGATAGTGCATTAAAGACCTGTGGACGTTCCCATGGCATCTGCTCTGGGGCACCACTGATGCACAGAGAATGTCCACCATGTGTCTTGTTTGGATCTGAGCTACTGCAAAGGGGCAGGATCCTGGCACAATCTCACTCTGGACTGTCTGCCTTTTATGAAACTTCTAGACAGAGTAAACATTCCAGGACCGTCTTTATCTACACACCTCCTTAGCAAAGCATTTCAACCAATCAAAGAATTTGTTAGGCATTTATTGTACAATGTGCTAGGAGCTGTGCTAAGAGTTGTGGGGAAGATGGAAGAATGAGATCAAGTCTGTACTTTCAAATTCCACAGACTTGATCTGAGCAGGAAGAATCTCCAAACAAGGGAAGGTCACGAAGGGCACAGGCATTTGGGATGAGCTGCGGGGCAGCGCTGAGGGGGAGTGACCATGGCCATCCCAGTGGCAGGTGAAGGTCTGAGACAGAGCTGGCAATCACAGAGCTCCCAAAGCACCACACAGTGTAGGAACCCCTCTCTATGTGATTCCATCAAGCAGTTGCCATCTTCTTGGTCTTTGGTCTGTACTGCTCAAGGGGTCCCATATTATTTCTGGACAGCTTGGCCTTCACAAAAGTTCTCTCTTACCAGCTGGAACCTGCCTTTTTTTCCTAGGCTTTGGCTAAGACTAAGAATTGGAAAAGTGGTTGGGGAGCCTCTAGGGAGGGAGAAGCTTGAGGAGCGAGTAGCATGTGGTACCTGGCAGGGAATAGCCTTTGATGGAGAAGTGGATTTCCTGGATAGTAATAAATGTGAGCTAATGTCTCTGAGAAGCCATGTGCCTTGGAAAAAGAACTATTACGGATGTTTTCTTTCTTATTACACACACGAATTTCCCCACCAAAATAACAAGTCCCAAAGGCTGATGCCTGCTGGGAAACTATATCCTCCAGGGCCACTTTCTGCATGCAAGTTCATTTGGAGTTTGCCCCACGCTGTGGAGACCAGGCAGCCCTGCCTCTCCTCAATTCCCTGTGTTTCCCTGAACAAAGGAGTGAGCTGTGATTGCTCCTTTATAAGTTTGAGAAGCTTCCTCAGGCCTCTGGCCCCAAGTCTGCACTCAGCTGGGTAGAGGACTCAGGGAGAGGCCTTCTCCTCTTGTGAACCTTGGGAAGTCCTGGCTGTGCAGAGAACAAGCTGCTAACTGGCTTGTTTTTGTTGGTGGAGCCGACCCACCAGTCATCAGCTCCCATGATTGATGCAGGGCCCCGGCTCTGGGTTATGTGAACTCAGGGGTGTTTCAAGGGAAAATTTTGGTCACAAGGCAAAGCCTAGCCAGATTTGAGATGTGTGAAAAACACATTACAAAAGGAAATAGACTAGAAGTTTCCTGACAAGGAAAATATTTAACCCTATGTTTAAGGAGTGTGAGAAGTACTCATGCAGAAATGAATCTCTGTCTCTTGTCCCTGCTGGAGAGTTACTGAGTGTGTGTGACAGAGAGCGTGTGCTTGAGAGGGTGTGAGTACACAGTGTGTCTGTGCACATGTATCAGAGAGAGGGAAAGAGAGGCAGAAGGAACGTGCCTTGGGGAAGGCAGGGATATTAATCATGCTAAATGCAATCTGGCCCCATGGGAATTTATAAGGATCCAACTGAAATCAATGGGAAGTTTTATGAGACAATTTTCTTCTCACTGGCTCAGGGGATTGTTTGAACTCTCATTGAGCTTAGGGCAGCGCTGGCTCAGAGCCCCTCCAGTTCTCACACCTGTGCATGAGACAATGCGTATTTTCCACGTTAGCAGCTCTGAGATGACTCATCCCCAAGGATTGTGTGAAGGGGCCCCCCCTCCCCGGCCTCCTGGTACCCTGGTTCTCTAGCTCAGAACTGCCACATCTCAATGGCAGTCAAGAGGTGTGTACGGAGGAGAGGGGCCAAAAGGTGGGTGGCTGGTGCACTTTGTGGTATCCACATGATGTGAGAGATCAGCAAGAAGCACACAGGCCTCCAGGCCTCAGGTAGTTTTAGGTGCTCCCCATTGGTTGCAGAATATAGTCCTGATACTCTGGCTGGTTCCCATTTACCTATTCCTACTCTCTTTCCCACCAGAGCATCCTTCCCTCTAGTCACAGCAAGGCTGCATGCTATGTCTGCAAAGGCTGTATTTCATTATTCTGTGCTCTAGCCCGTGTCATCCCCTCGGCGTGGAAGGCCTGCTCCTCCCCCATTTCTCAGCCTGATATGGGTCTTCTAATTTAAGCAGGATTAATTATGAGCCATTTCAAATTTCCATGCAGAAAAGGACAGGAATTGTTTACCAGATTCTCCTACACTCATCATCCAGCTTTAAGAGATGTTATTTGCTAAGGTCCTTCTCTGTCCCCTGCCCCAGAGGCAAGCACCTTGGTGAAGTCCATATGTAATCATTCCCAATGCACTTTTATTATATTAAAATGCATCTACAAACATTACATAATATTGTTTATGTGGTTTTATATTTTGCATAATTGTATTAATCTGCCCATGTCCTTCGGTGAGCCACCTGCCGATACCTGATAAAGAACGTGCACCAGGAATTCAACTCATAAGTATCCACGATAAGGAAAAATCTCACATTTGGCGAAAGTCTGCATAAGGACAGTCAGTCCACCTGATAGCCCAAACGTGATAACAGCTTAATTGCTCCTAAGTCGGCAAAGAAAAATATGCCATAGTTTAATCGAATGAAATATTATATAGCAGTTAAAATAAATAAATAAAACATATATGCATTATAAACATAATGTTACATTTTAAAAAAGGCACATTATAAAATTGCTCATTTTTCATGGCTAGGATGAAAATGTAATCTTTATTTTTATTGAAGCATTCTCTGAAAAATCCCATCCAAATGAAATTAATTGAACTTTAGAACTTTATTTCTCATCCCATAGAACTTTATTTATAACCTTATTTGTTTAAGGATGGCTTCTTCCCTTCACTCTTCATCGCATGCACATTGTGAACTACTTACATGCAGAAATTGGGTCTTGGTCATCTTTACATCCCCAAGGTCCTAGCCTGAGAGCTTGCTTATAGTTGGCAGTCAGTAAATTGTTGTGCAGAGAGACAAATGCACATGGATGTGTTTCTAAATACTTTCACATAGTTCATGACTTTCTCATGTCATTAGATCTTTATCATCTCTATGTTTCTGATGATGAAACTGACTACAATATGTTATATCAAGTGACTTGCCCTTGGCCACTGAGGTCAGGGATGGGTGAGATTCTAGGTGACCTGTCTCTTGTGCCATGTCTCTTGCACTTACCTGCCTTGCACTAGACCTCAAGAAAGTGGGGTGATTTACATTTATGTCACCTCCTTGATGCTTTGGGAAGAGATGATGGAAAACTTCCTTGGAATCAGGAGAGTGTATACAAAAAACCTTAGGAATAGAATTAAAAAAAGGAACCCAGAGAGGGAGAGTGGTTTCATTTCAACTCAGCATAACTGAATAAATATATTTGCATATTTGTAATGTGCCAGGTTTAAGCTCACCCAGGTAGAGCAAATGGAGAAATCACTGAGGAAATGTCTAGTAGAGCGTTGACACACAGTAGGTTTCCATAAAAGTTGATTCCTTTTTCTTCTTGAAGGGCAGAGTCAGGACTAGAACCTAGGTCTCCAATATTCTTTCAACCCTGTCATGGTCGTCCAGAGGTGCAGCCTGGGAAGTGAATCTGTAGGGAGATCCTGCCTGTAAGCCTTTGCTGGTAAAAACTGATACCACGAATTTCCTGACAGCTCTTTTGCTCTGTCACTTCAGCCCCCATCTCATTTTATGCTCACATGGTCATTACTTTCTATTAGCATACTAATAAATGTTTATGAGATTATACTGTATAAACTATAAACTTTTACATATTATTAATTAACCTCATACATTGGATTGGAAGCGCCTGAACATTTACTGACTTGTAAAACAGGAGAGTGGCATAGAGGGAGCCGTGTCTGCAAAACAGGTCTTAATCTGCTCTATCTGCAGGAAGTGTGCGTTTTCATCATCTGTGTGTCTCTTAAGTGCAAGCCACAGACAGCGTTATACTTAAAGACAGCAGACTTGGTCTCACCACTTCCTATCTGTGACCTTGGGGATGTTTTTTTTAACTGCACAAAGGCCCAGTTTCTTTGTTTGCAAAGTGGGCATCATAATAATACCTATCTATGGGGTGCTTAGCACATGGCAGTTACCCAATAAACATAAATTGAATAAAATTGAACCAACGCAGAACCAATGAGTAGAAATGGCAGGGAGTCAGAGTTCTATTTATTAATGACAAAAAGACCGATGATAGGGATTTCCAAGAGCGAACAGCATGCATTCCAGTGCAGTAAGCAGTGAGTTCTCACTGGAGGTGTACAAGGAAAGCGGAATGAAGGGATGTCTGCATGTGGTGGGAGAGTACACTACATACAGTTTCTTCTCTGCTGATGATCCAGGGATTCTATGACTGATTTTTCAAGGCCGGAGAGAAGGCAAAAGAGGGAGTGGTAACTCAGGTGTCTTAGACTCTAGTTTTAACTTAGTTGCTGACTAGTTTTACAGTTTAGTCTAGATTCAAGACATGTGCTCTCTGTGTTCTTTATAAAATTGCTACATGAATTCAGTGTGATGATTAGAAGAGAGAATGACAAAGAAAGCACTTTCAATAGATTTTGATCTATGATAATTTAGTCAGTTTCACCATCTTTGGTGTTCAGAGTAGAACATGCTGGTATTTGATCTGAAATGCTGCAAAAACACCATGGGAAGAGCTCAGACCTAGGGTTCAGAGATAGTCAAAGGTCTGTCACTAACAGGTCATGTGACTTGGGTCGAGTATTTCTACCCCTTGCCATCCCAAGTAACTGATCTCATGTATGTAAAATGAGGCTAATGATTCTGTTATGCCAACATCACTCGGGTGTCCTGAGAATCAGATAAGAAAATAGATGTGATTTAGTGATTTGTAAACAGAAAAGGGCCATGAGTGTGCAGGGTACACTTAGCCCACCTTGCCTTGTTTCAAATCCATTATGTTCTCATTTTCTACCCTACCACACTATGAGACACTAAGTACAAAGCTGTCTTTCACATCTTTATATTTGGCAGTGCCTAGCAAAGTGAATTCATTGATTCATCATACATTTATGAAATGCCTACTATGGGTCAGGCATAGTGGCAAGCGCTGAAGTTAGAGATGAAAAGGGTATAGTCTCTGCCCTCGAGGAGCTTGCTTTCTGTTAGAAGAGTGAACTACAGACATAACCAAAAGTAAACTTAAAGAAAACTGTTTCTAAGATTTAGCCTTCAAGGGGGCATCTGGTTTGTGAATGTCAACACCTTCAGGGCAAGTAAAGCTTCATCTCCTCTCCACTGTCCTGTAGTCAAAGAAATGATGGAGGCCAGCTCCTAAGTTGTGGGTGGTCCTCTTTCTTGACAGCCAGGCAGTTGTTGGCTTTGTGTCTTTCCCTCCCCTTGGACACATTCCGATGGTGTACACAGTGACAATTCATTCTTGGGGTCCACTCCCATGATGGCTGAAGGCAAAAGACTGGTGAAATGATTTAAAGCTTATAGAGATGGGTAAGTCTCCAGTGGCTAGAAGGTACTTTCCAAGGAGTAAGAGAGGATGCCTCTTATAAATACAGTTACTATTGATTACTGTCAGATTCTTTTATCTGATTCTTGCCCATTAGGCTGTCTCTTTTGCTGGAAGCTCTCTCTTTCTCTCTGCTTCATATTACCTCTAGAAGTGCCTCTTAAAGGAGTCCTGCAGAATCCTGTTGATCCCGGAATAGCTCGTGGGTGTTATGAGAGCATTTGGAAGAACACTTCAAAGCTTGACAATAAATAACAATTTTATGATTATGAGATAAGTGGAAAGAAGGGCCACATCTCTTTAGTGCTTCATCTCAGAACAGTAGAAATGATAGCAAAGTCAGTTAATCTTTATATAGCTGCTTAGCAACCGGAGGCTTTGAGTGGTGCCCCATTGTGAAGTGTGTGTGAGGCACACTCGTAGCCTTTACACCCAGCATATCTTCCCTTCACTTCTGGTAACAGCACTTCTGCTTTGGGAGAACTATCCTTCCCTCATTCTCTTTCCTGTACTTTTGGATGTTCCAGGGGTGAAGCATTCGATATAGGCATGAATCAGTCTATGAATTCCATCTTCTGGTCACAGGGATGGACATATAATGGCCCATCCAGTGAAGTCCAATGAGAAAGTTCTAGGCTTATGAAAAAACCCAGCCGAAGAGACAGTGTCGGGCAGTGTGACATGCGTCTGAAGCTGGTAGTGGCAGAGAAGGGGACTGCAATGTGAGCCTGAGCATGGAGTCGTTGCAGGAGGAGCAAAGTCAGGATTTGGATCCTGGTAATATCCTCTGAAGCCAAATCTGCTCATAGACTTCCCAGGACATCTGTTTTTCTAGCTTGAGCCAGTTTAGGTTAGATATTTCTGCCATTTGCATCAAAAGTATTCCTAAGGTGATAGAGTATGTAATGATTTACTTCATTTTAGCCACTTATTTGGCTGAACAACAATATAATAAATTATTATATTTAATTATCATGGAAGGTTAGGAGATAAGTTTTATGATTTTGTTTTATAAGTAAGGAAACCGAGTCTCAGAGCAAACAAATGACTCTCCTGAAGGAATAAGCTGGGTGATTGGAACAGGCCAAGCACATAGGGCTTCTGACCACAGTCATTGTTAAGACATGTTTTCCTCAAACCAGGTACTTATGGAAAGCATATTTAAAAGGAATGCAAAGGAAACTATGGCTCAGGCTGATGCCCACAATATGTTATTTGCTGGGACGTTTTATCCAAAAATTCAACGTTTCACCCAAAATTTAAAAAACGTTCAACCACCTTTCCTATGACCATTGCCTGGGCCCCTCAGGCCTTCATCATTTTTCACCAAGTTTATTCCAATACTTTAGGTAGTCTTCCTGCCTCCAGTTTCATTTCCCTACTATGCATTCTAAATGCAAATCAGATTATAGCATTACTTGCTTATAATCCTTCAGTAGCTCCAATAGCTTTTGAGAGAGAGGACAAATTCAGCTTTGTACACAAGATATTTTATGATCTGACTCTTGCGAATCTTTTAGCTTCATCGGCCCCATTTCTCTAGTCATAATGAGCAAACTATGGTTTGTAAATGCTGCTTCATTGCTCTGCTTTTTGTCCACCATTCCTATTGGGTGGAATTGACTTTTTTTTTTTTGGTCTGGAAAACCCCTCCTTATTCTTAAAATCACCTTCATCCTCCAGATGTCATTTCCTCTGGGAAGCCTTTTGTGATTCATCGGACCGATTTGGATGCTTCTTCTCTGTGCTCCTCCCTGCACTCTAGACATATCTTTCTCATCACACTTCTTACACTGCACGGTGAGAAGTGTGTATTACATGCCGTCATCTCCCCTAGACTGTGGGAAACAATTGTGCCCTATTCAATTTTACACTGAGGGGCCTTGCAGCCTGCCAGGCACATAACAATCAGCAAATGTTTGTTGCATGGATATCAAGAAGGAAAGAAGGAAAGAATATAAGGAGAAAATACAGAAGAAGAGATCAATAATTTCTCTTTTGTTTGACAATTTCTTTAAAATATCATACACTGGAGTACTGGCCAAGATGGGGGCATATGTAGAAATGCTTCACTTCCTCGCACAACCAAAACAAGGATAACAACCAATTTAAAAACAATAAACAACCAGAAGTGCCAGAAAATCAAACTGCGTGGAACTCTGGTAACTGAGGAGTTAAAGAAACATTCATCCAGACTGGTAGGAGGGGTGGAGACAGGGAGCGGAGCAGAGAGGATGCATGCAGCAAGATGGTAGACCACATGGATGAGGTGGGGCAGGCTGAATGGGAAAATAAAGACTCAAAATCTCTAGCTGTAAAATACTGTGGGGGTTGCGATGGTGGGAGAAACTCTCAGTCTTACAGGAAAGTTCGTTGGAAAGTGGGGCTAGAGTAGAGCAACCTAGCAGCATTGATCTCTCTCTGACCCCTCCCCCCCCAGAGAGCACCACAACACAGCAAAGAGGGTCGCCTTGCGCTGGCAAATGCCTGAGGCTCCAATCCCTTACAATGTAACAGGTGTGTGGAGACAAAGAAATATGGCCCAAATGAAAGAACAGATAAAAGGTCCAGAAAAAGAGCTAAGTGACAAGGAGATAGACAACCTATCTGATGCAGAGTTCAAAACACTGGTAATCAGGATGCTCACAGAACTGACTGAGCTAGGTTGCAAAATGAAGGAAGACATGAATGCTACCTAAAGTGAAATAAACATCTAATCAGGAGAGAATGAAGAAACAAGAATTCAAAAAAATGAAGAGAGGCTTAGGAATCTCTGGGACAACTTTAAATGTTCCAACATCTAAATTGTAGGGGTGCCAGAAGGAGAGGAGGAAAAGCAAGAAATTGAAAACTTATTTGAATAAATAATGAAGGAAAACTTCCCCAATCTGGCAAAGGAAATAGACTTCCAGGAAGTCCAGGAAGTTCAGAAAGTCCCAAAGAAATTGGACCCAAGGAGGGATACACCAAGGCACATCATCATTAAGTTACTCAAGCTTACAGATAAAGAGAGAATCTTAAAAGCAGCAAGAGAAAAGCAGAGAGTTACCTGCATAGGAGTCCCCATAAGTTTATCAGCTGATTTCTCAAAAGAAACCTTACAGGCAAGAAGGGGCTAGAAAGAAGTATTCCAAATCATGAAAGACAAGGACCTACATCCAAGATTACTCTATCCAGCAAAGTGATCATTTAGAATGAAAGGACAGATAAAGTGCTTCTCAGATAAGGTCAAGTTAAAGGAGTTCATCATCACCAAGCCCCTATTATATGAAATGTTAAAGGGACTAAATGTAAGAAATAGAAGAAGATCAAAAGCTATGAACAGTAAAATGACAACAACTCTTAACTGTCAACAACTGAACCTAAAAAACAAAAACAAAAACTAAGCAAGCAACTAGAACAGGAACAGAATCAGAGAAATAGAGATCACATGGAGACTTATCGGTTGGGAGGGGGAGGAGGAGAATGGGGAAATAAGAAGCAAAATTGGTAGGCATAAAATAGATGGGGGGAGGTTAAGAATAGTACAGGAAACAGAGAAGTCAAAGAACTTACATGGACATGAACTACCCATGTACATGAACTATGGGGTGTTAATAGTGGAGGGTGGGGGGTTGCAGGATGGAGGGGGATAAAGAGAAGAAAAAAATTGGGATAACTATAATAGCATAATCAATAAAATATATGTAAAAAATTAAAAAATACCATATACCAATAGTATACCTTTTTAATTTTAAAGTCAGTATGTTGTTTATGGCTTTACCTTTAAAGTCAGTATGTTGTTTATGGCTTTAATATTTGCCTCAATGCTTTGTTTTGTTTTTGTTGTATGAGTTTTTAAAATAAAAAATACATCTTTTTAAAAAGACTTTATTTATTTTTTAGAGAGGGGAAGGGAGAGAGAAAGAGAAGGAGAGAAACATTAATATGTGGTTGTCTATTGCATGCCCCCTACTGGGGACCTGGCCCACAACCCAAGCATGTGCCTTGTCTGGGAATTGAACCAGAGACCCTTTGATTCAAAGGCCAGAGCTCAACCACTCAGCTACACCAGCCAGTGCAAAAATATATGTCTTAAGTTAAATAAATATTATTTATTTTTCTGAAATCTCAAAAATACTTAGAAAACATTGCATGGTGAGGTGAGTGAGGGAGTAGTGAGGGTTTTGTGGAGGGTCAGAGAGATCAGGAAGCTGTGAACTGGAGTCTCCTGGTCCTACTGCTAGCTGAAAGCTTTGGCAGGATGAAAATTATTTATGTCAGCAGTCCCAGAGCAACTAACTTCAGTCTCCAGGGACAGAAACATTTTCCTCCCAAACATGTGAAGTTTGGAATCTTGTGCTTACTGAGTGTGACAGTTGATAAAGAATCTTTTCCCCAAGGAACTTGTCTTAAGTTCGACCTCAAAAACTTCCAGGGGGAATGGCATTTGTTCCTTTGGTTTATGCATCTCTTTCTAATTATGTTGCTTACCTGCTGTTTCCTGTGAGTATTAAATGTGCTCATGCTGAGCAGGAATTTTCCATGTCAGGCCTATTATTCTATGAGACTGAGCTTTAATCATTAACTCCCACCTATTCATAGAAAGTTTAGCTTTCATCTCTGATTTAATAAATTGATTTCTCACAAGGAGCACTTGCTACAGGCCCAAAAGTGTGAAAGGAGATTTCTGATTGGGATAACTTCAGTGAACCATCCTTCCATTCATCCATTTACCATCTATCCATCTGTCATCCATCCATCCATCCATCCATCCATCCATCCATTCATCCATCTATCCATCCTATAACTATCACCTGAAATCCTGTGCTGTTCCATGTACTTCTGTAGAAGCAATAGACATCATATTGAAACCAGAGTGGGTAAAGAGATGGGGCAGGGAAGTGTTCCTGGAGAAGTAAATGCTTAAGATGAGTGGGGAATTAGCTAGTTAGCTGTGTTGGTGGATAGGCATTGGGGGATGGTTATTTGGGTTGATGGAGCAAAATGGGCAAATTGCACAGAGATATGAAAGAGCATGGTAAGTTTCAGGCACTACAAGCTAGAAGTACACATATTGATTGAGCACCTTTCTTATGCCAGGTGCTGTAGTGGGATCTTCTAGGATGGGCTTTGCTGCATAATTACTATAGTGAAGGCCTAGTGATATTTACTAAGTATTAATATTACTCTTAATGGAACATTTAATGAATAAGTTAGATGCAGATGGCAGAGGCAATGGAGAGGCATGAGAGAGGGGAAGTAAGTTTTATTTATTGACTACATATGCCAGAGGCATTACGTTAAAATCCTTTGTGATGTTCTATGTGCCACTATAGGAACAATCCCCATTAGAGATTAAAAAAAAATTTTTAAATGGAGTCTCAGAGAAGAAAAACAAATATACACTGCCAGCTTTGGGGACTAAAAAAAATCAATAATCATTTCACTATAACATTCTATCTATCACCAAGGAAGATCTCTTCGCCTAATGGCTCTGAGGATTAGGATCTATCTCCTTTCCCCTACAGCACTGGAGACAGAGCTTAATCATGCAAACTATGGAGAGAGGGAATCCTTTCTGAAAAAAAGGCCCCTAGAAGAGGAGACTAGATAGAAAATGGATATCAAGGAGTCATGTCAGTTCGGTGCTTTGGGCCAAATTTAACCATCATCCAAGATCCATCTTAAGCCCTCCCTCCTTTGATAAGCCTTCCCTGAAGACTCCAGGCCTCTCTCCCTTGCTCTCAGAAGTTATTGTCTGTATAATGTATTTAGCAACTGATCATGTCTGGCCTTGTGACAACTCTTCTACTATTACCTTAAACTGATATTTCTCTCTGGCTTTGTAATTCATCTTTATGAGTGTATATTTTTTCCTCCAATTAGATTATAAACACCTTGAGGGCAGAGACTTTGTCATAAACATACTTTAAATCTTTCCTTTTTTTCCCAATATCTAACACAGTGCTGGATAGTAAAAGCTCAACAAATATATATAGTTTCATAGAAAAGGCCACTGCAAGAATTTTGGAAACAGAAATATGATAGAAATCCATTCACTTAGTTTGAGGACCAGGTATTTTATATTTATTACCTATAGTAGAATTAAAAAAATGCCATAATAATTTAAAGCGATGCTCATCAAGAGGAAGTGTCTACTTCCCTTCCCCTTGAGTCTGGGCTGGCATTGTGGTTTGCTTTGACCAGTAGAGTGTGGTGTGGATGATGTGTGTGGGTTCTGAGCTTGGGCCTCAAGAGCCCAGAGGAGCCCAGTAGGACAGCCCAGCTGAGACCAGCCCAGATTGCAATCCCACAAACTTGTGAGTTAAATAAGTGGTTGTTATTATAAATCACTAAATTTGGGGATGATTTGTTAGGCAGCAGAAGCTAACTGATATATAATCTCCTTTAGTTATTACAATAAACCCATGAGGTACATGTTATCCTCTCTATGCATTAGAAAGCAAGGGTTCAGGTCACATAGCTGTCCAAGGGACACAGATCTCTCTGACTGGAAAGCCAGAGATACTTTTTTTCTTTTACATTATGCATTTCTCTTTCTCTAATCTGTGAAGGTTTGACTTTGGCTGTGACTCTAACTGGCTGAGTGTGCCTAAGTAGACTGCTGGGACTTTAGTAGTAACTGGGGAATACTTTCTACCAAAGAGGAGTTGGAGTGATGTGATTGAAAATGATCATTATTAGAGTTTTTAAGAGCTGCCATGAGTTAGTGTTTTAGCAAATGTGTTACCTGGATGGAGAACACATTAGAAAGCACTTGTCTCAGCAGGAACAGGCCCATCTGATGGGCGGGGGACATAGGAGTGTTTGATGGCAGAAGTCAGGAAAGGTTCAGACCATGGAGTATTACCTGTAGTGGGTTGAAGGAACAAGCAAGGATGAACTTGAGGGTTCCTGGGTTCCTATGTTCAGGCTGGAACAACTAACATAGGAGTCTCTGAAGAACAGAATGATGCTAAAAATGCCATTGATTCCTAGTGCTGTCTGTAATCCTTGCTGCTGTCCTAGGTGAGGTTGAGAGAGATTAAATAAATCACCTAGATTGTAAGAGTTTGAACTGATGTTACAAATTAGATGTATTTAACTTTAAAGGGAAATAACTAAAACAAATTCTCCTTTATAACAGTGTCTGGTCTGTAACATTATGTTCTACCTAATGTCCAAAAAACTAAGTGGGCACCTGTACACCATAGCTGGCAAAATGCCCTGGATGCCTTAGAACAGAGCCACATACAGCAGAAAACTCATGACTCACCCCATATTGGACACAGAGCAGTGGTTTCTTCAATTTGATAAAATCAAGGGCCCCTCTGCAATGTGCTTTTATGACATTATTTTCCTCAGCAAGAGTGGACAAACAGGGCATCTTTGGAGAGAACTGTCTCTTCTGTGTTTGCAGTAAAGTTAGGTGAGAGGGCCTTCAGAGGCCCTCAGGAGGTGGCTCCATTAAGACTAAACTAATTACATCCCTTTCATTTATGTAATAGTTTATGTACTATCTACATATATAGTTTGTTGAATTGAAACTGGGAAAACAGACTCAGATGTAGTTACTTGATGTGCCCAAGGTCACAGAGCTAATCTGTGGCTGAGCTGGGATTGGACTTGGTCTGTCTGACTCCTAGTTTCATGTTCTTGAGATAGGGAGTTAAATCAGCCAAGTCAACAACAAGGCACTTACTGTGTGTGAGGCACATGGAACATGGAAGTGCTCTAGACTGGGTTCCCAATACACAGTAACAGCAAATAGCACTTGAAACAGCCTGAATAGCATTCGCCGTATGCCAGCCCCTGCTCTAAATGCTTTACTTAGGGTAACTCATTTAATTCTCATAACAACTCTAGGAGGGACTATACTTAATTTCTTCATTTTATGCATGGGAAATGAAGGTACAAAGCAGTTAAATAGAGCTAGAGTTCAAATGTAGGCAAGCTAGGTCAGAGACCTTTTATGTAGTTATAACACCACACTGCCTCAGTTCTCAGGGGAACTTCTGAGGAAAGAAGGGGGATGCTAAATGATAATAGATCAATACTGTTTGGGTTCATACACTTGCCCTAGCACTTCAAGCTATTTGACCTTGGGCAAAAACTTTAATTTTTTGTGCTTCACTATTTTACAGGGAAAATGGGATTTTGTTACTACCTACCTAACAGAGAGTTGTGAAAGTTAAGTAGGGGTGTGTGTGTATGTAGAACTTAGAACAATGCCAGGGCCTGCAGTTAGTATGACGTGAGTATATGTTACCATCATTCCAATGGGGCCTTGACATGGACTAATTTCAGGCTCATGACATAGAATATGTTATAAACTTTCAGAAGGAGGAGAGTTTATTTTCCTGTTCATGAAACCTCCATGTTCATCCTGCTGGTTGGAGGCAGGGCTTTGACTAGACCCAGGCCTCCTTACTTCTAGATCCATTCATTTTACTGTTCTGCCTCCAAGCCATGCCTGTCTGAATCATTCCAGGCTAGCTAAATTAGAGACTTTGCTTCCTCAGTCCAGACTAGTGCTGCCTCTTGTGGTACCGAGTCTAGTCTGAGTTCACATACTGCCTTTTCTCTATCATCTTTTTGGGAGCGATGCAATTGAGCAATAAACCTGGTCATGATTGGAAAGAACTTTCATAGAGACAAGGGCCTGGATAATCCATACACAGTCTCTGGATAAAAACAAGTGATGTTTATTGAGCTCCTACTATTTCAAGTGCTTACTTACTTTTTTCATTAATCTCCATAGTAACCCTATATATTTGGTTTTTAAATCTTCCTTCATATGAATAGAAAACTAAAGGCTTAGTTTTGTAGTGTCTTAGCTTCAGTAACTTTCTCCAGGTCTCACAGTAAGAAAATGATTTAATCAAGATGTTAACAATGGTCCATATTCTAACCCTGGGGCAGACAGTCGATTGCATCCTGTTTGATGATTAGTGGTACCTGCCTGGAGCACAACTGAGGAAATTGAGAGGAAAGGTCTTGAATCTGTTGGCAAGAACACCATGGCCTGTTAGCGATGTCTGCCATGGTGGGAGAATGGGGATTGGCAGCACTACAAGTTCATTGCTGGCTCTGCTAACACCAGCCTGTACTACCTCTCTAGAGATCTGGAGCCCAGATTGAGGCTGTCAGTGAGAGGACGAAGTTCTTTTAGAGAGGGGTAATAACATCTTGGTTTGCTTTATTTTCTGTCCATCCATCCATCTAGCCATCCACCCATACATTCATTGATCCAGCCACCCATTAATCCATCTGTCTGTTGATTCCTCCATCCCTCCATTCCTCCATGCAACAAACGTTTATTGAGAGTGTGCTCTGTGTAAGGCACTGTGCTTGGTGATAATGGAGCTAAGGAGATACATGTCTCCTGGCCAATAGTGTTGAAAGAGGCCTCCTAGAAGGGTATTGTTGGCAATGTGTTAGTGAGGAGAGTAATAAGGAAATTGTTTATGCAGGGACTGGGCATTTGGGGAGACCATGCAAAAAGAATCAGGCAGGTTGCTCCCCTACCTCTGCTTCTATGGATGCAGATGAGTGCCCAGCTGGCCAGCTGGTCACTGGCACAATCTGCCTCTTTGTGTGAAAACCAGTGGAATCACATATGTGCTGCTCCCAGATGCGGTCTCGGCACCACACTTTCCAAGCAGGAGGTTCTGTCATGGTGTTGCCTGCCAAATCTTTCCAGAGGACTGAGGCCACTTGGCCAGCTGAACCAGGCTGTGTGCCTGTGCAGAGTACTGCCTTGCTACTGAGAAGATCAGTCTGCAGGAGGCAGGGAAGGGCAAGAGCTTAGGGGATATGTGTGTGTGTGTGTGTGTGTGTGTGTGTGTGTGTGTGTGTGTTTAAGCTGGATCAAAGCCCTTTCTTGCTGTGCTCTGTACTTGAGATATTTTACTGGGTGGGAGACAAAGAGGCTTTGTGTGCTGTTCAAAGTGCTCTGTGCCGGCTGTGATATACATTCCGGATAAACCCAGCCCAAAGCTACAACATTGCCTCAGGTTCAAATCCCAAATGTGATTTTCAGTGGTTAGAAATGACGAAG
Organism: Trachops cirrhosus; assembly: GCA_028533065.1. Classification (NCBI taxonomy): domain Eukaryota; kingdom Metazoa; phylum Chordata; class Mammalia; order Chiroptera; family Phyllostomidae; genus Trachops; species Trachops cirrhosus. Next base: position 39,456,671 of record CM052542.1, on the reverse strand, counting down.
GATGGGTGGCAGGACCCAGAGGAAAAACAGTGAAACCCAATGGACCTTAAATAGATCTGAGGGCACTGATTTGATGTTTCAGGTGAGATCTTTAAAAAAATCATATCAGATTCTTCTTATCTGCATATACAGAAAAGTCGGTAGAGTCTATATTTCATTGCCTGGCAAAGGTAAAGTCCCCGTTAAATTTTCTTTGAAGATTACTTTGTTTTTATATTTAGAGTGTGTGTCATGGAAGGGACAGGGAGATGGCTTTTTCAGATGATTTTCTTTCCTTTTTAAGCCTCACCTGCTTTTAAGAGCAACTTGCCCTTTGTCAGCTGCAGAGAAATGCCTGGCGTTCAGGCTAGTGTTTTAGATATAATTGAATTGCTGGGGTGCGTTAAGCAATGCAGAGTTTTAAGCAGAGAAATAATTTAATGATGTGGCCTTTAGGATTGGTAATTAGCACTGTCTGTATGAACATGTAACAATAACACCACCTACCGTAAAAGCGAATGTTCTACACTTCCCAATGCTCATTTCTTTAGGGCTTCCCGCAGAGAAGCTGTCATTAACTCTTTTTTTGACAAACGCTTTTCTTGGAAACCTCAAATTTCAACATCTTTCTCTCTGACCACAACCTTCTGTCCTTCCAGCTGTCTGACTGTGTTACTCTCACAACCTCATCTGGCCTCTGCTCCAGAGACGGCACACACCTGGTGTTGATGTCGCTGCTCCCTCTGTGCTCATAGAGGACATTCCAGCTCAATCTTACCATTCTTTCCTATCGAGCACAGACGTAACTTTGGGATCCTTCTCCTCACAGGATTTTATCAATTGAGGTTGACACCTGAGATGGACACTATCTCCCCTTCCAACTCCAGCGACTTGACCCATTTTTTTCAACCCACCAGGATGGACCCTGTGGTTGAACACCTGAACTCTTCATAGCACCCCCAGTGCCCTTGCACACGCCTGTGTCTGTCCAGGGGCATGTCCCCTCCACTCTCAGGCCCAGGCTCCTCAGTGCTGTTTGAGTATTTGGCATGACTGTGTGGAATGTATGCCACACCACATTTGTGGTTTCTAGTTCAGAGCTGTCTTTTGCTTATTCTTTCTGGGTATCTTCTTACCTTCTCAGTGCAGCTTCTCAAAGCATAACCTGCTATTTCAGTTCCCCTAGACCATGCTACCTTCGCTCCTGCACTGTTAACCTCCCCTCCTATTTCACTGGGAAATCTGGTAGAGACTTTGTTGATCTCCTCCCTGGCCTCCTCCCCTGCTTCCACCTTGTACCCTGAGCTCCCTCCACACCTCTCACCTGAGAATCTGTAATCACTGCCAAGAGAACTGTGTCCTCCCTCTTCTGAGATGTTAGCTTTTCTCTCACACCTATAGAAAGCTCATCTACGCGGTAAAGCCTTCCCTTGCTGTCTCTCACCACAAGCCTACCTGAAAGTTTCCTCCCATGTTTTCCCACCACATCTTCTTTCTACCTGGATTAAGGCATGTGTCCCAGTGAATGGGCATCTCTCTCCTTTCCAGCCTGATGTTAACTTCAAACTCTAACAATATCTGGAATATGGCAAGAATTCACACTATATTTGTCGAGTGAATAAATGAACTGGGAAATTGAGGCAAAGAAGATTTTGCCTATCTCCCAGAGTTACTCATCCCCTCATCCTTGCTGTTAAAATTCTTTACCTTTGCTTCTCTTTTTCAATGATATTTATCATTTTCTATCATTGATTTTGGTTATCTATATATAAGCCTTATCACCCCTCCCACACTGCAGGTTCCTTGAAGCAGTTAGCTAGATCTCAATCAACTCTGTCCCCAAAATATACATATATAGTATGTCATCCATGTTGTTTTATTAATATTTGTTGAATGCATAATTCTTGTTACCCTTATTTTACTTTGCTCAGAGTATGAGCTCAGTGCAGATTTGTTGAATTAAACTGAATTCAACCCTTTGACATAGAAATGCCTAAATATCTAAAAAGGTCTAAAAATGAGCTGGAATATAAAGTCCATGAGGTCAGGGATTATGAGTCTGTCTCGTTTTATATTGTTTCCAGCAGCATGATGGATGAATGATAGGTACTAAACAAATATTTGCTGATGAAATGATGAGCATCCTTCTTCCTACTCTTAGAAAGAAAGCAAACCCAGGCAGCTGAGAGTACTTCTAGTGCCATTTTTTATGAAGTTCCCCAGAACACATGACATGTTTTTTTCTCCTAATACAATGAACCAACCCAAAGTCAGGAGGAGCAGTTGTCATAAGCCCCTTACTCCCTTCCCTTGTTCGAAGGACAAAGTTCCTTCTGACTTAGGTCACAGTTACATGCATGTATTTTTTAATCCTAAGGCTCTGACATGGTGTTTGGGTTTCCAGAACCACTGGCTCAGACTGACAGACACTTTATCTTCCTGCTTAAACACTCCCTTAATAGATCAGGTCTGGTGCCCTTAAACACAAATGCATTCATTCCCACAGGGGAGAATGGTCGTATTTCAGCTGCAATGATGAAGTGGGCAGTGACCTGTCAGATCAATTATGTACAAGGCCCATCTTCTCTGGGGTTCCCTTGATTCTTTTTTCTTCTTCAGACAACTCACCTTGTGCCCAACCTTCTGTCTGCCGGAGTCAGACTTACAGACAACTGCCACCACTGTCTTTCCTTTGAGAACATGACACTTCCCTACCACTGCATGCCACCAACTGTCTTTCCTCTGAGAACATGACACTTCCCTGTCAAATTCTTCATTATCCTTCAGATAAATTTTCGCTGATTTCTAGAATGCGCACTTAAACCTATTGGGGGTAGATAGACCTTCTTCCCATTTTCACTGACAAAAGCCCAGCACTTCTAAGTTGCTGTTAAATATATGAGGTGGTACCCCATGGTGGCCTCAAGTTTCTTATAGTTCTTCTCATTTTCTACTTCTTCTGAAGCAGCTGCCACTTGGACCACAGTGAACAGGACATATCATCCAAGGGGCTGTTTTAGAAAAGCAGGGGATTCTCTGCCACGGGTTTTCTCCTCTGTCTGGGCCCCTGTGAACGGTGGACGGGGGAGCAGTTTGGCTACCTGGCAGGCATTGTTTCTTGAGAAACTTCATAAAACTCTTTCTCAGGGTGAGCAGAGGAGATGATGGCATCACATTCTGTTATTTCAGTTGAGTTTTCACAGTCTAGTGTGGCAGAAACCAGTGCAAACATAATGAGAGTGGCTGGCAAGGGGCACTGTCCAGGGTGTCAAAAAAGTGAGTGCTCTTGCCTATTTAGAAAAGTGCTAGGTGGGTCTCCCCTCAAAACCTACTCAGAATATGTCCACTGCTTTGCGTCTCCTCCTTACGCCGAATCTGAGGCAACATTGTGGAGCTGGACTCCCGCAATGGCCTCCCTGCTCTTCTCCCTGATCCTTTCTCGCCCCCTCCAAACAGCAGCCAAAATTATGTTTTTACAATGCAGATCTTTTAAAAGGCTTAAAACCATTCCATGTCTTCCTCTCTCACACAGAATAAAATCTAATTCCTTACGACAGTCTGGCAGGCCCCGGGAGACTGGCTCCCTCCTTTCAGGCCGTGCCTTGTCACACTCCCCCTCCCTCAGGACATGCTGGCCCCAGGGGCCTTTTCCCGAGTCTGTTTCTGCCTCATGACCTCTGCATGTAGTGTTTCACCTGCCTAGAATGCTTTTCAGGTAGAGGTGTTGGCATGCTTAGAACCTTCTTGTCATGGAAGCCTCAGCTTACAAACAACTTCCCCAGGTGATACCCATTACAAAGTAGACCCATCTACCAGGCCTGTTTTGTTCTCTTTATTATACTCATCTCCATCAGGACTTTCCTAATTTATCTTATTTGTTTCTCATGTGTAGTAAGCTACCCCAAAAGAACGTTATTCTCATGACCATCACTGTGTCACTTGGGCTTAGAAAAGGGCTTGGGATGAAGTAGGAGCTCAGTAAATGTTTGTGGAATATTCAAATAAATGATGGCATTCCCTGAGTTCTGTCTGCTTAGATTCCTCAGCTATACGTTTCATGTATCCTTTCTTCGGGAAACATCTAGTAGGTAGTTGATTAGAGCTTGGGATCTCGACTCTGACTATGTTGTGTTCAAGGCTCACTTTGCCACATGCTAACTGAGTGACTTTTCAAGCCTTGTTAATTTGTCTTTATAATGGGGATAATAATAGCAGGGCAGCATCTTAAGCTGGTAGTGAAGACAAAGTAGCATAATATTTTATTGGCATCTGATACATAGTAATTGCTCAGTAAAAATAATAATTTCGTCAGTTTATGTAGGGTAGAGTGGATTTAACTCAAAGCTTGGGAGGAAAAATGGATGCCTGCTCAGTCTTATTTCCAAGACAAAAATTTCCAGTACAGGCTTTGGTGCCAGAGACATTTAGGTTCCAACCCTAGATCCACCATTTAAGAGTCATTTCATCAGATTTAGTTTTCTCCCTTGTAATGTGGAAAAGTCATACATCCCTTGTAGGCCTGGGGTGAGAATTAGAGATAATGCCTTAAAAAATGCCAAGCTGGTGCCTGGTTTTGTACTCAGTAATGAGTCCCTCATTGCCTGTGTCCCAGCTTCCTGGGTGGTGGGGTTTGCTGGGTAGAGAGGTGGAGGAGAAGGGAAGCAGACAGTCTGGCAACCTGTGGACATTCTTCTCTAACACTTCTGATAGGCACGAGCCGAGGTGCTCTCATCTGACTCTCTTACTCGCCTTCCTGTCTTGCTGGCAGTCACCAGGCTGGAAGCCACGCCATGGCCCCTCACTGGTGGGTCAGCAGGATTTATTTCCTCTCAGTCCTCTCTAATGAAAAGCACTTGCATCCAGTAAATCTTTCCTTTGCTCTTATTAAAGCACTTGAGGTTGGTTATTGAGGTCTATTCCAAGCTAGGTGAGAATCAATAAGGTGTTCCACTTAACCACTTCAGCAATCAACAAGCTATTTTCTTAGTTTTTACTCTGGCCCGTGCCCACAGAAATCCAAAGGTTTATCCAGCCCTGGTCACCTGTGGAGCAGTACAGAGAAATCCCCCTTCATTTCCTTTTTCTCAGAGGACATCAGGAAATCTCAAGTCCTCTGAGCCAGCTCTGCTGTCTGCTTGGCTGTGTCTGGCAGGATAATTACCTATGCTTCTGGAAAGTACTCTTGACATTAAGGGTTGTGGACAACCAACACCTGATTACAAATGGTCTTGTTTTGGCCATCATGTCTTTGTCCACACTGTGAAACTGCTTAGAATGACAGCTACCTTGTCCCTAAAGAGCAAAGCCTTTCTCCCATCTCAAGATTCAAATTCCACCTTTGCATTCAACTCCCTGAGGAAGGTGCAATCATTTGCTCCTTGTAATGTTTTGAGCGTAGGTCTACTCTAGAGCATGTTGCACCGTATCTGGGTTTTGCCTTGTTCTGGTTAGTCTGTGATCTCGTTAAGGGCAGAACCTGGGTCTTAGTTATCTGTGCATCATCAGGACCCAGCCTGGGGCCTGGCGCAAAGTAGCAGCTCAGTCGTGTTTGTTGGAGGGAAGGAAGGTAGGAGGGAAGGAAGGAAGAGGGAAAGAAAGAAAGAAGAAAATAATTATATAGTTTTGGAAATTAGCATAGGTTCAAGTCCTGGCCTTGCCAATAATTGCTGAGTGACCTTAGGCAAGATATGTAATCTATTTCAGCCTCAATTTCCTTATCTGTCAATGAAGTAGATAATCTCTTAAATTCCTTCCAGCTGAAACATTTTGTAATCTTATGCCTCTAAGCCTGTGGTTCTCAACTCTTTCATACCCAAAGCCACTTTATGTAACAAATATTTTGAGATCTCGTGCTGCTTACATGGAATACAATGCTTTCACAAGTATAACCTACCTCCATCGTATTAAAAAAATGTTCTAACTATAATATAAAAGGAAAATAACATGATAAAAATAATGTGTTCCCTTACATAAAAGGACCCTACAAGAAGGCATAACAAAGGAGTCAGAGGCTTGTCCTCCCATGAGAACTGCTTTGAATGACATGCTGCTGCCATTAATGTAACTGTTTGTAATGATAAAGTTCTAAACGAGCAGCAGGCAGTCTTTCCAGAACTGACAAAGTAGTCACATTCTGGAAAATTCGGGATGTGCAAAAACAAAGGTGGGTTTTAAGCTCAGATAATTATAAACAGGCTTTTCATCAATGTGAACATCCTGTGGGACATTCAAAATTTCCCCGGGAAGCAAGAGGATTCTTTCCAGTGCCTGGCTGTCTCTACATATCAGCAGGGCCTCCAATCATTGTACCAAGAAGTTCCCGCCTACCAATGCCTACAATGCTGCCTACAGGATGGTACCATTCCCATGCAGAAGCTGACTCTAAGCTTTACAAGGTCATGTGCAGGGCCGGTTTCACAGACCTGTGATCTGTGGAGATGCCCAGGGCCCCCCTGTTCTCAGAAGGGCTCTGTGCTTGGTTTAATGCTCTGTTGTTGTTGTCTTAAAACTCTTAATGAGTTTTGAACAAGGGGACTTGCGTTTTCATTTTTCAACTGGCACTGAAAATTATGTAGCCAGTCTGGCTTCTGTATCCCGGTAGGATTTCTGCTTTCCTGACTATGTGAAAAATGTTTAGTGTTCGAATGATTGTCTTCTTTTGCCTACCGGTGCTTTCTTTTAATTAGATTATCCATAATTGCTGATGAATTGGTAATCAATTTGTTCATTCATTAAATCAATATATGTTGAACTTCTATTCCATACCAGGTAGACTCTGAAGTCAGAAGACCTGAATTCTAATCATGAAAGAGTTCATAGAATTTTGGGCTCTCTTTGGTTAACATGGCATTATTAATAATAACTACCCTTACTTATTGTACAGAAAACTGTGAATGTAAAAAGATACAGCACATTTGGAACCAAACAGCACACGCTAAGTCCTGTGCCAGTTGCCACTCTCCACTGCTGGAGTGAAGTTTTCTCCATTTCTTCTTCCGTCAGCGGGCACAGAACAGGACACTCTGGGCAGGACATCAAATATTAACTTTTGTATGAGAATCATGAAAGGAATAATTGGATTCAGCTAACTCTATCAATTTGGGTTTCATTAGTTTGGAATTTATGATAATTCATAGAACAATTTTACCAAATTAAACAAAATATGTTTAAGTTCAGTTAATCACAGAATTATAGAAGGTTTGAGCTGAAATGAACTTCAAAAATGATCTGGTGTTTAAATCTGCTACACTCCCTTATTGACTATTCATAGAACCAGCTTTGAATAACTCTTAGTGATGTGTGCTGCAGAAGCATGCACTTTCTACACTAAGAACATTTACAAAAGCAATTTAGCAGTCTTCGTATGCTAATTACAAATTACTCTTATCTACTCATTAAAGCAGGGCAGGGCAGCATGCCTTCTACTTGGCAACACTTATTTAATCTTGTTGTATTTTATAGTAACAAAACTGCTCTGAAAGATGTAATTTATAATTCACACTTTTCACTAATTCAGCTTAGCTCTAAGCAATTAATTTTTTATTAGTAAGGTATTACCATATTGAGGAAGAATAAAAAATATAAGGACTAACTTTAAAAAGTAGTATGCTTAGAATCCACTGGGATATAGTTAATTGGTCCAGAGATTAGTATGCAGGAACAGTTTGTGCTTCAGAGGAAGATAAAAGCTGGTTTTGCTTTACTTGGTTGGAACTAGGGGCTGAGTCATAGTATTGTCCAGGCACGGTGTCATGTCAAGGATGGCCCATCACTGTCATTTAAAAAAATTCTTCTTTAAGATTTTGTTTATTTAGACAGAGGGGCAGGGAGGGAGATAAACATCCAGTGTGGTTGACTCTCACACACCCCCTACTGGGGATCTGGTGTGCAACCCAGGCATGTGCCCTAGACTTGGAATTGAACCAGTGACCCTTTGATTCTCAGGCCAGCACTCAATCCACTGAGTCACACCAGCCAGGGCCATCAGTGTCATTTATGGGAAGAGAAATGGCCATTGCATTTGGAAACTGGAATTCTTTACTTTGTGGTGCCTTTATGAAAATATAATTGATAGGAGCCAAATTCTTTTTTTTTTAAAACATATACCTGAGGACATGTTCACTGATTACTTTAGAGAAATAGCAATGGGGTCGGGGTGGACAGAGAGAGACAGAGAAAGAGAGAGAGAGATTGGTTGCCTCCTACATGCGCTTTGACCAGGGATCAAACCCCTAACCTAGGTAGGTGCCCTCATTAGGACTGAGCCCACCACCTTTTGGTACACTGGATGATGCTTCAACCAACTGAGCCACCCAGACAGGGCAGGAGCCAGATTCTTGTATGGATTACTAGGTGTTTATAGTTTATAGCTGAGAGCTATAATACTTGGAAATTAATACTTTTTGATAACATTAAGGAAATAACAGGGTTTACTTAGGTAGATTTTATATGTAAGCCTATTTATACGCACATGGATGTGTGTGTGTGAGTTTGTGAGTTTGTGATACGATGTACGAAGAGGTCAAACAGTCATGCTCTTTGATGATATCGGGTGGGATGGGCTATTTTATAGTGTTGGAAGGACTCAAGCACCTCGCAAGCAGAACTTCACTCTTAGTGCCCAAAGGGGTGGGAACCCCTCCTCCTGCTGCTGAAGCTCACAGAATGTCGAAATGATACAGCTGCCTAAAAAACGGAGGGGCAGATGGTTCAGGTTAGAGAGACAGGGAGCTGCAGCAAAATACTGAATGCGTTTTCCAAGTGTGTTGGAGGGAATCAGTTTTCCCTAGAAATAAATTATTTAACACTTAGGGCCTAGTATTTAGAGGCTGAGCTCTAAGCAAGTGTGCAGGCAAAGAAGATGGCTTATTAGTGGGGGCCCCAAGAAGACCGACTGTTCTGCAGTCTCATTAGTTGTAGTGTTCTTCAAAGCCTGGTCGGCCAACCACCTGCATTAGACTCACCATCGAGCTTATTAAAAATGCTAATTTCTCAGCCCCACTTCAGCTTTGCTGAATCAGGAATATGTATCTTTTAACAAGCTTCCTGCGTAAGTTTTAGTTACACTGAAGACTGAGAATCAGATTTTTTTCCTCCCAGGAAAACTCAATAAGTATCAGTTTATTGTCTCCTCTCTGGAATGTGTGTCCTATGAGGTCAAAGGGCCAGGTGCTGTTCCCCAATGTATTTAGGGCACCTAGTTTTATCCATGGACCATAAAAGTCAATATTTTACTTATTCAATAAATAGTTTTGAACAAATGAGTGAATGAATGAACAAAAGACATTATAAACTGATAACATAGCCCATTAAATGTATTTTCCTGTTATTTGTATTTTGGTAGTAGAGCCAAAAGATTCTAGTTTTATTTCAGAATGGGATTAAACATTGTCAATAAAATTCATTTAATGTCTTAAAAAAATTTCACCCTTAAAAGTTTTAAAGCATTATTGCATATAGGTATCTCAAGGAGGTGGGATTCTCCCTGAGCCACAGTAAAGATTTTGGCACTCAGAGTGGGGAACATCAGGTATGTGTAGTGTCCCTCATAGAATTCTTAATAGTTTCTGCCTCTGCCCTATATTCACGCCCAGTGAGAGAGGTACTGTGCGGAAACATGCATGAACTTACAGTTAAAACCCAGAGGGAAGAGTTCAAAGACAGAGCACATCATATTGTGGTGGTTTGAACATCTTTCAACTCCCTCCCCGTTACGTAACCTAAGGATACAGTGGAGCTGCAACCTTACCCGAGGCCCTTCTTCCCCAGACAGAGGTTGTTTCATAAAATCCACTCAGGCCCTTCTTCTCAAGTTCTTCATACACTTTTCACCAGAAAAAAGAAATCATTCATATCTAACAAAGGGTCTTGGATTCTTTAGATAGTTTCCATTATAAGTTTTTGGCATTGCTGTTACCCTCAGCTCAAGTTACCTTTCTGATCCCCCTTCTTTCATCTGCTGAAAATGGATTATTTCCTTATTAGCTTGAAACCATTACTGTTCACCGGGAACAGCGCATGTATGAACAATGCTACCTCTGGAATATTGCTGAGGATTCATGGTGGCTCAGAAACTTGTCCTTAAAATGAGCTTTCCTGAGGGTGGTTGGCAGCGTGCTTTCTGGAAAGGGCTATTATCACCAGGAAACTTTTCAGGCCTCTGTCTTGAGAAAGCTGAGCCCTGCCAGTACCTGTCAGGAAACCACAGCAAGATCTTCCTGGGGAGCCCTGGGCCTCAGAGGCGGGCCCTGGTGGGCCCGCTCCATCGTGTGCACCTGGGCCTACGTGGTGTGCGAAGCAGACCCAGGGAATGGGTCTTCAAGTCCTTTACACTCCGCTTCAATCAGAGTGTTCATTTGGAAAAATAAAAAAAGGATCCTGTTCCTATACATTTTAGAAATCATTCTCATAGATTATCTTAAATTTGAAACATTTCCTGAAGTTCTTTACCAGGGTCCATGGATCTGATTCAGGGATCTGTGAATCTGGGTGGGAAAGTTATACCTTCATGTTCACTAATCTGGTGGGGCAAAAGGAGGTTTACAGTTGTGAGTACACGAAACACAGGGTTTATTCTTGTACTATTATTTATTAATTTTTGTATTATTTTCTATATGAACAACTATGAACCTACTTTTGCCCCACCCTGAATAACTGAAATTTGTCATTTTTATTAGTCATTATTAGAAAAAGTCAGGCCTTAGAAAAAGTCATGTTGCCAGTAGGAATCACAGATATTTTGATATTAACAGCATTGCAGTCACTGAAGATATGTTAGAAAATGATTTGTATTTGCCTCCATTTTGAAATTCTGGCCACTGTTAGGCCCTCCAATAGGGCTTGCTTTTTGATGCATTAATCAAGAACACTTAAATTACCATAGCACAGTATTAAAATATTTTAAATATTTTAATAACCAGATGTCAGTATTATTAGTGTCTTTGGTAGTTTAATGCATTTTCTTTTATGCATTCAAAATTATTCTGACAACAGGCCTCATCAAACTGTTAAATGGGTCCACAGCACTAAAAAGGTTAAGAACTCCTGAAAGCAACTCAGCGTCTGCATTTCTTGGTTGCAGTAGCTAGTGAGTTATGATGAGGTATGGAAAGAGCCCTAGACTTGACATCAGAAGGCTTGGGTCTGAGTCCCAGCTTTGCCACTTGTCAGCAAAAGAGTGGGTTGTGTGCTCCTTCTTGTTATTGAGATATAAATAGCTCCTCCATGGGGTTATTGGGAGGGTTAAATAAGTAACAGAGGCTCTTCCTGTCTCTGGTTTCCCCATCTCACCTCTTTTTCTTTTTTCTTGTCAAGGAAAATTACCTTCATGTAAATATTTGTCTGGCACCTACTACCTATGTGAATTGAGCAGTGACATCACAATCGGATGTTTTCTTCCATTTTTTTTAAACAAGAGACAAATCCACTTTTATTTATTTACTTTTTAAAAATTAAAACAATTTTATTATCATGTTTATTTATTATTTATTTTAAATTATAGTTTTGCATTCAATATCATTCTGTATTAGTTTCAGGTGCACAGCATAACAAATAGAAAATAGTGTACCTTAAAAAGTGTTGTCCCTCATATTTCTGGTACTCACCTGGCACCATACCTAGTTATTACAACACTATTAACTATATTCCCCATGCTATAATTTACATCCCCATGACTATTGTGTGACTACCAATTTGTACTTCTTAATCTCTTCACCTTTTTCACCCAGTCCCCCAACCCCCTTCCCCTCTGTCAACCATCAGTCTGTTTTCTGTATCTATGAGTCTCTCACAAACATGAATATATTTTTCTTCTAAAATAAAATTCTGATGATGCTGCTCCACCCCTGCCTATAGGGTTTCCTCCAACCCCTAAGCATGGCATAAAGAGACTTAACCCACTTCACCCCTGCTACCCACTCACCCACTTCAACCACAAAGGGCTTCTGGCCACTTCCTTGCCACATCATCCATTTCTTTCCTTTAGACCTTTGCCCATGCAGTTGCTTGTGCTTGCAATGCCTGACCCATCATTTTCATCCAGAAAATGCCCACTCAACCTGTGACACCTCTCTGCAGCTTCCCCTGGGTCTGCAGCAGAATGCCCCCTCTCTGTGCTCTCAAGGACTTGCTCTGTTCTCTCATACAACATTTCACATGTAGTATGCTAATTTGTGTCTTCCATGTTTGGTTCTCTCACTCTCTTTTACACTATAGAGTATCCCAAGCTTGGGATAGAGAGCTGTATTGGGGAGGAATCTTGATGGCTTGAAAAACTATGTTGGTCTTATAATTTTGTTGATTTGACTTTAATCATGTTATTTCTTTTATTTTGAATTCCAGATGCCATTACAGGAGCCCTTGAGATTTTTATGTGAATCCAAGGATGGCATCTACAGGAAGGAGTGGATTTGAAAAATTATCAAGGATGACAATACATGTGGTGAGTTCTGGGGAAGCACAGAGAAGGAGACTTAACCAGGAATGGCCATCTTCCTTGAGAAGTTTCGGTTGATTTTCTCCTCCTGGAATACACTACAGTAAAGCCTTCACCTCTCTCCTTCCCTGTCAACTCCACAGAGTTTCTGGAGAAAAAATGAGCCCACCAGGCCAGTATGAAAACAAGGAGGGACTAGAGTTTTCTGTCCTGCTCTGCTCTTGTTTTCACATTCTTGGCTTTAGAGGTGGTATTCTGGCAAGAGAAGCCACCGGCTGGTGGTGGTGCTCTTCCACCATCCACCCAGCCTCAGGTTCTAAAATCCCCACCGTGTCTGAGGGCAGAAAGGCCATGGGGTGGACCTGCTGAAGGGTGTTGCAAGCAAGCTGTGCTCCTGTGGAAAGGTTGGTGGAGGGACCTGCACATGGTGAGCACCTATGTCAGGCACTGTGCTGTGTATCTCACAGCACCTCAACCTTTGCAGCAAAAGTGTCAGTTAGATATCCTTTACATTTTACAGATGAAGGAACTGAGGCTCAGAAAGCTACGTTATTTGCTCAAGTTTCAGGGGTAATGCTGGGATTTGAACCCAGGTCAGTGTGACTGCTCAAGCCATGTTCTTTCTACTCCAACCAACTGTATTACAGCTCATGTTATAGCCCCACATCTTGTTCATCCTATAGTTCTCAATGGCTTAAGTGACAATGGTTTGCCACAAAAGGCAAGAAAAGTATGTTTATTCATCTTTAGCTTTATGCTTTGTGTAAATTATGGACAATAGGAATATATTTATAACACATTAGTATCCTCTTGGTTTATAAAATGCTGTCACATAATTGTTTTCTTTGACACAGCATTTCCTAAGACACCCCCAATTTATAAACAAAGAGGTTAAGGCACAAAGTGGTTAAGTGACTTGCCCAAGAGAGGCAGATTCATTCAGTCATAAAGATGGGCCTGAACTTTTTCTACTTCGCATTTTTAGCCTGAAAGGCAGAAAACATGTGCTCAAGGGGGAGATCTCACTAAATTTTATGTCCGATTGTCCTCTTGCTGATGTAATCCTGTCATGCCTGGTTATATCCCTTTGGAAAGCCACCAGCAATCCTTTTTCTTTTGATATTTTTATGTTAAGAACATTCCCTGTGTGAACCACCTCGCTCTTTCACAAACAACCAACTCAGCAATATCCCCTGAAGTGCATGCTGCATGTCCCAGCTGCACCCCATCCCGCGGGTTGCTCTAGCTTCCCTTCCAGTTGGATTTCACTCAGATCCTCCCATTACAGGAGGGAGCAGGGAGGAAGGTGGTTATCTTTGTGGACGTGGGTGCTCCTGGACTCTTTGTCCTTGTAGTCATGTCCCAATTAGAATAAAGGGCTCCCCAAAGGGGAACGGTTATTTAAGTTTTGTAAATGCTGCCCTCAGAAAAAAACCCACTCGACATAAATGTTTCATGGCTAACCTCTGCGAGGCTAGCATGGGAACATTCAGCTGTGAGGGTGTTTATATTTGTGGAACTCTCTTGAACATTTGCTGCGGGTTTCAAACAGCTGCTCTGCTGAAGCTCTGGGGATAGGAAGATCATGAATATTCAGGTGAAGCCACCAGAATGAACAGCCGTTAATAGAATAAATGCCTAAACAGTTGTGTAAGGCTTATTAAGACCTATTGGGGCTGAGATAATAAATTCCCGCTCCGACATGTTGCAACTACTGTCGCTTAAACATTTTGGACCACCTTTTCCGAACTGAAGGGAAAAATGATGTTAGTTCTCTGTGAAACACAAAGAAACACCTGGAAGCCTTGGCAAGGGGATGAGATTTGGCAGAGATCTTTCCGTGTACCGGTGCATCCTCAGGAAAATGATGTGCCATTCATTGTTCCTGTTGTCAAGGTTATCTCAATCGAGTACAGGCTGGATTGGCACTGCTCTCGCACTGGAGAGAATCTGCCCGGACTCCATCAGGCTGCCTGGACATCAGCTGAGAGCCGAGCCAAAGGTCTGGGGCACTGAGTCGAGCCGTCAGCACTCTCACCCTGAGCCCTTGCATCAGCCCCTTCCGACGTGGTATTGGAGGGACCGATATATACTAATATTCCTCTCTTTTCCCCTCTGCTCCATAAATCCATAGTAGGAATGCGATACAAAGATTGTAAATGTAGAAGTGACCTTTCCAAGTGACAACACCTGGTGTGTTACAAAGTCCGTTGCAGACTGGGTTGGAAATGTGCATGCTGTAAATATGGGAAATGTGGGAGACAGGGGAGAGGAGCTGTTCTCTCCTGTGATGGTAGCTGTCACATTGTGTTAGACCGAGTCAAACTGCTCAGTTCTGGCACTGAGTCACAAGGCATTAACCGAGGGGAAGCAGAGGAACTCACTCAGGTTTGCACCTAGAGGCAGACTCAGTAATATTTGATCAGAAACCTGCTGTCAATTCAGATAAAGGGCATTTGACTTCAAATAAAGGCGACTAACTTAATGAAGGAATTGTGTACAAGTAAGGCTGCATTTGCTTCTCCACACCTGTCAGGGCAGCTCCCGCACACTTGTCAGGTTCCCTTATTTTCCCCACCTCTGAAGACACTTTGGGGTCCTGGTAAGACTCTGAGTCATCAGAATTTTGGAAAATGCACAGCAAAGAAATGCACATTTTTTAGTGTGGCTACATAGGTGTAGATTTTAAGGTGATGAAGATCTGAGATTGAATCAAGACCTGAGTGACCCGAGGCAAGTTTTATACTTCTCTGAGGTACAGTTGCCTCATCTGGGACACAGGGATTATTCTATCTACCACAAGCTTATTCTGAGAACTCAATATGTGCAACCCACCTGGTAAAGGAACAGGCTCATGGTAGTTCCTCAATTAGTATCATTCATTCATTCATTCATTCATTCATCATTCAACTATTCATGAGTTTGTTTACTTCACTTCTTCCCCATTCCTTCTATCAATGACTTAGCCAAAGTTAGGTTTAAAGACTCCCTTGCAAAGTAGATATTATCTTCTTTCTTATGCAGCTGCAGATGTCTCCACGATTTAAAATACAGGATAGATCAGCAATTTGCATAAAAACCGGGCAAATGAAAAGGGGGAAATATCTTATGTGCTCCTTTCCTTCAGGCCTCCATATTCTACTCTCCATCCGTATGGGTGACCTGGTGATCAGTATAAGAACCAAATCTGTTTTGGGAGCTTTTGTGTCATGGTCAAAGTTCTGGAGGAAAAACAGATGGAATAAATTAATTGGTCAAAGCATGCTTAACTCAAAGGACATTTCTTTCCAAGAGTGGCCACAGGGCAGGGGACACGTGCAAGGGACAGGTGGCAAAAGGGCCTCAGAAACCCTGAGGGCTAGGACGGGGCATCAATCTATATTTTAAATACAGATTCATGGTTTTGCTCTAAAAACCAAGTAAGTTAGGAGGTGTCTGAGAGTCCTTGTTCTTCCAGAGATGGGTCAGAAAGTGACTCTGAAAATCTGTCCAAACGGCAAAATTCTTTCAGAAGAGGGAGTTGGAAGCCTTTCCTTTTATGTGTCCTTAATGAAGTTGAGGCAGACATTTGTCTATAACAGAGATTTTCAACTGGTGTGCTGCACTAATGTTTAAAACATGCAATACCTGACTATTTAGCCAGGGGCACTGTCCTCTTTTCCCTTAGATTATCAAATTTTTAAAAAAAGGACAACAGCCAACTCAACAGGATCTGTCTGGTGTGAATGAATCAAAATTATACCTATGTTTTTTTGTCAACTTGGCAAAAAGTATATTTTGTGGTGTGTCACAGAATATTGGTAATTAGCTTATGTGTGCCATGAGATTAGAAAAGTTGAAAACTGCTGGTCTATAATAAGGCCTCTTGGCAGAGTTTGGGTGGGGGGGTCATTGATACCTTGAGGAAGTTGTCAGCAAAGTCTACTCCCTTGGCCAACAGCAGAGGCCTGGCTGTTCCGAGACCAGATTGTCCAACCGTGTCTCTCTTTTCTCCCTTCCCCAATCACAGGCTAGTAGTCATTTCCTCACCTCCTTATGGCCTCTTTTTTGGTCCCCTTAGTATTGACTATCACTCTCTGGGTTCCGATCAGAAGAGTCCCACTCCGGGATGCAGATCTTTGGGAATACCTGTTTTTGTCACATAGCAGTGTGTACTTGGAGTGAATCCAGACAGAGCAGAGGGACTCCCCAGGGCCCCAGACTGTGGATTGGACACATACACTATACCTGCCCTCCTGCCCCAGATCTCTTCATCACATGAAGCTGCTTTACCAATTCTCTTTCCCTCTGAACCTGAACAAACAGGAAACAGCACATGCTTTTTATTCCAATTCTGGGGAAAAAGGAGCTTTTCCAATGAAAACACATGCCAAGTGGAGTCCCTCTTTTTCCAAGAGGTTTGGGAATGAGTGATTTTATTTTTATCCAACAGGAAAAACAAAAACAAAAACAAAATCAAGGTGGTATTATAGAAAATCAATGCGGGAAGAGGCCCGAGAGATGATTGAGCCCAACTTGCCAATGCAGGGAGCTCAGAGGTTAAATGACTGCCCCGACGTTACGGAGGTTGGGAGACAGCTGAGGCTGCTGTGGGAAGTAATAAGGATAAATTATGTTTGCTGAGAGCTTTGTGTTAGGTGCATGCATTATATCATTACTCCCTAACAGCACCTCTTATTCAGGTGAGGAATCAAAGGCTTGGAGTAGTGGGGTGCCTCACCCAGCATCACATAGACCTAGGAGGCATACTTGGGTCACTTTGGTTTCAAAGCTGAGTTCATCAATGCTGCTCATCCTAGACTGCTTCCCACTGTTCCCCACTTTTAAGTAAAGTTTGTGAGTCCAGAAGAGAACTGAGGGCTCTGTGCTTGCAAACAGCAACAATTGGATCAAACTTCCCATGTTAAGTTGCCCAAGCAGAGCCAATGAGAGCAGATCTCCTGAGCTGAACTTTGGTAACTGAGCCTAAGCCACTAGCTTAATCTCTTGCAATCTTTGACTCAAAAAATTTTATTTTGCAGTTGTGGTTAGCGGTAATTTAAAATATGTTCCAGATGTGACTACAGGCTGCTGAGCAGGTCTCTGGGCATGAGGGAGCTGGGCCATGTGTGCATTAGCACCCAGGGCTGGCTCAGGAAGTAGGTCTATCAGCTGAAAAAGGTAACAAGCTTCCTTTAGCCTCTGGCGAGAGGAAACAGAGAATAGGAGGGGGAGGGCTGCAGCTGGCTTGAGCTGGGTGGCTGGGGCTGAGATGGCTAGGCTACTTGGAGGGAAAGCAGCCCCCTGTTTCCGTGCAGTGTGGCAGGGATGCATGATTTTTGGGATCAGGCAGACTTGAGTCTGCACTTTACAGCTGTAGCTGTTAAGTAGCTTAATTTCTCTAAGCCTCAGTATACTCATCTATAAAATGAGTACTGATACCTGCCTTATAAGGGTTGTTTGGAGAATCAGGGAGAAAGTATGCAAAGAAGCTGATTACGTTTTTATTTGGAGGCAGGGACAATAACTTCAATTGATCAATTGATTAATTTTTAGACTTTTTTCTCCAAGTGTCTCTTCCTGCTTTCACGTTCCTGAATTTTTAAAGAGAGTGGATCTCAAGGAGTATTTTTAGGTTTCCTGAGTGGGGTCGCGGGATGGGGATGACAACTGCTATACAAGGAGAAGAGATGCAGGGTATGGCGGCAGTGGCTGGAGGAAAGGGAGTGTGGAGAAGGTGCAGGGAGCAGGGGAGAGGCAGCAAGAGCTATAGGGAAAGGAACTTTGGTAGAACCAGTGATATTTCCAAGGTTGAGTTAGAGGAGGTTTTGCTTTGTGAAATGAAATGTAAACCTCCTGCTTCACCTTCAATGAAGAAGCCTTTGGTAAAAACCTATATTACTCTTCATTGCTTTTGTGATGTGGCTTGTGATATCCATTGAGAACAGGCTCCAAGGTAAAAATGGCTCAGAGCAGCTCACTTATATTCAGGTTACTTTGCAGGATCTGTGTGTCGGGCAGGTTACTCTGTATCCTCTGGGCATTGCCCAGTGCAATGGACTGAGCAGTCAACAACTGGCAGGCTGGGCTGACTTGCTTCAGAATTCAAAGAGCTCTTTTTCTTAGTAACCTGCCTAAGTGGGATGAAATTGGTGGTGGTATGTATGAGGGAAAGCAATGAAGATCAATTTGGAGATCAATTTTTCCTTGAAAAATCTCAAGGAAAGAAAAGGGGAACATCTACTTTAGTGGTACATGTAGGGTGAATACAGAGGGAAGCACTCATGAAGGTTATTTTAGTCTTATAGAATCCAAGAGATGAAAGTCCTGTTTGTCAGACAGTGATGATAATCAATGGACCCTCCTCTCTGGGTGTCCTGGAAGGAGGTCTGTACAGTGTGGGAAGCGGATACAGGGAGCCAGGCCAGGAGTCTCGGTTCTGCCACTCTCCTTGTGACAGTCACCAAGTCATTCACCCTCTCATGTCCTCCTGCCTTAGAGGAAAGTCAATAATGGCTGAAAACAGGGCCGTAGGGAGGATGTAATAGGTTATCATAAAAGTGCACTCTAAACTATAAAATGCTGCACAAATACACTGTGTAATACAAATGTGATATTTGAACTCAATGCTTTCAACTTAGGTGACCTCTCTGAGCCTCAGTTTCTCTAAAGGAAAGAACAAGTAGCAATATTGATTGTGCTGAGTTGTTTTGAGGACCTGAAGAGGCAAAAGTGTTTCATAAACTATACAGCTCTATAAACATTAAGGTTTACTGCGACTGCCTTTACTTATGAATTTTAGTATTGATCTCATATAGATTAAAGGAAAAAATGAAGCCCTTATATTAAACACCACATAGGACACAGAGCTTTTTAATGCCCTGTAAGGCTCATTTCCAGTAAGAGGAAGACTGCTAGCCTTTCTGAAATGAAACACTCTTCCAAACCATTTTATTTGAACTTAATTTTACTATGTGGCTAGTGTGGACAGAGTTCTTCTGTGGGTAGTACATGACTCACCCCTCAAGCTTTTCCAACAACAGTGAAAAGTTACAGCTATTTGATTTATCCAATAAAGAGTTATTAGCAGTAATAATCCCGGAGAATATTAAGTTAGCAATGATTCCTGTTCTCAGGGAGACCCAGGATTGAGTACTGTGAACACTTTGTGACATCTCATCTGCTGAACAGAACAGATGCAGAGACTGGGGCTTTGAACCCTGACTGAAGTAGCCTCACTAAGTCAGTCCACCACTCCCTGGCTTGGTCATCCCAGTTTGGGCACTACAGACCTGAATTTGTATGGCCTGCTGGACATAAGACCCTGCAAGTCCTAAACTCAACATGTACCCAACTAAACAAAGCATCTCTTCCGTAGACCTCCTCCTGCTCACTGATTCCCTGCCTGGTTAGCATCACCACCATCTGCCTAGAACCAAAGACTAAATATTTTAATGTCACAATTGATACTACCCCCTGAATTCCCAACACCAGTCAGGATTGGACTATGGTCAGCCAGGCAAATCACCTAGCCAACAATTGCCATTTGTCACATCCTTCTCATTATTGCACCTACTGTCCCATTTCAGTCCCTCATTATTCCCATGTGGACCACTACAGTTTTGATTGTCTTGCTTAATCTAGTCTGGATCAATTGTTCTGCCTGCCTTTAGTGTGTTCTTCTATACAGTCCACTCTCCACTCCTCTGCCATGCTGATCTTCTGAAAGCACAGGTCTGAGCATCCCACTACCCTGCTCCCAAGCCTTCCATGGCTCCCTACAGCCTATAGAATAAGTTTTAAATCCCCTAACCTGGCTTTCTAGGTCCTCCACGATTTTTTTTATTATTCTCTGTTCCTGTTCCTTACCACATTCAATCACTGGCTGTTTCCTAGGCATACTTTGCTTTCCTTCCTCCCTTCCTTTGTTCATACAGTTTTCTCCACATATGAAATCTCTTCTCATCCTCCCAGGAGATCCCAAACTGATGTCTCTTTCATGAGGAGTCCCTTAGCTGGAGGTAAATGTCTTTTTCATTTATATACCTACAGAAATTTCTGTATCTTTTAGTTAGCTCTTATTACCTACACTCTATCATGTAATGTAAGTGTCTTGGGTAGAGGGCAGCACAAATGATCCTTTCTCGGAGAGGTCACCTATGAACTCTTCCTGTAAAGTACAGGGTAGGGCAAAAGTAGGTTTACAGTTGCGAGTACATGAAACAAAGTTTACTTTTGTATAATTATTTATTAGTTATTGTATTATTTTTCATACAAACAACTGAAAACCTATTTTGCCCCATCCTGTACATCATCTCCTATTATTCATTCATGGAGTCACATTCTTTTCCTATAAAATACTTAACAATGTTTATAATTTTGTATTTGTATGTATGCTTGTTGCTTAATATTTGCCTTATCTACTGCACTGTGAACTCCCTTTGGGCATGGACTATACCAGTTTGTTTTTCTATCATCAGGGATTAGCAAAAGTGCCTGGCTCATAGCATATGCTAAACAAGGAGCTAGGTAAGTAAATGAATGAAGTGTCTGCAGTGCTACTTGGATCATTAACTTCTTGAGGCTATCTTTGCATTTTACCATTTCATCTATCACCATCCTGCTAGTAGTGCCCAACCAAAAATAACTGAATTGAATTTTAATTTTAGGTCTTCATTTCTTTTTATTGAGTGAGGAAACTACAGTGGCTAACTATTTAGCCTTTGGATTTGTCCATAAAAAAAAGGTGATGTAAAAATTTGCGACTAGATAGCCTTTGCTTGCATTCCAGCAGATGTCCACATAAGAAGCCCCTGACATGCTTACCAATGAAAAGACTTGCTATGGTAAAGCTGACCAACAAAGTGGATCTTAGCCACAGAAGGATAATTAACAAATATCTGACGTGAGTCGTTTACACTGCTACTGTCAAGAACAATCATGTTAGTTGTCAGGCATGGATTCTAGCTGTGACATTAACATGGGCAGAAATTTATGTATGTGCTCATATTGTGGATGACCCATGACTTTAAGTGGGCAGAACATAATTCACTTCTAAATTAATTGATCAACCATTCCCATATTTGTTTGTTATTTTGTTCTTTCATATTTTATTTACTCATGTGCTTTCTGACTTGACAAGCACCAGAGTGGTAATTGTGGGCTGAGTGGAGCAAGGGTGGTGAGCCAAAACATAGCCCATACCAGCACCAGCCCTTGCTGAGAGCTTAGTGTGGCTAAAATGATCACAGAGACTTTATGGGGAAGTCACTATGTATAAAAATGATTCTTCTCTTTGACAGATAAAGGGAAAATGGGGTCTTCATTCAATAATTTTATATTGTTCTTGTCTGTTGGCTCCAGGTGGCCATTATCCATTTTGTGTGCATGTGTGTGTGTGATGAGCTGTGCATGTGTGTATGTGTACATTATGTACATGTCTGTATGTATACAGTGAACTAACCATGCCTAAATTCTGGTTGTGAAAGAGAAATACAGAAAATTAAAAATTCTGGTTTTCAAAATCCACTATTTATAAACCACTTTTTAAACTATAGAACTCATTGTTCAAGTCATTGACCAAGTAGAAAGACAGTACGTAGTCAGGCGAGAACACGGGTGGGTCGTTGGAGTAGGGGCCCAGCTTGAGCTGCTCAATCACCCCTCAAAGAATATCTGGGGCTCCAAGACACATACTGTAAAACCCACCGGCCTAAATAATTATCTCTGTTGTCTCTCTCTGACCTCTTCGCTTTAATTTTCAAAGTTTTATTTACTAGATACATGTGATTGATACACCAAGAAGGAATCAAAACACAACTGGCTGTGGGCACTACTCTCTATGCATAAGATTCCCTCAGCTGTACAAGAATTTACCAATATCCAGGTGTAGAGAAGGTTGGCACCTGTTAAAGTCTCTAAGCCTCCAAGCAAGGTCATCCAAAGGGGACTCTGGAGCCTGTGGCCAGGATCATAGATGTAGAAACAGATCCCTAATGTGATTGCAGGTGTGTCTAAAATATTTCAGGTCCATCAAATAGTGTATAAAATGGTGAAGTGAACACTAGGTGCCCAACATCAGCGTTAGAATGAAATGCTTTAATTATAATGGAAGGCCTCTGTGTACCCATTTACCTGCATTCCTCCTGCCCACACCACACCCCTGTCTACCCCACCCCTTCAGGTAATCATTGCTCTGGATTTGTGGTAATTATCTTCAGCTTCCCATCATTTTCTGAAGGCCACTGTGTATAATTTGGTTTGTATGAACTTTAGATTCATTATTCAGCAGGGAGAATTTCTAATTCTTTTAGATTTTTCTGCTTTGGATTATCACCAAGTTCCTTTTTTATTAGTTATCTGACCCTCTGAAGATAATTTGAACTTGACTGGGTATTTAAGTAGGCAGCTACAACCTGTGTATGTTGTTCCACTGAGACCATGGTCAAGCTCCCCATTAATTCAGCTCACCTATGGTGAATAGCAATAAGATTGAGAAGAGCCAGGATGATATAAAAATTGAAAACTGGGTTATTAATCCTTGGGGAAGGCTAATGAAGAGAAATTTGGGGAGTGTAATTGCCATCCAACTATTTTAGGGACTTGCATTCTCCATACTCCTGACACCTAATTGATCATCAAGTATTCTCAATTTCACTTCTTAAGTTATTTCTAAATATCTTTCAACTCTTTCCCTCCTTCTTCATCAAATACACAGTGCCTTTGTATATTCAGGCCCTTATTACTGTGAGTTGTTCTTTTGTATGTAACTTCTTAACTTACTTCATGATTCTATTCTCTCCATTCCTTTTCCTGAATCCAGAGAGATCTTGTAAAACACAAATTAGAATAGATTATCCATTTTTCTTAACATCTTTCAATGGCTTCCCATGGCCCTCAGGGTACAATTCAGTCTTCATAGGCAGAGCCCCTGCCTATCTTTGTGCTTCATCCCTCGGTCTTTGGTCATGTTGAGTTCTTTTCGTTTTTTTCCTCTCATGTAGCTGGGCCTGGGCCTGCTATGAATCCCACTTGTCCTTTAAGCTTAGGTCTAGATCACTTCTTCTGGGAATCATTCTTTGATTGCCTCTTTTGGAGCTCTTATAATACCTGTAGACTTCTCATCTTTGCACTAAATAAACTGCATAATTAGATTTTACTTCTAGGTCTCCATCTCTGGACTTCAGGCTTCATAAAAGGTAAGGAATGTTGTTTTTTCCTGAAATGTAACATCCCCCATTATGGCTGGTCCAACCATGGTTGAGAAATGAATGAATGCATGTGTGAATGAATAAAACTAGAGGAGGATAACTGAGGATCATTTCTTCACTCACATGCAAGCTTTAATAATTGTGGGGTTTTGACTGCTTCATTCTTTGCTATAGTCTCTGCACCAAGAAACATGTATGGCACATAATTGGCTCTCAATAAACAGTTGACAAGTGAATAAACTGACTTGTTTATGATTCTAAAGGGTGGAACCTTGACAGTGGGTGGAAACTCCAGGCAGACTGTCTGAGGAACTCATTTTAGCCCAGTGGCTTACCAGTAGGACTCTCAGTCCTCTGCGTGCTTTAAGCCAGCAGAAGCCAGGTCTGGCCGCATGGTTGGCATTCTCTTCCCATAGGATAAGTATTTTTTCAACTCACATTCTGTGGACCGCCTGGGAAGCACCTACCAGAATCACTCAAGGTGCTCATTGATATTGCAGGTTCCTGGGTCCCACAGTCAACAAGCTGAATCAGAATTTCTGGGATCTGCATTTTCACCAGCTTTTAACTTGTTTCCTGTGGACACTAAGAAGGTTCAGCAATGGCATGGGCTACTCTTGAAGGGTAATGAATACCCCACCACTGAGGGAGATCTAGAAGAGTTTGGGCAACGTAGGTTGGGTAACACTAGGCATGTGTCTGACTCTCCCACTGCGCCCCCTAAGGAATACACGAACAGCACAGTGAAGGCACTCAGTAAGAGCTGCTGAAAAGAATAATGGGGTCAAAGAATTGTCCATACAAAAATCATTAGATAAACACATATAAGTGATATTATGTGCTTGCTCTTTAAATACTTAAAAAAGACTGAATCATTTATACAAAACAACAATCAGCCTGGTTATTTTTTTGAACTTGAAATTCCCTTATATTTGCAAATACCACCACAGATATGAAGTTATTAAATTTCTTCTATAATATTTTTTAGAAGTCACACTTTTTGAGCATTACAAAATGTCACCGAAAAGAAATCCATTCAAGTTCACTTGAAGTTGACCTGAAACAGGGAAAATGGGGCTTGAAATTGAGGAACCACAGTCATAATGACCTTAATCAATTTGCAAACACTCCCCAGGAAGGAGGATACAAAGATATATAAACATAGTTCATACAACATAAACAATTTATTTCATTTGGCAGAAGATATCTTTAGGGAGGGTAATGAAGGGGCTTGTTCCTTTCGCTGTTTGTCATGTGTTTTCTTCAGCATTTGTAAAACACTGGTATTTTCAAGGATACTATTCCAATCACCTTGACACTTTCCTGCCTGAGATCTTCTTTTCCCAATGGAAATACTAGCAGCAGAAAAAAAAAAATCAAAAAGTCTTGTCAGGCTGGGAATGTCTTTTCAAAATAAACCAGGAGGACTTTCTGACTCTTAGTTTTGGAATTTTCAGCAGATGACCATGGATTTCTTCACAGATATACTTTTTGACCGAGTGAGCAGGTAATCATTTTTACTTTTCTGGTCGTAATGCATTTCAGTATCCATATTTTCTATTGATTTGGATATTTAAAGATAATTAAAATGTTGTCACACAGTGGTCAGTTGGCCTTCAAGGATATAGCCTAAGGTATAGCCAAGAATATAACCTCCCTGTACTTCATCTCTTTCACTTAATGAGGGGACACTATGTATAGTGGGTAGAATGGTGACCTACCACCCCCAAATATATATATATATATATATATACACAGAGCCTGTGTATGTGATCTTAATTGGAAAGAGACAATTTTGGCAGTAATAATTAAGGATCTTAAGATGAGCTAACTCTAGGTATTCAGGTAGGCCCTAAATCCAATGACTAGTTTCTTTAGAAGAGGAGAAGACAGTCACAGAGGAGGAGGAGATGGGAAGGTGAAGGCAGAGATTGGCATGTGTGTCTGTAAGACAAGGACCACCAAAGACCGCTGGCTGACATCAGAAGAGGGAGAGAGGCCCAGTCCTGTTTCTCCCTTGGAGCCTCCAGACAGAACCCGCCCTGCTGACACCTTGATCTCAGACTTCCCTCTTCCAGAACTGAGAGAGAACAAATTTCTGTAGTTTTAAGCCACCCAGTTTGCCATCGATGGTTACAGAAGCCCTGGGAAACTAACACACTATGCTTTGGACCCAGTGTCTCCAGCTTATTGCTACCCCAGTCTGCTATAAGGCTAGACTTACCCTGAAGTTCAAGGCCTCCTGAGTCTGTGTCAGGCAGTGGGACCTTGAGAACCATAGTCATCTTAGGGTGGAAAAAATAGAAAAATAGCTAACTTTTGTTGGCCACTTATTTATCAGGCATGGTGCTAAGAGATTTACATGCATTATCTTACTCAGTCTTTACAGTAGATCTCTGAAGTCGGTTCCATTATTTTCTTTCATTTTCTGCCTGAGGAAATGAGGCTCAGAGGGTTTACCTAGGACATGTTTAGGCAAGTATAGTGTTGAGAGCAAGGCTGAGCTCTAAACCTGGGTCAGCCTCACTCCAAAGTCTTTTCTCCAAATCATTCAGAATTTCAAGGAAAACAGACAGCTCCTTGAGTGCCTAAGTAGATCTCTGACTGGCAGGTGGGCAGCCCAGGGGGATCTGTGTGCTTTTCTAAATTCTAAGACTCTCTTTGCTTGAAAAGGGGGTGGTGGATTAACTCATGAAAGGACTCCCAGAATGAGGGACTCAAATCTGATTTTTATTTATTTCTCACCAAACTGTGTTAGAAAAAAATATTATTAACACTGTTACAAGTTATTTGAAATCATGGGATATTGAGGTTACTCATGAAGAGAGGAAACCACCAACATTACATTTCAGAATCTATTTCACATTGTGATATCTTTACATTGAAAAGTATATCTTTACATTAGAAAAATATGTTGGCAAATAGCCTTCTAACTTCTGTGTAGGAAGGATTTTTAAAACTTAAAATTAATGGAATCACAAAGCAAAATTTAGATAGGTTCAACTACATAAAAATTAGCTATCGACTGCATGTCAACTATTATTTTAAATAAAATTAAAGGACAAACGTGGAATAACACTTGCATCAAGTATAAAGAAAGACTTAATAGCCTTGATATATAAAGATTTCATATATATTAATAAGATAAACAGTATTATTCCCCAATTGATAAATGAAGCAAGGAAATAGTGAGGTAAGTTATAATATGTCCATATGATAGGACATTATGAAACCATTTAAATGATGTTTAGAAAGGACATTCAGCACCAGGAAGATTCTCATTATGAAATGTTAAATCCACAAAGTGAGCTACAAAACATGTTCCATATAATTATGAAAGGTAGCATTTATTTGGGGGTCTTCATGCACCATGTACCACATTAAGTGCTTTCCCTGCCTTATCTCATCGAGTCCCCCAAAGAATCTGTTGGAGTATGTACTATTACCATTTCCACTTTACATATGAGGTGCAGAAAAGTTGAATAACTTTGTTAGTGTCATACAGAAAATGCATAACATAGCTGGGATTCCAGGTCTCTCTGTCTCCAAAGTTGTAACTCTGTCTGTTTATAATAGCTTACTGCACTGTAAGTCACTTGGTGTTAGGATCCTACCTTTTCAGCTTTGTACCTCTCTTAGTGCTTTGCAAATAATTAATGCTGGTTGAATTGGGAGAGGCAGAGTAACTTATTGATTAAGAGAAGGGACTTTATAATCAGACAGATCTGGGAGGCCCTGGATAATGTAAATGCTCCCAATTTCACTTACTCCACCCTAGTAAACTGTGGTGAGAATTAAGTGAGTTTGTATGCTTGGAAGGCTTAGCATGTTGCCTAGTATGTAGAATGTTCAGAAAATGGGAAGTGACACTGAGTTAAATGGCATTAAACCTCTGTGAGTAATAAGGCAAAGGTATTTATTATTTATTTATTTTTTCATTTTTTAAGTTTAATCTTTATTATGTTTTTCCCATTATCATTTTGTTCTCTTATGCGTCCCTGCCCACAGCGATCACCACACTGTTGTTGTCCATGAGTCCTTTTTCCTTTTTGCTCAATCCCTCCACCCGCTAATCTCCCCCCCACACCAGCTGTCATCTGCTTTCCATCTCTTTACTACCTGAACAATTGGTACTAGCAACTGTCTTTGCTTGGGAAAATGACCTTGATGATTCACTAAGGGTATTTGAGATTTGAGGGTCTGAGTGTTGTAAGTCCAATCTTCAGCATCCCCCGCATCCCAAAAGAGGGAATGGTGCAAACAGTTGCAGTTGAGAAAATAAGATTGTTTTTTTCTCCTGAGAAGGAAGAGGAGACTGGAGTACAAAAGGGTAGTGAGTCATAAGGAGTGAGGCTGAGCTGGTGGGAAGGAAATGAGAGAGCTGTGGAAAGGCTGAGTGAAGTGCCAAGTGCCATCGAAATCCTCTGCTGGTGAGATGGTCTGACCTTCTACATTTACTGCTAAACACGACATTGTGTTGCTGCAGCATCTTCCCCTCCTCTTCCCTCTACACCCCCAATGATTTCCTCCCTGAATCTACTGAACTCACAGATGCTTTGTAAGAACTTTTAAATTAATAGAAAAGATCTCTTTCATGACCTGGATGACTGTGAGAACACAAGCCCCTCCAAGGATCCTTAGAAATCTTCAGATTCAACAAAGCAGCAGGAATTCACACCAATAATGTAGAGTCAGGGGAACCCCTATTGATAGTTTGTTTACCTCTGTTGCCTTACTGTCCTTTACACATGATAAATGCTCAGCAGAAATTTGTTGAATTATGCAGGAGAACAATACGAAGCATATCTATGTGGCTCAGACTCTAATTACATAGAGATTCACAGAAGGAGAGACCCAGTGGTAGGGGAAAGCAGGAAGGCTTTGTTCTATAGGTGTCACTTCTGACACTTTGGAGAGCTGACCCAACAGTGTTTTTCTGTTGTCGCTGGGTTGATAGGAGCCCATGAATGGAGAGTACCTGCACAACCAGCCAGCTCTGTGCCCTGTCAGAATCTAGGATTTGCTATTTTGGGTGCCTCTGGAGGATACTTGGATATTGTTAGACTGCAGTCAGAAGAGAATCATGCTGGTGCCATCACAGGGGAAAGAGGATGAATGGGCAGCAGATGACTCCTGGATCTAGGTGTAGGTGGTCTGGGCATGACCAGAGAGGAGGGGCACTGCTGAAAGCCTGTGTGTTCAGATGGGATTTAGCCACAGGATGGTCAACTTGCCCATTGCCTAGGAAAGGGCACCTTGGACGCCTTTCAGTTGGAAGATATTATCTCCAGATGGAGGCCTCTGCCTGCTGGCAAAGTCAACAGCATTATTTGGTAATATTGTGATGTGCTATTTATGTGGAAAGGGGGTTTATTGATGTATCTTTCACATCATGCACAAACAGCTCTAACTTTTCCTTCTCTAAGGGACTGTTGTGATGACGATGGCAAATCTTGGAAAGGCATTAGGGGGCAAAGAATGGGCTGGGTATGGGCTTGTGCCCAGCACCAGGCATCCTGGTCCAGCCTCCAGGCCAAGGCTTGATTTGCATTCAGGCTGCATTCTTGGTTGGTGAAGCCGGACTCGGACTCGCTTGTCATCCTGACGAATCTGGCAAGAGCTCCAGACGAGGGGTGACAATGAACAGGGAAGTACTGCAGAAGGCAGGGATGGGAGGAGAGTGCATGGGGGAATTGCCCAGCAGTTTCATGGTATGCATTTGCCTGTTCATCATCTCCATTTGGAAAACAACAACTCAAGAAAAGCAAGCAAAGAGGTTCACATTATTTTAGTGACCTCTGAAAGAACTTGCACATCTCTGCTCGGAAATGTGTGCCTTCCCTCCCTCCAGCATTTGCTTGAAGCATTCAGCTTCCCCACACAGATACAAGTGCATTTACCTACTCCTTATCATCCTCTCTCCCTCTCTCTCTTCTCCCCTCTCCTCTCCCCTCTCTCTCCTCTCTGCACCCCATAAAATCACTTTAGTCAGCACAAATTTGGAGGCAGAACCAAACCCAGTAATAGCATATCTCATGCTGCTATCAATTTTCTGCCAGAAGAATATTTCAGGACACAAAGTCCTTTGTCTATTTCCAGAAGCTCGATTCAATGACATTACATGAATGACTACAACACTATAGCATGTTCTGCGCCGTTTCAAATTGTAACCTAAAAAAGGGAAGAACTTGGATTGTAGCCAGAGAGTAATGATTTCAGTTCTTAAGAAAATCCGGCAACCATTACACCACATTCAATATTTTCTTGCTGTAGAAATTTAAGAATTGACTCTAATCACATAGCAAACCCACCACACCCATCCCCCATTTTGCTATGGTTCCGGTTACTAGCAGGCCTCCCACGTCTGTTTTGGCTTAAAAAAATAAATAAGTTTACAATATGTTTTTAAAAATTGGGCTGAATCAGACAATTGTATATTTTAGAAAACGAAGGCAAAATGTAAAACAGGCTAATCATGATTCCAAATTTAATCTTCAGGGCCCTAATTGATCCCATCCCAAAGGTAACGTTCTATCTTAATTGACATGCTGAGATGGTTACAATTATGTAAAATAAAACTGGGCCTGTTGGAAACTCCATGTTTTCTTGCTGAACAGGAGATGGCCAGTTTTTATAATAGTTGATTGCAAAAGGATGCAACCACTTTGCTCATATTTCCTATTTTGGTTTGGGCCTTGTACATGTGCAATGAATTCTCCCTTCCTTTCAATAAAGGATGGACATCAAGGGAAATTTGGTACTATTATAATTTTGGGGAGTTGAGGAAGGCACAATAGAAAGGGTCAGTATTTTCAATGTCCATTTTGTAAGTCAATTAAAAAAAGAGAGGATGAAATTGAACATTTTCATATTTGTTGGCAGAGTGATTTTTGTGGGCGACTGTGACCACACGCATGAGCTCAGCCTCGATGGGAAACAGATGGCAGTGAGCGGGTGCAGAGTGTGCGGAGCTCACACGATGCAAGGCCCACAGGACAGATCCACAGTCCTTCTGAGACTTGGTGGAGTCTGAACAATGATGCCCATTAGGGGCCCTCATCCCCTCTTGGTCACTGGTGGCCCTTCTGCCTCTCTGCCAAGAGCACCCTGAATGGGATGTCATGACTCCTTGAGTTGGTGATGGGTGTTGAAGAGGCAGGAAAGGCAGGAGGCCTGTTGGGATGAAACACCTGTGCCTCTTGGCATCTTGCCTCCTTGCATGGGTGAATCAACTGAGCTCTGTGCATGGTGATTAGTATTAATGACCCTCCTGACCAGCAACACCAGCCACAGGAGTGCCTTCATACTGGGTCTCGTCCTCTCTCATTTTCTACTTCCCAGGAATGTCAACCTATTAATACCTCCACTGGCCCTAATTTAGTCCAGAGCCCCATCAATCTTTCATGGATTATTGCAATGGATTTTCTAACTGGCCTCTCTGCCTCCAATCTTGCTGCCTCTAATTCATGTAGTAGCTGGGATACTACGAACCTGACCATGTGATTTCCCTGTCTATACCCTTCCATAGCTCCCCTAAGAGACTCAGAAAGGACCACAACTGTTGTTACACTCTGGTGGAATTACTTGTTTAATACTTCTCTGACTGTCTGTTTACTCCTGGCTCCATGGCATCTAGCCAGGCACCATGCGCGGGGCCTTGGCAAATTTTTGTTAACTGAATGAAAACGTCTTCCTTGAGAACCTAGGCAGACATCCCCACCCACAGGGCATTACACAAGTATGATCATGAATTATTACCTTAGCAAAATATCAATGTTTTAGTCAGTATTTATAACCTACATTAGGCCTATATAGATGAAGAACACAGCAAAAGAAACACTCTTTGGGCCAAAAGAGCAGCCTGGACATGCTAAGGTCCTTAGGAAGGACCTCAGACAGTAGTGGTCTGGTAAGCAGAGACTATTATATTTAACTGTTACATATTTGTAGATCTTCAAGATCTCAAGACTATATGAGTCTTAAATCACCTTGTTCAAGAAACTAATTTTACAGAAAAGAAAAGGGAGCCCTGAAGAGGTTATGAGACTTCTGAGAGACCACTACTCAGTTACGGGCAGGGCTGAGATGAGAACCAGGGCTTCTGGTCTGAAGTCCTTGTACTGTGCTGGGCAGGAAGGAGCCCCAGGTTATTTGGGAGACAAATAAAATCTCTCCATGGCATCCCCTTTAATTCCATCATATCTTTACACCTCTCCCTCCATTTCTTTCCCATTTTTAGGGTATTTGTGCTCCAGGTGCCCATGGAGAGCCCTGTTCGTGAGCAGTGGCCTGGGCGCAAACACAGTGAGTGTCAGCCCTGGAGTCAGGAAGACCTGGGCTCAAATCCAAGCTCTCCTAGTTCCTTGCTTCGTGAACTTGACAAATTTATTCAGCTCTCTGAGCCTCAGTTTCCTCATAACAATCTCTCAAACTTGTTTTGTGGATTGGATGAGAAATCATATGAAAATGGAATACTACTCAGCCATAAGAAGAGATGAAATATTGCCATTTGTGACAGTATGGAGGGAACTTGAGAATATCATGCCAAGTGTAATAAGTCAGTCAGAAAAAGTTAAGAACCTTATGATTTCACTCATATGTGGGATATAAAATTAAAAGTAACAAATGAACAAACAAGAAAATCAAATAAATAAAAACTCATGAACACAAAATAGTATAAAAGGTTAAAGGGGGCCAAATACATGGTGACAAAAGATGATTTGACTCTGGTTGGTGGGCACACAATGCAATACACAGATTGGGTATCATAGAAATGCATATTTTAAACCTGTCTTATTAATAAATCTCACACCAATAAATTTAGTAAAAAAATAAAGAAAAAAAAACATATGAAAAGCTCTTGCCATGTCATAGAAGCTTAGTACTCATTTTGTACTGTAGCAAAACTCGTGCATCCTAAGTTTCTGGGTCATGCTCTCTGTCAAGTGATTCATACCATTGTATGTCTTCCTACCCCCCGCCTTTGCATATATCCCAAGATGTTATGTGTATTTAAATAGGAGCTTTCTGGAATAATTGCTAAGAAATTTGATTATTATGTATTATATAGTATAAAATATATAATTTATTACATACAATGTTCCTAGTATATAAAAATAGAAATCATATTAAAGAGATAAATAAAACACCGGGGTCATAGATAAAGTAGAGAAGATGTGCTCTTGGGGTCAGACATGGTTTTTGAGTCCCCATGTCTCAAATTGTCAAAGACATATCCTTGGCAAAGATACTATATAACTTTTGGAAGCCTTAGTTGTCTTTCCTATAAGATGGGGTTGCTAATTTTCACCTCTCAAGCCTGATGTGTAAATGAAATGAAATGACAGCCCCTGCCTGGTTGAGAAGGTACTCTGGGAAATGCTAGTCCTTTCCTATCACCTGGCACCATCTGCAGCCTTTGGTTTTAATCTCAAAAATTATTTGTAGAATTACATTGAATTTCTAAACCCTAAAGGATTGGTTTTAAGGTGGGATGTAGTGGGGAAGAAGTGAGGTCACCAACCAATGTGCCCATTATGTGTTGAAAATGGAGATTCTGGATATCTTCAATGGATCCCTGTGATCTCTTAGTGGCCTCACAGTCTAGGTATCAGCAGAGCATTCACATTTCATAGTACACGAAATATGATCTGGGCTAATATCCACAGTGTTCTCCCAAATAAAAAGTTCTTGAGATAGAGAAGAAAGATTTCTTTTGTGTAGGTTTGGAAGGATATTCTTTCTAGAAGGTTCTAGGATGTGAGATGAGCCCTGAAGGGAAGGCAACCAGCAGAGTTCAGAGAAGACCATGCCGGTGGGAAGGCAGAAAGGATGGGCTCACTCATGGCCTCCAGAAACATGTTTTACAATTTATCTGGAGGCAGAATTGTTGGGTCTAAAGCTGATAGACTACGGACACCTGGAAATGTCCATAACTGATATTCACTGGTGCAGTTATCCAAGATCCCCATGTCTTGGGTGTCTCTTTTCTAATTCTACCATGTTGGGCATAATATCATAAGAAGAAGGGGTTGCTGAATGGCATCAAAATAGAAAAGCTGTTGGTAGGTGGATTCACAAGTCCCAACACTGCTTCATTCTCAATCACTCTTCCATTCATATTTTGAGCTTATCATGTGCCAGTTATTATCTTTGGCCAGTGACACAGCAAGAGCAAATGGCATCCACAGCTAAGGTAATGCATCTGTGTACTCTTTCCCTCTATCCACCCAGCCAATGTTGCTCTAAAAATTTCAAGAGTAGCATCTTTGTGTGGCTCAAAGCACTGGTTCCAAAAACATATATATGTCCCCCACTGTGACTTTCACCCTGTGTACTTTTATTTGGCACTGTGGGTACCATAGTGATATACAAGGTATAGTTATCCTCTCAAGTTTACTGTCTAGTGTGTAAGTAAATGAATAGAGAGAAAATCTCATCAATGCTATGCTAGACATAAACATGAGGTAATTTGAGGAAACAGAAAAGGTGATTTAAACATAATTGTGCTATCAGAAAGACTTCTTGAAGAAAGTGACACAAGAGATAGGGCATGGAGGATAAAAGTCTGAGAGGTTAGTTCAAGTGAAGTAAAGACCTACTGTGCACTAGGCACTGTTGTAGGTACTGAGGTTATAACAGTCATGAGCCAATTAAGTTCTTTCCCTCAAGGAACTTCCATTCTAGTAGGAAAGTAATGGCAGGCAGAGGGAACAGCAGGTACAAAGAACTAGAGATGTGTTTAGGGAAAAACATATAATTCAGATGGCTCGAACCTAGTATGCCTAGAGTCTAAGGGGGAGGAGGCAAGGAGATTGTGGCTTGGAGAAAGTCCTGAGAGGTAAACATATGTGTGTGTGCATGTGATTTTGAATGGCCTTGTGTGCAGGCTATGGAGGGCAAACTTTGCCTTGAGAACAACAGGGAGTCATTGAAGAATTCTAAGCAAGAGAATGGCACAATCACATTTCCCTTTTAGAAAAATAACTCTGGTCACAGAAATGACAAATCAACACTGTACAGGAATGAAAATAAATTGGAGAGAGGAAACTGTGTGACTTTGGAAACATTATTTAACTGTTCTGAGCCTCAGTTTTTTCATCAGCAAATGGGAGTATTGTATTGTCCACCTAATAGGATTGCTGTGATATTAAATAAGGCAAAATAAATCAAATGACTCTGGCGCTACATGGCCCTGTGTACTCTTCATGTTTCAAGATGATTGGTTTTTTAAGAAGCCCATGTGCCCAGTGGATTTCAGGGAGCAGTTTTGGGAGAACAACTTGGGTGGGACTGGACTGGCAGGGTTGCAGGCTGAGGCTGGGAGCATAGACATTCAGCCCTTGATTCGGAATAGAGCTATAATGGTTGGGTGTGTCTAAGGACTGTTTGCTGGAGCAGGAGTGTGGTGGTGGAGTGGAAGGGGAGAAAAATTGCTGTTGTGTGATTGCTATTGTGACAAATAGTAGAATGGCTGTCAAAGACAGAAAATGTGTGACAAAAAGGGTGACAAAACCTTTTCTGTGACACACCTTCCTGGCTATGCTTGACCCTAAAGAACTTCTGTGGCTAAGTGAGAAAGAGATGCAAGGAAGAGATGAAGAAAGATCTGAATGAATATGAAGTAAGTGGGAACATGCCAGCTGGGAGAAGGCAGAAAAAAATATGAGAGAAATCTAGAGGGGGCGGCGGGAAAAAACAATAGCAGGAAGCCAGGGATTCTGAGAAGGTCAGTAAATGGCAGGTATAGTCCAGAGATTTTAAGAACAGGAACGTCTAATTGCCTAATAGTAACTCTTATGTTATAACTTGTGTTTTTCTACTGGGTTGGCTAAAAACATTTTTTCATTGCAATGGCTCTACTAGTGCTTAGTTGTCTTTAACTTCATTCAAAACAATTTTCTTACATTGTATTATGACAGCTGTCATATCAGTGTGTATTTAAAAAAGCTTATCAAAATTGGTGCATTTTTGTGCAACCATTTTAATATTGAAGATGGAAAAAATATACATTTTTGGTGCATTATGCTTTATTATTTCAAGATATGTAAAAACTCGACTGAAGTGCAAAAATAAAAAGATTTGGGCAGTGTATGGAGAAGATGCTAGAACTGATAGAATGTGTCAAAAACAGTTTGTGAAGTTTCTTGGTACTACTGATATTTTGGCCAAATGATTCTTTCCTGTGGGGCTGTCTTATGCATTGAAAGATGTTTAGCAGCACCCCTGGCCTCTACCGACAAGCCAATAGCAGGAGATAGCTGACATACTCAAAATATCCAAATCAATAAAGTTATCGGTGAAAATGAATAATGTGTCTTTTATTTTATGTAAAAAACTAAACAGGACTTTTTGGCCAACTCAATAGTATGTAACCACTTATCACTGTCCCTGTATATTCTCACTGTTCAGGAGTGATGTTTGAGGTAAATCAAGACAAAAGGTGGAACTGTGTGTTTCATTCAGCATGGAACAGGGAGGATAGACACAGGAGAGGAAGCCAGAATGCTTTCTAGATTTAGCAGGGACAGAAAATCTGGCTAACAAGAGACCAAGAACCCAAAAACTCTGAGCTCCACAGTAATTGTGGGGAGACCATTAAATCTGATGTGAAATGGGAGTTGGTAGTGGCTCAGCAACGTTATCAGCATCTCAAAGGACAGAGTGACGTTTATGTCACTGCTTACATTTGAGTGGCATATGGAATTTGTTCTGACCATTCTAAGAAGCACAAGGACTTTGGGAAAGTATGTGTGGCCTTTTGAGGAAAATACCAAGCAAGTGCCTAAACTAGAACTTTACTCACTTTAGCCACATCAAAAATATTACCCAGTCATCCAATCATCCATCCATCCCCCACCCATCCAGCCTTCCATCATTTCTCTCTTTCTCCTATTACTCTCTGAAGCCCAAACTGTTAAACATAAGTAAACAAAAAAATAAACAGAAAATCTTCTCCCATCTTGTAGTATTTTATCTGATAAATGTAGAACGTTAGCCCTTTCTGCCCTCTTTCCTTGCTTTATTGAAGAGTTTCCTGACAGTTACCTGCACTGCCAACAGGATCATCCTGAACCAGCTGGTTGGCTTCTCTCTTCAAAGTTTGGGATCTGTGTATGGATTTGAGACTTTAGGATTTAATTAGAATCTATTCCCCCATTTTTAGAAGCTATTGAATAACTAATTGTATTTTAAATCCTCTTAGCTTGACCTGAATCTCTTGTATTTTTCTTTTAATTATTCTGATTGGTATAGACTAGACACTTGGAAGATTTTGTTTTCATCCATTAAAAGATAAAGTTTTTTTTTTGTTGGAAGTATCCCACTTATATTTATTATCTAGCTTTATATCATCCAAAAACTATTTGGACAGATGACGTTTATTAATAAGTCACCGATACTCCCAACCTGGCTTTGAACATGCTGTGGTTAACAGATCTTTGGATTACAGCTCCATGAGTTTCATTCTAGGATGTAAACTCTAGCACACAAATGAATTTGAAAGTAGGCTGAAGACACATTTCTGGGCTGGGGTTTTGAAGGCAGAAATCCATAGTGTGGTGGAGTCTGAGCCCCTACCATTAGTAGGCCAAGTGATGAAAGGCACCTGGAAGCCTTAATGACCAGCTTGGCTTCCTGTCCTTGTGCTTCTCTAATCCCCCAGGTGCAGCCACTCAATCTGCACCTGTGGGCTCAGCCTTACCCACCCCCCTTCCGCCCCCCCCCCCATCTGGATTCAATCTTGTCCCTATTTATGGGGAGTTTAAGGAATTCTAGGCCATTAGTCCAATCAACCCAATGACTAGTTCCTAAGGATTCAGATTTGCATTCATGTTCCCCT
This sequence comes from Trachops cirrhosus, assembly GCA_028533065.1. Classification (NCBI taxonomy): domain Eukaryota; kingdom Metazoa; phylum Chordata; class Mammalia; order Chiroptera; family Phyllostomidae; genus Trachops; species Trachops cirrhosus. The sequence continues at coordinate 39,419,230 of CM052542.1, read as the reverse complement.
GAATTTTCTAGAGTTTACCCCATCTTGAACTCTTTGTGCTAAGTCTGAAGTTCAGTTTTCTGGGAACTAGTTCTCTAATTTGCCCCCACCCCCATACAGACCACCCACATGTCTAGATATTGCCCGTGCTATTGAGAGACTCTACTAAAGCTTCGAAATGCCAGCTGCTACTCTGCCTACATTTTCCCCATTTCACACAACTTCTTTATTTGTCCACTTTAACTGGGTTTTGCCTGACCTCTGCATGTGGGTCTATTTTCATTTCTTTATTTGGAAACTTCTATAAATCAGTCATTCCACTAAATCCTATGAATACAAAGATAAATAAGACACAGCCTCTGCCCTCTGGGAGCCCCCAGTGTAGCCAAGAAGACAGACATAGAAGCACACAATCCCACTCAGTAGGTGAGGTATGTGCAAAATGCCAGGGAAATGCAGCAGGCACACACTACTGCGGGTTTAGGGACAGCTCTGCAGAAGAGAAAACCTGAAATTTAAAGGAGGGGTAGAACTTTGCTGCATGGATAAGTAAGATGAGCATTTCAGTAAAGGAGCAATCAAAAGCACATATTGCATTTGGGGGCATTTCAAGCAATTTGGAAAGGCTGAACCGTGGGACAGGTGGGAGGTGAGGCTGGTGGACTGGGCATTGGCCAGACCAGTGACAACATTCTATAAAATAATGATGACTTTGGCAGTGGTAAGAGTATAAAAGGATGCTCTTAATAACACCAAATCCTATGTTTCTACTTAAAATATTGACATAATATTAATATGAATAACATATAATAATAACTGTCATTTAATTCCCAAAGTAAGTTTCCTAGGATATTTCTTAGTGTGTCTAATACCTGTGATCAGATGGTTGGGAACTGCTCAGTTAAAGTGAGTTAAGCAGATTTCTCAGAGGCTTTGATGTGCTAATGTGCTTTGTGAATGTGGTGTGGCCAGAAGCACTTCCTAAACGTTGTCGACTACCACCTTCCCGCTCCTCCAACATTACAAGGGATTAGAATTTTGAGTAACACCCTTTTTGAGGACAGAACTAGGGACGTTCTTCACATCCTGTGTAGTTCACAGCATTTATGAACAGTAATCCCAGGTTCTAAGAAAACACCAGCTGCAGGAGGCTTGTAAAAAGTTACATGGCTCCCCACCTTCCACCAGCTTTGTTCTGTGATTCAAACCCTGCCTGAGATGTTACTGCTAATCTCTTGGACACTGAACAAAGCTAAGGCTGCTAAGCCTTCACAATTTCTGACAGTGAGACACGGGGAGAAGAGTCAAGGACGTGGGTGACCTATGGTACAGAAGTACCCACAGTGGGAAGGGTAAAAAGGGGAAGAAACTTGAGAATGGGTAAAGCGCTCCTACTGGAAATTCGACATGGGAACCATTCCCATGTTATGTTCTTGGTTTACTGATTTGTAGATCTGGGTTCCAAACATTTGGGTAAAAATGACCAGTGAATCAACCTTTATCAAACCTGGAAAGGCTTGATAAAGCCAACTGTGCCTTACTGATTTTGGAACTCCATAATGGCACCTAGTATAGGGTAGGGGCTCAATCAAAGCATCAAATGTAGGTTTACTTTCTGGGGCTCAGCCCTCTGTTGGTAAGCTTGCTGGTTTCTGTTGACATTAAAAAATAACATTCCTTCAAAAATAGTAGTGATCTTTGGGAGGAAGGATTGTGACTGACTTACATTTTGTTCTTTTATTGATCTGCAATAAACATTTTGTTATAATAAATGTATTACTTTTATGATCAGGAAACAATAATAATTTCTTGAAAGGTTCATCCCTAGTTCTCTCTTCAAGCACTGTTTGTAGGTAGAAAGAATGTAAGGTTGAGGGGATAAGCTTTCATGGTGACTTACGTGAATTGTCCCCTATTTGACAGGGAAGAATAGAGAGAAAGGTTGAAGTCTTTGAAACCTAATATTTTCAAATATTGGGGCCAGCATAGTACTTGGCATGCAGTAAATGTCCTACAAATATCTGTTGAGTGAATGAATATGAGGGAAGTTGGTGAAGCTTATTTTTTCATTTACTCATTCCCTCTCTGAAGATCTTTCCAGTTAAAGAAGTTCTCCCGTGGCTTATGAGTGAAGGATGCGTGAGTTGAAAACAGGGTCCAGATAGGCTGAGTGCGCTGCCCAGCTCACGTCAAAGGTTGGCAGAGTCAGAGCTAAGTCCAGAGGCCTCCACCCACCCCCAGGGCCAGGACTGCCAGGGCCTGTGGGTCCTCAGCCACCCAGGGTGCCGCGTTGCCGTGGACTGAGCACGTTGCTTTCCATGAATGGTGTTGTTGTTGGAGCATAAGGCTGCCTTGAACAGATCTCAACTACCCAGAACAAAAGTAACTTTGAAAAAAATCCTCACACACTAGCACCCTTCCTGCCGGCCCTGTTGTGATTTTGCACCGAGGGTGCATTTTAATTGATGAAATGTGCTACACAGCCCAACCAAATTGAAAAGTAACAACCTTCGCTTACCATTTGGAGATGTGACGGAAGTGCCAGAAGTTAAACTCTGAGGACTAAATGAAATAACAGAAGCTCCCTATCCTCTCTTGAAGAAGCTCATTAGTTTTTGCTTTCTCACATTCTGTTTGCTGTGGCCCGCAGCCAAAAATGGTGAAGGCAAAGATAATAAGTGAGAGTTAAGAATATGTCAGAATGGCTGGGCTGTGTGGGACCCCAGACAGCTGGGGGTGTGGCTCAGGTAGGGAGAGGCTCAGAGGGAGGTAGGAAGAGAAGGAGGAGGGGGTAGGAGGGCGGAGACAGAGGGAGAGACAGAGGAGGAGAGAGACACCAGAGACACAGGCATAGAGATGGGGAGACACAAGCAGGGGAACAGAGAAACAGAGAGGGACAGAAACAGGTGTGTACAAGTGATGTTGAACATACACTGTGAGGTGGAGAGAGAGGAGTGGGGGGAGAGAGAGAGAGACAGAGACAGAGACAGAGACAGAGACATGGGAGGTTGGATGTGCTCTGAGCAAATATTTATAGCAATTGAGGTGAGTCCAAGGGTCAAAGCCATGCTGTGGGGTGGGGCAGGGGCAGGGTCAATCACATCATGTTGCTCCCTCCATGCACTCCACTCACGGCAGCATTTAGATGCGAGGGAAACAAGACTTAATGTGAATTCAAAGGCAGCCATGAGAATGACAAGCAGGATGTCTGGACTGTGGCATCCCCGGCCGCCAGCAGCCCTAGTCCCCTAGTCTATGATTCAAGTTACAAAGAACTACCCTTCCTGTCCCAGCCCCCACTTACCAGGTAAACTGAGGGGCTCCTGAGGCTCATCCCATCTTATCACTGAATATTCCTACTCCCAGGCCTAACACAAGGCCTGGACAGAGCAGGAGCTCACTAAGTCAGTGCTGATTGACACAGGCACAGAGGCACCACCTCCTCCCTTCCTGCTGCTCCTTGATGTTATGTAGTTCACTCTTCTATTCAGCCAATTCCTGAGCACCTTCTATGTACCAGGCATTGGTGAGCAGGTGCAGTCCCTTTGACCGGGAGAGACAGACTAGAACATCAGTGGCTTCACCCCAACAAAGTGCTGGGGTCCCAGTTAGTTTCAACTTGGGCAAAGCTCAAAGGAACATTACATGTACAAGTCTTGGACAAATGCCACAGCGCTCAGGCTGACTTGGGACTGAAAAGAAATGTCATAGTGCAAAAAAGGAAAAGAAAAGAAAGGAAAAAGAAGCTAGCATTTACTCTTATGCCAGGCACTGTCACATTTGTTATTTCATTGAATCTACACAGATCTACAGAGTAACCCTGGCAGGTGGCTATTTTTATTTTTATCCTCCCTTTTTTTCCCTTTGTTGACGAGGAAATGGAAGTTCAGAAAGGTTAGGGAACCAGTCCAAGGTCCCTCAGCTAGTCAGTGACAGAGTCACTAACTTGGGTCTGTCTTTCTCCTGACCCAAATTCCTCCCAAGGCCTCATGAAATTCATCATCCACCCAAGAGACAAAGGACCGATGTTAACACTGAGGAAGCCCCAGAACACAGCCAGGCTCTGGCTGCCACCCACCCCTCCATAAATGTATTTTTCAACAATGAGATTTTCTCTGCAAGTTAGTGATTTTATGGCTTTCAGCAAAAAATCTGTGACACCAGATGTTACATACAGCAGGAGAAAGTTATTTTCATCATTGGTGAAATCTTGCACAATGCATCGAGTCTGGTCACATATCTGACTTCAGGCAACGTGTGATCTGATTTCTGTTCACAGAAAGAGGCTCAGCAAGGGCTGCAAAGGCGTGCACGGCTGTTTGGACCTCTGGGTGCTGGGAGAGGGGAGAGCTCTCTGTGCCTTCTCTTGTGACTTGAGCGATAAACAACACCTGGCTTGTCTGTGGGGCCAGGACCCTCAGCCAGAAACCCTGCAATGACTTGCTGGGGCCTCATCAACAGCACTCTCGGAACTTATCCATCATTCTTTCAAGTCCTAGCTGGTTGTGTCATATGGACCTCTCCTCTATTTCATTTCTGTCTCTCTGTTTACTCCCACCAACACATTCGGACCTGCCTCGGTCCCGGGGCCAACCCTTATAGAGAGAGCAACTATTGGGCTGAACCTTGTGACATCACCATAGTCAAATACTGGCAGTTCTATATGCTTCGTGTGAACGTACTGCATCCAGAGTGGTTTCCTCATTGTAAAGAGGGTGCTATTGGTTCCTGGATCATTGGGTTGTTGGAAGACTAAATTAGATAATGTTTAGAAAGACATGAAGGATATTGCTTGGCACTTGAGTAGTGTTCAATGACTGGAAGCCAGTATTAGGACATGATTAGTGTCCCAAGCTCCTTACCCTGTGTGCCCCCAAATAGCATCTTGCCCCAAACTCCTGCTTAATGCTTACTTGTCCCACTCCCCACAACCTGAGTCTGCCTGATACCCTAACCCAACTATAGGTTCTTACCACCAAAGACTATCTCTGACCCCTGTCTGACTCGCCTGAGTGCTCTCATTGTCAGATTGGGCCAGCACAGCCCATTTTGGGGACCAGAGTCAGTTCCCCCAGCCCCTGTGGTCACTGAATCATGCAGGTCTTAGGTTTGTTTTCCATCTTCTCTAAAACAAATGAAACAGCATTGTTACCTAGGAGGAACAGTGACTGCTCTAGCTGGGCAGTTCTGTAAACTTACAAGTGTATTTGTTCTTAGGCTCAGAATGGAGCAGGGCTTCAGGACAGATTCCTTTCAGCCTGGCTTCTAAGAGACTGGTGTGTGAACAGGGCTAATTTATTCATTTTCAACAAGAAACAGAGCTGCCAAGGGATAGGAATGCTTGGGTCAGCACATGGCCTCCCTGTAGGAAGTCTGCAGGGAAAGTTTATAGGATATTTGATGAAGAGTGAATCTGAGAAAAGGAGGCCAAGCATCTTGAGGGACTTCGAGGCCTGATGAGTCCTCTGCTCACAGCCCAGCATGCCTCTCCAGTGGCCAGCTGGAATCAGTGATTAACTCACTGACTGCTCTTGAGCAGTGCTGGGTAAAAATAGCCAGTTCCTTCCTTTAATTATTTTTCTTGTTCCACTATGAGCCCTCCTTCTCCTTTGGTGAAAACAATCTTCTATCACACATGGCAATATTATTTGATACTATTAACCAGCTATTAACTTCTTGAAATTCAATTAGCCCCAGTTTTGCTTTCTTGAGAATATCTAAGTCATATTCAATTTAAATCAATTCAACATGACAGATATTTATTGTGCACCTACTACATGCTAGGTTTGCCCAAGATTTCTTTCAGGTCATATTAAATTCAGTCTCTTCAGTAATATTTAATTTGATAAGTATTTATTGAGCTGGGCCCTACCCTAGACCCCAGTGCTACAGTGGTGGACAGTGCACAGACTACTAGTGCATAAACCAGTAGTTTAGTTAGGGGAACTAGGCAGATAAATAAGCAACTACAAAACAAGGCAGAAGGGTTAAGAAAGGGAAGTGTCAAGTGCCATGGCAGGCATAGGAAAGGCATCTAATCTATATTTAAGGTTTTCTGCAGAAGGCTTCCTAGAAGAAGCAACATCCAGGGCCTGAAAGGTCAACAGGAGTAAAGGGGAAGGTGTGCACATGTATTTGTGTATGTGTGAGCACATATATGTGTTTCTGTGTGGACATGTTTGCTGTGTGTATCTGTACCTGTGTGTATGCATGCACCCGTGTGTAGGTATGTGCATATGCATGTACATTTGTATGTGTGCATGCATACACATACACATGCGTTTTGTGTATCTGCTTGTGTGTGCATGCATTTGTGTGTATTTGTATATGTGTGGGGGTGTGTGTACATGTTTACATTACTATGAGTTTGTGTGCATGTGTATGTGTGTGCTTGTGTGTGTGTGGCACAGTGGAGATAGGATTAGGAGAGTTGCCAGAAGTGAGTCCAGAAAACCAGTAGGGACAAGACACTGAAAGGTCTTGCAGCCCAGTTAGGGAGGTAGGGCTTCTTCAGTAGTAAAGGGATGTTATTGAAAAGTCTTAAGCAGGTGATGAAATAATCCTATTTGTGGTTTAGGAGGATCACTCTGACTCCACTGAGGGAGGGCTTTGGGGGATTTCCATTATCCCCTACTAATACTTTTATAGATACAAGTCTCTATTTCTGCTTACATATGATTACATTTCCCCATAAATTGTGATTTTCTATTTTATCTCATCCATTATTTCCATGTTTCTAATGAGTCGGGGTGTGGGTCAGGGAACACTCCTTGTCACCTCATGAAAGGAATACAACCCTGTTCCTGCTCTCTTCCTGCCTGTTGTTGCTAGACCCACAATGTCTCACACCTGAGACTAGTAATAAAATATTGGAATAATGCCCACACAGAAAGAGAGGTATTTCCATTAGTGCTTAAAACACATTTTTGGAGGTAGCAAAATGGCCATAAAAATGACTTTAAAAATAAGAATCATTAACTCTGCATTTGGTTGTTTAGGTTACTAAATGATTTCTGTGTTACGGGGACATCATTGATTACTTCATTAATAGAAAAGGCTCTGGGGAAGGACAAGGCTAATCCTGTTAGGGAAATCAGCATGTTCTAATTGACTCTCAAGTAGTGGGAGCACAGCACTCCATTTCTTCTCCTTCACTGGCGAGCAGCAGATTGAGAGGAAGCAAAGCTCTGCAGCTCTCACATTTGCCAGTGAAATAAGAGGGGCCTGACCGTGACCTGTTGTGTCCATGACCTGCCTATGTTGATGCTTCCATGGTGAGGTATGGGTAAGAGAGCAAAATGGAACTTCCTGATACTCACAGAGTTATTCTTCGCTGTGGTCCTGGCTTTAACACGTGGAGGAATGCTTTGCCTAAATTTCCCATCTTTTGCCATTTAAACCCATTAAAAACTGCAAGTGTTTGTGTGCTTGATACATATGGATAACAAGGGATGCATCTCCTGATGGGGCTAGTTTCTGGCAACTTTGGAAACCAGATGAGTTTGTCCTTATGGCCCACCTATCTTCTTGGCTGTCTGGGCTCCTTTCTGCGGGTTTTTCTTCCTGCCACCCATTGTCTTCTCAGGATTTCTTTTTTTTCCTCCTTCCCTCCTTCCTTTATTTCCTTTTTTTTCTGCTTTCTTTTCTCCCTCCCTGCTTTCCTCTCTTTCTTTTTTCTTTCTTGTCCTTCCTTCCTTCCTTCCTTCCTTCCTTCCTTCCTTCCTTCCTTCCTTCCTTCCTTCCTTCTTTCCTTCCTCCCTCCCTCCCTCCCTCCCTTCCTTCTTTCCTTCCTCTCTTCTATTTCTTTTCTCTCTTTCTTCTTTTTTTTTTTAAGTAGTAAGTTGCAACTTAAACCCATTCCATAAACATTTCTAGAGTACCAACTGTGAGTTATTACAATGAGGGGCTTCAAAAATGAGTATGATATAGGCCAAACCTTCAAAGCAAGCCAGAAGTAGTTATTTGATGAGCCAGGATGTTCTGAAGGGCCATAAGAGAACAAAACAAGGCACTTACATTTAATGAGCAACTACTATTGGCCAGCTACTTTACACACATTATTTCTTTTAATCTTTATGGGGTAGTAATTTTAATCTCCATTAAATTCACAAGGAAGTGAGATTCAGGGGACATAAACAACTTGTTCAATGTCACAAAGCTCAGCTATGACCATAGGTTCATTTAATTCCAAAACATGTTATTGTACTAGTGTTTCAAAGTATAGAGAGAATACAGTCAGCTTTTGTTGGGGTGAAAGGGGCTATCGGTAAAGGCTTCATAGGAGAGTTATTGGAGATGGACATTGAAGAGTAAGGTACTCTTCTAATATTTAAAATTTGGGGTTCTATCGGGGGATATGCTTTTTTAACTATAGAGAGAAAACTTATGAAGAAACTTCGCATGCATATCGAATGAGAGAAAGTATTGAATGGAGATTTTTGCTCTGTAAATTGAGTTTCTGGTTTGCAGCAAAGTGTGCTTGGGGAGGGAAACAGGCTTTGAAATTACACAAACTTAGGTTCAAGCCCCAGCTCCACCACTCAGTAGCATATTTGTATGATCTTGTGCAAAAATAACCACTCTGACCCTCAGTTTCTGTGTCTGTAACATGGGGGTGGTACTATCTACAGTAATATCTGTGAAGTGAGGCATAGGAGACCCTCAGTTGATGTCACCAATTGTTAAGATAAACAGCTGCCCATTGGGGTCCAAGTCACTGGCCTTAGTCAAGAGAAAGAAGTAAGGGGGTTCTCAGACCGGCCCGGGTGCGGGTGATGGCTCTCAGAAGCAAACATCGCTCCCTCTAATGGCACACCACTGGGCCATGTCTGGGAAGGTGATTGTTTCCACTTTTCAGTGGGCAGTTAGTAAAAGCTTTAACAGGCCTCTGTTTCCTAAGAAGGCAATTTTCAAAGCATTTATTGTCTCTGATGTCTGCTCAGAGGCTGGCTCGCTCCTCTTTGCAACTGTGGTATGATGTGGTATGATGTGGTAGAGGCTAGGAGGGCTCTGTGGTGAGGAGCATTAGAAGACTTTGGCCCATTGTGGCCAGTTTGGTATGTGAAGCAGAAGGTCTGTGATGCTCACAATCCAAGAAGTTTGAGCAACCCAGTCTGTGGAGCTCGGGCAGACACAGCCTCATAAAAGTCCTGCACTGGGGCCCCAGGGAGGAGGGTTTCAAGAGAAGGAGTCAATGCAGGAAAGGTGAGGCAAACACTGTGCAAGCTGCAGGAATGCAACATTATCGTGAAGATCAACCTTTTTACCCCAACACTAACACTTACAGGACAGCAATTCTTCACAACACCACAGATCCAGACTGTGGGTCTCCCAGAGCCCTCCTGGGGCTTTTGTTCCTGCCGTGGCTTAAAAACAAGATTTGTCCCTTCATACTGATATCTGAGTTCATCTATTACTACTCTCCTTTACCTGCTCTGCTCCACCATATCAGTCTCTCTGCTCTTCTAGAATATTCCAGTCCTGCTCCTGCCTTAGGGTGTTTGTTCTGGCTTTTCCTTCTGCCTAGAATGTTTTTCCTGACCACCCTGTTTAACAATGCTCCCTCATGCCCTGGTACTTCTATCTTTCCCTCCTGCTTTATTTTTTCCATAACAATTATGACTAAGTTATAATGTTAGTTATATAACAAAGTTATAATTCCTACTAAGTTAGAATGTAATTCTTACATTGTTATGGGTTGAATCCTGTCCTTCTCCCCCAGATTCATGTGTTGAAGTCTTAACTCCCAGTATCTCAGAATTTGACCTTATTTGGAGTAGAGCACAGGTGGCAAACACAAGGCCCATGGGCCGAATCCAGCCCCCCACCTTGTTTTACCCAGGCTGGCACCTTGTTTTTACCCAGTGGCAGCACCTAGTTCTTGCTTAACTGTTAAGGAGTAGCTACATTTATACAGTCCTAAAATTATATTGGGCCCTTTGAAGGGCAACCATGAGGTTGATGTGGCCCCTGGTGAAAATGAGTTTGACATCCCCGGTAGGATTGTTGTAGAGGTAATCAAGTTAAAAATGCAGTCATTTGGTAGGGCCTAACCCAACATGTCTGGCGTCCGTATGGAAAGAGAGAATATAAAAAGTTACATAGAGATACACATAGAGGAAGGCAATGTGAAGAGACACAGGGAGGTGACAGCCAGCTACAAGCCAAGGAGAGGGGCCTCAACAGGTTGTTTGCCCACACCCTTCAGAAGGAAGCAGCAGTGCTGACACTCTGGTCTCAGGCACCTGGCCTCTAGCTGAGACGACACGTCGCTGCTGTCCGAGCCACCCAGTTTGGAGTACTTTGTTATGGCAGCCTTAGCAAACTAACATACATTCTCTGTTATTTATGTTTTCAAAAAAATAAACTTTTTCTTTATTTTCCTCGCGAGAATATCAGCTCTATAAGGGCAGAGATTTTTTTCTGCTTTGCTCATTGTTAGAACACTAGCACCAGGTAATGCCTGGCATATAGTTGCTGTTTAATAAGTGTTTGTAGAGTAAATCTATCAGAAGACAAAGAAGTCATACACTTATTCTCTGAGTACTCATTTGAAGAATGAGCCTGGGAAGAACAGGTCTTTGCCATTATTTGCTTGGCTCTTCTGGGCAGGGGTGAGGAGCCTCGGGCTGCGGGTGCTATCTTCACTTCCAGCAGGTTTCAGAAACCTGAGCCATTCTTCAGAAGACTTTTAAAGATGAGGAGGGAGCAGCGCTCATCGGTGTTCAGAGAGTAGCTCCAGATGGAGCATTTAGCACACGGCTTGGGATCCAGTTACACTCGACCGCACTGCGCCGAGCACTAATAAGGCCCGACGGCCTAATAGGCTGTCATGTGGTGAGGCTGTGTTGGGAAGAGGTTACCAATAATAAGATTATTCTCTTGATGGTTAGTTTGGCAGGGGTCGCTAGCGTTGGAAGTTGAGTAGGCCAAGGTGTGCTAGGCAGGGGCTCGTGTGCATTTTCTGGGCTCCCACATGAGTTATAAAAGAAGAACCACCTTCCTTTCTTGTTGACTGCAGCATTGAACAGTTATCCAGAGACACAAAGGATCCTCTTTTCTTGGGCTCTTCTGTCATACTGGCCCAAGCCAAGGACGGGTGGTATTAGTATAGTAGTACAACTAATTCCTACTTGCTACTTGGTATTATTTACCTAAGTTAAAAGCTTTTGATTCTCAGAGATAGAGGCTAATCATGACCTTGTTGTTCCAGGGTTTAGCATAGGGTTAGCACGATATGACTCTCCACAGAGCCTTGCTGGGGGAATAACATTCATTTGATTCAGATTCTCATTGTACATCAGTGTCCCTTGGAGTAATGTGACCACCAGCCTACTGATGTGGAGGGCTGAGCAGAGATCTAGTAAGGCTGATGCTTACAGGAAGCCAAGCTGTGCCAGGCCCTGCAATTCAGTGTTCTTTTTCCTTTTGCAAGACTTGACTCATCTGGATAATTGCCTTAACTTTCCACCTGACTTAGCCTGTACCCACCCAGCCAAAATCACTAGAGGTCTGGCTAATCTAAGGCCTGGTGGACTGGAGATAAACTGATTACAGAGCAGAGAAGGCCCAAGAGGAGAATCCAAGGGCCCCTTTGTTCCAGGTGTCCTCAGAGAGGCTCCACCCCTGGAGATCACATTGCAGGCCTTGCTCCTGGGGAGCAGAATGCTTCTCTTCCCTCCCTGAAGGCTGGCAGGAGCCCCAGATATTGTCATTCTGCCCCTGCCAGCTGTTTCCCTTGTTGACAGCACATCCTCTGTGGGGCCCTGGTGTTTCTTCCTCCTTCCTAAGTACTTCTCCTGAGACTTTCTAGGGATGGCAGTAGGGCAGGATTGAATGGAGCAGATGCCCCTTTCTCTTTGTTCCTAGAAGTGACTGTCCCAATGTTCATGCAACTTGGCCAGAAATTGAAATTTGGAATCTGAGAATTTTAGGTTAGATGATTTTGCCCAAATGCATCTTGTTTGGGTAGAGGGCAACTGAGGCCTCAGAAAATGAAGCTGTGTGCTAAAGTATATTTTAGGAGGACTAGGTGACAAATCTGAGATTCGGACACAGGTCTTTCCCATCCAGACCAGCCACTGTTTGCTCTCCCAGGTCGTCTTGATAATCATTACGCCAGGGATCCAGGCAGGGACTCTACCGCATAAAAGGAGTAACAGGAGAGGTTTTCCCTTGTGGGTAGGATTGAATCCCCTTGGGCTGGTCTCTGCTCACCTCTCTCCCCCATCATGCCCCTTTCTTTTCCTTGTTAACAAAACTTTAGCCATCTTGGCTTTTTCTAATTTCTAACCCTTTCCCACCTGTGAACCTTCACACATGCTCTTCCCAAAACCTGAAGTGATCTTTTGCTCACATGTCACCTGAATTATGCCAACTTATTCTTGAAGTCTCAACTTAAGTGTCATTTCCTCAGAGCAGCCTTTTTTTGAGCTGCCATCTAAACAACACTCTCCATTTCATTGCTTTCACAGAACTATGCATTTTTTCACCAACGTTCCTGCTTATTTGAAGTCTGTGTGGCCCTATTTCACACAGACCATATGGCTCATGAGGGCAGGGGCCATGGATGCCTTGCTAACTACTACATAATCTGGGCTGGGCACATATAAGCAATCAGTGCATATTTGCTAAATGAATGAATGAATTAATAAAAGACTGAGGTTATTTCTGGGTATGGGAGAGCCAACCTGTCCATGTATTAGAACTTTGTTATTGCTGCCATGTTATAGACAAGCTACTAAGTCGCTGTTCAGACAGGACTGTGGTTACACTCAAGCTTTCATACTGGACACCTGTGCCTCAGAGAGGACAAGGAGCTTGCCTAAGGTCACCCACACTGCAAGTAGCTGAACTTGGGCTGGAATGCAAGTGTGTCTGTCTCCAAAGCTAAAATATTTTCATTATTTCATGGTGTCTCCACTCTATATTAGAAACCTTCTCTGTATCCTAAATGTCATGATGTCCTCTTTGTGCCTCAGATAGCTCAGGCTGTGGCTTTCCCGAGTTGTACACCTTCTTAGTGGGAAAACCAGGTCTTGACAAATCTTGGCTGACCCTCAAATCAGAGCTTTGCCCATTAGCTTGGGGCTCCCTTGGATATGCAATCTTTGGGGTTATAAGTCACCTGGGATACACACTAACAGAGCTCTGGGCTGTGTGGGGTGAAAAAGAAGCCATTACCACATCCATTTACATTGAATCCTGTTTTTTTATTTTACTCCTAATAATGAGAACAAAGTTCATTTCACAAAAATATTCTCCTGGTGCCAGGTGCCCCAATGAAACTCCCGTTTTCAATCACTTGCACATAGTTGAGCAGAGAAAGTTAAAACACCCTAATTACTGAGCTGGTGGGTCCCCCTGACACCTGTAAGACATTTGGTGCAGGGCAGGAAGTAACGCTTCCTTTCCAGTTTACATCATCATTTAATCTAATTATCCTTCCAGTTTAGCTTTCACGTATTCCATCAAAGAAGAGATTTCTCATTTCCTTGAGAAACTGTATTCATTCACTGTAATGCTATTTTTTTGCCTCTTGTAAGTAATTTGAGATTTTGTAACCTTCTCTCTCTACTGTATCTCCTTGTTAATGTATAAATTTGGAAGTTTTTTTTTTTTAAAGATTTTATTTATTTATCTTCAGAGGGGAAGGGAAGGAGAGAGAGAGAGAAATATCAATGTATGGTTGCTTTCTGTACATTCCCTGCTGGGAACTGGCCTGCAACCCAGGCATGTGCCCTGACTGGGAATCGAACCGCGATCTCTTGGTTCACAGGTCCGCGCTTAATCCACTAAGCTACACCAG
>CM052542.1:39294145-39404944 GCA_028533065.1 Trachops cirrhosus | reverse complement strand
TTTAAAGATTTTATTTATTTATCTTCAGAGGGGAAGGGAAGGAGAGAGAGAGAGAAATATCAATGTATGGTTGCTTTCTGTACATTCCCTGCTGGGAACTGGCCTGCAACCCAGGCATGTGCCCTGACTGGGAATCGAACCGCGATCTCTTGGTTCACAGGTCCGCGCTTAATCCACTAAGCTACACCAGCCAGGGCTGGAAGAAGTTTCTTGATGAAAAGTCAAAAGTGTCTCACCTGTGGGAATAGTATTTACATTTCAGAGAATTTGCAAGCTCAAAGGAGAATTTGTGAGCTCTAAGGAGCCTTTCACATCACCTATATCAAGTCCTTGTTTTCTAACTGAAGAAACTGAGGCCCAGACATTGGAAACCAATCACTTGGCGAACTCTTCATGAGTTCCTGCTAGGTGTCAGCACCAAGAAAAAGTAGCCCTTTTCCCTGGATCAAACCCCTGTTCCCAAGGAACTTGTGTCCATAGAGGAGAGAAATGGTTGTAATTGAAAGTAATTAAGGAATCCTGAATGTACAAAGCCATGTGTGAAAGAAGCATATGATTTTTTTTAAATGGAAGATTCCCTGAGTCAGTGATGCTTAAAACTACTCAGAAGGAACAGAAAAGTTTTAACTATGTGAAGAGTGGAGAAAGAGCATTCCAGGTGGAGAGAATAAGCCTATGGTTAGGGCAATGGGGAGATGTCCAGAACAGCTGGAGCAGGCAGATAAAAAGAACGTGCAGTCAACGAGGCTCGAATCAGGTGCAGCCAGTCCATATTGAACCTGTGTTAAGAACATCTGCCTAAAGTTGAGTTGATATTTTGTTTACCCCTCTTACTCTACTTTCCATCCTTCTATACTCTGCTCTGTGTCCTAGGAGACTGATCTCTATAGGACAACTTGACAGAGCTCCCTTGTCCTCTGACTTCTGGTTTGGGTTTGGTTTTGACCAATAGGAAGCATCAGAGGAGATTGGAGAATATGGGGACAGAGGGCAGGGTCTGCCTCCCTGCTAAGTGGCAGGTTGACAAAATGTTGTCTTATGGAAGGCCACAGTTCCTTATTAGGTGGTCATGTTCTGCAGGTTTCCCTTCACTTGTCCCTAAAGGGATTGGGGTGGCAATAGCTGCTGTGCTCTTGCCAGTTTCAGGTCACTTCACATCTCCTTGTTGGTCTCACTCTATCTTGCCCACCCCATCATAAATAATCCCTTCATTAAACTCCCCTTAATTACTTCATTTGAGTTTTCCATCTGTCTCCTTCAGGGTCTTTTAGAAAGGCTCCAGCTCCGAAGGGCAGAAGGGCAGCCTGCGACCAGGAAGGCCCTCAAAGTGAGCACAGCACATCAGGGGTGTAGCTGATGAGGATCAGGTCAAAGGAGAGGCAGCTGGGGGCCTAGCAGTGGACCCTCTGAGGCTCCATGAAAGTGTACATGATAAAATAGCAGTTGTCAATCCCTTCCAGGCCCAGAGATCTCAAAGCCATCTTATGAAAGAACCTATCAAGGAGGAACTTGGCTACATTCTCTGCCCCTTTGTCTCCCCTCCACTGCACCACCACCCCTGTCCCTTTGCCCCAAACATAAAAGCATAAAATGGCCAGAAGTGAGGAGAAGCAAACTCAGGGGGGAGAGAGAGAGAGAGAGAGAGAGAGAGAGAAAGGGAACCAGGTGCACCAAATGTGTGAAGGCATGCCACCTACCCACAGTAGCCAGTCAGCCCAGAAGACTGAAGTACTGGTTTATATGGTCTCACCCCTAACTTGAGTCATTGTCTAAGAGTTGTTAGAAAAGTCATGGGATTGTCTGAGTTTTCATGCATGTTCCAAGGAATAACTACTACCCCCATCAAACAAATTTATAGGGATCCATGGAAGTAAATCATCCACAGTTGCTTTCAGGATTACTCTCCACAAAGTCCTGTTTCTTGAACTTACTGAGTTTATAATTTTAAGAAATGCTGCAAACTAAAGCTCTATTGTATACTTACAAGTTACCTATTTCACTCTATTGAATGTGCTTGACCATGAAAGTCTTTCTATGAATAACTCCTCTATAACTGATGTTCCTTGCAATGTATTTTGGAAAATGTTGCTTTTGATACCAAATTCAGAAGTATGTAAATAAAAAAAGAAAATTTTATTCCTAGTCATGGCATTAGAATGGCTGATTACAGCTGCGATGATGAAGCAGTCTATGCCCCAAGCACAATTTTATCTTAACAATATAGTTGTAAATAAAATATTGATAGACTGGAAAGTTATAAAAAAATCATCACAGAACACTTTACATACCTGACATGTATATCAGGTATATACATACCTCATATGTATAAATGGCAAGTCCCATTCATTACTAATGTGGACACTGTTTCCTTTAATGAGCTCTGGGACCCTAGGGCTCATGGATCATCCTGGAAGGGGCCTATTGGGCATTAAAGAAAGATGATAAAATAATGAGTTTGTCTGTCATATAGTAGTCATCAAAATAAAATATTGTGGACTTTTTATTTATAAAGCGATTTCATAATTTTCTAACTGACTTAAAAAACACTTGCTAGAATCATTGCAATAAAGCTGTAAATGAAAATTAGGAAGAAAAAAGCACCAGGTGAAAACCCTGGAGAGGTTTTGAAGTTCACCTTTGAGTGATGGTGGACTGACTGAGAGGGCCCTCTTATGCCCTTCATGGAGTCTCTCAGACTTCCATCCATGACATTTCCCTCCAGGGAATCAAATATCGAGGCTTTTGGGTACTAGTGAACCAACTATCATAGAGAACGTGTTCACAAAGTATTTACCAAATGAAAGATACAACCAACACCTTCTTACAGGTGAGGACAGAGGTACAAGCTCATTAGCCCCTTCCTTTCTCTCTGTTTTGCTTTCTGCCAGGTACTTAATAGACTTTAAGTCTAAACTCCACAAAATCTCTACTAGGAAGGAGTTATGGCTCAGATTTTATGGATAAGGAGACTGAGACCCAGAGAGGTCACACAGCTGGTGAGTGACAGAGTAGAACCGATCACCCCAATGTGAAAGTGAAACTCAGTAACATGTACCTGTTCTTGGGTTTATTGGACTATTGAACATTTAACCTGAGACAATAACCATAAAACCTAGAGGAGACTCTTGGTGCCATCCTAAAAAGCTTTGAATGTGAGAGTTTTGGGCCTAGTAACTCTGACCACTTTAGGAAACCAAGCATAATATAACTTCATAGGCATTTCCGAGAGTGTGAGATTACAAGATGCTGGAATGGAGGACGTAGAATTGAGAGAACAAAGGTAACAGAGAATGGTACACAATCCAATATTTGACAGCATTTTGAAATAAACAGGGTTCGCCTTTGGTGCCCCTCACTTCTTTTTATTGACTCAGAATCTAAAGAGCTGGACTTTTTTTTTCTACATTTTTTATTATTTATTTATCTTTAGAGAGGAAGGGAAGGAGAGAGAGAGAAATATCAATGTATGGTTGCCTCTCGTGGGTCCCCTGCTGGGAACTGGCCTGCAACCCAGGCATGTGCCCTGACTGGGAATCAAACCGCGATCTTTTGGTTTGCAGGCCCGCACTCAGTCCACTGAGCTACACCAGCCAGGGCTAAAGAGCTAGACTTTTAATGAAGGGATTCCAGGCCCCTCCATGGGCAAAAGAGGTTTTATTTTAGGTATTAAATCATTAAGGAGCCCCCTACTTTCTTCTTATGACCATAACCTGTGGCATTCCTATGAGGCTGCCAAGTCCACCTTTCCACTTAGTAAAAGACCCAATTCTCACGTTCTAGTCTTATTTTATGAAAGCACCTTCCAAGACTTGGAGAGTCAAGGCAAATCAAGCCTAGGGAGAGGCCAACTGCATTCTCCTGTGTCCTTTAGGTTTGTTAGGTCCTTGGCTCTTAGAGAATGCCATATCTTGTTCCTTTACCTGGCTGGATACACTGGGACCGTCTCCTTCAACAAAGCTTACATAAACCAACCATGTTTACAATCTCCCCCATGTCTATTACCATTCAGTCTTGAATGAATTAATGAATGAGTGATTTCAAGCAGCCTCTGCTTCAATTGCATTTTCTTCAGTCACTCAAAACTCTGAAATGCCTGTGCCTAGGTGGGGCTGTTCTTTCTGTTCAAACACCTCCCATTTTTAAGAATTTTTAGGAATTTTTAGAAGCTCCTTCTTGTTGACCAGTTTTGTCAAACCCAATGGCCAACATAGGGAAGAAAGAAGATAGGCTTCACCAAGCACATAAAAAATATGAGGAATGGCCACGTATTTTCAATCAATACTTTTCACTTTAAACACTCCTTATAAATCCCTTTTCATTCCAAATAAGGCTGACCCCAAAGAACCAAGAGCTCACAGTTGAGTTTAGTCTTTAATATTGAGTCAAAACAGGTCAAATTCAATTTCTTATCAATCTTTATTTTATGGTTAAGAATGTGGGTTCTGGAGCTAGAGCACTGGGTTTCAGTCCTTGTTTCACCACATATTATTAGCTGGGTGACATTGGGTAAGTCAGTTCATCTCTCAGTGCTCTCAGTTCTTTCATTAGTAAAGAGAGGATGGTAATATCTACTCCAGGGGTTTGCGGTGGAAACTAACCAGGCTGATATGTATAAAGCACTTAGAACTATACAGAGTAAGCTTTCAGTAAGGGTTAGCAATTGTCCTTATTATTCATTAGATGAGAATACTGCCATCTTCCTGCAGAGCATATGTGGAGGAAGTACAGCCTCCTCTCCCCTCCTCCTCTCACCTACCACGTCAGCTGCAGACCCCTGTCCTGGTGGGGGTAATGAGTTCCTGGGTCTTGTAGCAGAATGAGGCAAGAAGACCATGACGCCCCCAGTAAATGCCAGTTACTTAAAAAGACTCCTCTGGCCAAGCTCGGCTGGGTCCTTAGTGGTCATCCCTGCCCACTGGTAGCCACTGCCTGTGGACCTCCTGGGCCTACAGGCGGGAGAAAAGACCACTCGGTACTCTTGCTGAGTCCTGGGTGAGAGGAAGCTGGTGCTTCGCCCAGCCCTGTGACACAGGAGCCTGTTGCCCTAACTGAGATAATTTTCTTGTCACTGGGCCTGAAGTCCTCACTTGAAGTTGTCTTCAAACTGGTGTTCTGAAACAGGGCCAAGTCCCTAAGCCTGGTATTCAGGCTGGGGAGTGGGTATTCCCTAAAATGCACCTTTCTAAGAAAAAGAAAAAACTTAATATAGCTTGCCAGGGATAATTAAGTGTCAGTGGTTTTTTTCCCCCTTCTTTTTGAATGGCTATTTGGATTTAGACAGGAAGCTTCAGAGTCTTTTGCAAAAACCGGAAAAAAAATAAAAAAGAAATCCTCCACCTCCCTGGGGAGACATTTGAGGAACAGTCAAGCCTGAGGGAAGTTTGAATGCCAAGAAAACCGTGTTCTGAGCAAGTCAGAATGCGGACACGGTGGGCAAGATTTGGGCAGCTGCGCAGCTACTGAACAGCTTTCTATTCAAACCCACTCTGGCAGAGGGCACATGTTCTTTCATTCTTTCATCACTTCTTTTTTTCTAAAGAAGAAGGAAAAAAAAACCTCACCACGAGAAAGATTCAGAGACATACTGATGTCACTGAGAGGAGATTTAGGTTATAATAATTTTGGTTTCGGGGAAACCTCCCATCCCACTGCCTCCACACCCCCACCCCCCTCCACCCACCCTCATCCCACGCCCACCCCCACTGCACAATAAAAGCATTGCTCTAAAAGGCAGCCCAGACAATGGATCAGATGCCAAACCATGTGAAGTGCCCAGAGGCAACTCCAAAACACCCAGCCCACCAGCGGGTGGAGGCTGCCAAGGAGCCAGATGCTGTAGCTTTAAAAATACCTTCCGCTGCTTGGCATCTGCATTTGCAGGCTGCTGCCTCCACGATGGAGCAGGCAAGGGCAGGGACAACCGGGCGGCCCGGCAATCGGCCTGTATGTAATGGAGAGCGTCTAGAACCACAGGGCTGCCCATTTGGCCTTGTTAAATCACGGCCAGCATATGGTGAGAGACATCTGCCCAGGATTTGGACCTCACAGACTGGAAGAGGAGGCCTCTGTACAGACAGTCTGAGGCCTGAGAGGCTGGAGGCAGCTGGGAAGGATTTCCAGGACCAAGAAAGAGACTGGCTCAAGGTCACGCAAGAGCCTACTGTCAGAATGACAGGGACCAGTTCATTTACTTCCTTTGAGCCTTTTTTTATTTATCTGTGAAATGGGGTAAACAGGCCTTGATGTCAGGGTTAGATGAAATAATTTAAGTGAATGGCCCTTGCTCAAAGCATTTTATTGAATATGATTCTCAACCTTGCAATTAAAATGGTTGAAAGCAGCCTTGAAACATGTTACATTTTCAAGAGGCTTTGGAAAAGATCCAGTCCTTTTTCAGATGCTTAGGGCTGAATGAAATTCACCTACACAGGAATTTCATCCTTCTGACTACTACTAAAATGCAGCCTAACTTCCATGGGGAAAAAAATTGAACTGTGGAAGGTTTCCTCTCTGGGTAAGTTCCTTTTTTTAGAGGGTAGTAGGGAGTTACAGAGTGTGCTTTGTGGGGAGCCTAAGCATGAAAACTAGGAGACTGCCAATGTCTTCATTGGGAAGCAGCTGTTTGCATCTCAGAGCCATTTAACTTCCCTCTACCTCAAACCTCAACTTAAAATATCAAAACTGTATGAGGGGGGACTAAAAGAACCCTGGAATTTGTTTATAAAAATCATGTATTTATTCTTACATGTTTACATTTCAGTCACCTTCAAAGTACTCTCCATTTGATGCAATACACCTACCAAGACAGTTTTTCCACTGTTCGAAATACTTTTTGAGCTCATTGATTTTGATGCCTTTTGGTGCTTCTGCCATTTTTTGTTTCACTTCTTGCACATGGGCAAAATGTTTATCTTTGAGGACTTTTTTCATCCGGGAGAACAAAAAATGTCACTCAAGGCAAGACTGGGTAAAAAGGGAGGCTGGGGCATGGGTGTCACGCTGTCTTTGGTTAAAACTGCTGAACACTCAGTGTGGTATAGGCAGGTGCTCTTGTAAATCACCCATCATGAAATGGGCAAACACATTGAAGGAATCTTCAAAAAAAATTTATTGAGGCAGAACACAGCCTCTCAGAACAATGCCAGTGTGTACATCAATACAGATGGGTTCCTAGAATAATCGCCTAGCAGGGTAAGTCTGTACTACAAAGTGCCTACCCTCTAGAAGATAATTCCGGTTTTTTTGAGGTCCCCCCATATATATATTTTGGCTTTCAGATAACACTATGGTATTTTCCTTGTACCACTACCCTCTTATTAAAGAAAAGCCACTAGCTAATCAATTCTTTTTTAAAAAAGATTTTATTTACTGTTAGAGAGAGGGAGGAAGGGACGGAGAAAGAGGAGAGAAATATTGATGTGAGAGAAATGTTGATCGGTTGCCTCTCCTATGCACCCCGACTGGGGACTGAACCCACAACCTAGGCATGTGCCCTGACTGGGAATCGAACCAGTGACCCTTCAGTTTGGAGGACGATGCCCAACCAAATGAGACACACCAGCTAGGTCTTAATCAATTCTTAAGTTGGGCAATGGCCCAGTCTGGAATGGACTGAGTAAAATACTCCCAAAGTTTTATTAAACAAGAAGAAATTCACACAAACGTCCTTGTGAACATTGGCCACAAAAGCATGCCTGAGGGCACTGGAGGCACACCACTTTTCCCCCTCGCCTATGAACACTTCATAAATACCTCCGAAAAACACGACACATCCTTTGGAACTGTCCAGACTTTTTCCCAGACTAAATCTAAAGACTTTCCATTATAATCACATTGTTACTCCTCCTTCACCACAATGGATATTTGTGGCTGCCTCGTCAGCCTTTATTCTCACCTGTCTCCAGTCCCAACAGCTTCTAACTGCCTGTTGGAGAGCTCAGGGGCTCTAGGTTCTACTCTACATGGGCAGCACATGACTGGGTGAATTCAAGTGTGTCTTCTATCCTCTGGCCAGTTTTGGTTTAAGGCTGGGCCTTAGGACTTACATGGGTCCAAAGTGGCTTTTTCATGGATTTTTGTTGGGAATGCTGGGACTTTAAAAAAGTATATGAATGGGGAAGTAACTGAGAAACACTCCAAGGCAGGCAGAAGGGAGAAACTGAGAGTTGCTAGATCAAGCCATGACTCAAGACAATACGGTCTTTGGACTCATTAACTGTAAGAGCCTTTCCTCTTTTGTATTTTATTTATCTATATTACATACATAATATCTATATTATATTCATATTTTAAGCCCGTGTGAGTCATGTTCCCATATTTAGCAACCAAAAATATCCAGATGTACTAAGGGAAGCCCTAAAAATTTGCACTTACAGACATTTGGCCTTGGCTAATCTTTTAACTGTCGTTAAGGTTCAGAGTCTTTTTGTCACGTATGTTATGTGACAAAGCCATCAGAGCTGGGGGTTGAGCATGCTGATCTAGCTCTTGCAGCTTGAAAAAGATATAGTTCTGGATTGGAATGAAGATAAATGGGGGCAAGTCCTCATCTGCTACCAAAGAAAACGTTTTTGGTCTGTATTTCTCCACTGGGATTGATTGACAAGTGAGTTGTATTAGGTTAGCATTTGCCAAACTTCAGTCAATTCTCCATTACCCTTACATTTTTTTCCTATATTCACTTGTTATTAGTTATTTAACATATTTCTTTAAATTAACAGACTTTCCTTAATTTATACATCATTTAGGAATAAAGTAAAATATATATCATGATACAAAATAGAAAAAACAATACTTAACACATGTTTCAATAAATACACCATTATTAACATGAAAATGCTTATGTACCACCTAAAATTACCTTGCATATGAATCATTGGGAAAGTCTAGGCATTGAAGCGTGGTTTCAAACTGTATTTTTATTGTTTTGTTGTGGCAGCATTAGATGCAAATATAATTTTTGACTATTTTGAAAATTGAAATAAAAATCCATGAGTACACTTAAGTCTGTATATACACTTATGTATATATGTTTTATATTGAATTATATGTAATATAATATTTATATTGGAGATCACCAACATAATTATTGAACTGCTAGGTTACTAATTTTTGTATTAGCTAAGAAGAAAATTTCAACACTCTCTATGAATGTTATATTTTATTTTAAAAATAACTTTTATTAGAATTTTAATACAGAAAATGACAAATTAAATAAAATGCAAGTGGCCAATAATTTTACTGTTCACAGAGTCCCTCTGATGTTAAAAAATAACTTATAACTTGTTTCTTAAGAGCTTGTTTATGCCTAAAATGTTAACCATTACTCACTCATTGCAAATGAATTACCATGTTTTTGTTATTTTACTGTGATGTTTTATCTTTTGGTTGTAAAGAAGTTGTGTATTGAAATATAATCACATTCTATTTTAAAAATAATAATACATATCTGCACACACATCCTAATATTTACATATTTTGTAAATATGTCATCGATTGGGAAGATTGTAGCTCTACAGTGGTGTTTCTGAAATACAGACTTTTAACCTAAAATTTTATGAGTGAGTCACAAGTTCCCCAAATAAATTCCAAGTAAATATTGCTTTAGCCAATCCTTTTATCAAGCTGTATCATTCTAAGTCAGCAACTTGTGAATTTGCTGATCTCTGTGAATCATACTACAGACAACTTTCATGTTGTGTAAGTTTTTGGGCTCCTTGTGTCTGATTTTCATATTTATGTCAAAGAATATAGAGAATTATTGTGAGTGTTGTTACTGATTCAACTTTGCAACTGAAATGTCTCGCTATACTGTCTTCAAGCTTCTGGCCTAGATTAAATGAAGACTATTTTAAGATTTTAAGTCAAGCTGTTAATAAAAAAACAAACAAACACAGAGCCCACAGATGTTACCACTTTCACTACTTATCCGTGCAATCAGAATTTTCGTGAGGCCATGTAGTCAAAACAAAATATTGAAATAAAGACAATACTGAGGCTGATATTATTGCAAATCACTCCCTCACTCCATTATCAAATGTTGGGGTTAGTCTGAATGAACTCATTGCTTCTTTATGGTGAAACTTGAAGAGGTAAATGTTATCAACTTCTAATTATGAACTAACATTTTATTAATATAATTGCAATATATACATTTAAAATTACATATACACATATATATCACATGTGTATTCATTCATTTATTGTGAAGGTCAGTGGACAATATGATATTTAAGATGTTCCTCCAACTCTAAAAAAATAAAGTCCTAGTTTCCTCTTGGGCTGACTGAACCTCAAAGTTGTAGTTGTGAAAACGAATAAGAATATGACAGGTAGGGAACATTTGCACAGTACTTTTCAGAGTCACAAAATACTTTCACTTGAAGGAAGAGTATGAATATCTTTCTTTCTTTTTTTTAATCCTCACCTGAGGACAATTTTTTTATTGCTTTTTTAGAGAGAGAGGAAGGGAGAGAAGAAGAGGCAGAGAGAAACATCAATGAGAGAGACAAGCATCAGCTGGTTGCCTCCCCTGGAGTGCAGTCTGATGACTGCACATGTGGACTGGGGAATCGTAGGCATGGGGATGGGGGACTGAACTTGAAACCTAGGTATGTCCCCTGACTGGAAATTGAACCTACAGCCTTTAGGTTACAGGATGATGCTCCAACCAACTGAACCCCACTGGCCAGGGTGGGAGAGTATGAATTGCATTCCCTGAACCCTAACCTTATGTTTTCTGGGAAGCCTTCCCTCACTGCTTCAGGCAGCATTAAGCACTTCACCCTCTAGGCCCTCAGGGCTCTTGTTTCATAATATTGTACCAGCCCATGACACCATTTAGAATTGTTACTTTACATGCTTGCCTCTGCCCTGGATTATGAATACCTCCAAGAAACAGATCATATCTTGCTTATCTCTGTATTTTCAGTGCCTAGGCTGGTTCAGAGTGTTGGCTTAATGAATGTTTGGATGCTTGAATGAATGGTTTCTTGGGAGCCAATAAAAAAACTCAGCCCTGAGAGATTGTTTTCCCCCTCATCAACTCAGCTCATGTCTTCCTCATCAGGAATATTTATTAAGTAACAGCATATGTTGTCCTCATCAATGAATATTTATTAAGTGACAAATTTGTGCATAAAATTTTGCAAGGCACCACTTTTTCTGATACCCATCTTCTCTCAGTCCTAACTGACTATCCAAGTTCATGTCCTCAAAAACTTTTCCTGGGTCTATTTCCTTGAACTCTTATCAGTGCACATCTGATCATTCCTACCTCTGGGCTCCTGCTTACATGTTTCCACCTGGAACAGCTTTCCTCATCATTTTTGCACTTTCATTGTCACCTGTGCTCAAATCCTTCTTGATATCCTCTCCTGGCCTAGTCTGAGCTGGAAGTGATGGAGTTCAGATATGTCATCTAGTGAAACTATTTAATGGGACTTACCACTCTTTTACTGCATATCACAGTTACTTAGAAACAGACCTCCTTTACCCCTCAGGATTTTTTCCCCCTGAGGGAAAAATTTGCGTTGAACCATTTTGTGTTTATCAGAACACCCAAAGCATATAGTAGATGCTGAAAAATATTTGGAGAAAGAATAATTTGTATGGTCCCTATGGCTAATTTTGCCTCTATCTAAAACAACTTATAAGCAAGTTACTGTCAGAATTGGAACAGAATCCTAGAATCTTGAGTCAAGTTCACCCCTTCCACCAAGAAAACAAAAGGAAATTATTCCTTCTTTTCATTGGTTCTTAGATACAAACAGTTACGCATTCCCACACAGGTGTCTTCATTTTTCCAGTTCCTTAGCTTTTCTTTTGATTATTAGCATATACCCAAAGAATGAAATGTGGTAATATATGTAAACACATTATTTCAAGGACTGGAACATGGCAAAGTTTGAGTAGATGGTCACTATTTTTGCAATTGAGGTTGTTATTGCCAAAGGATGCTGTAGAAAAATCTTGTAAAAGCTGGAAATTAAGAGGTATGTAAATAGATGAAGAATGTTGAAGCTATTTTGTCATTGATGAGCCAGTGTATTATGATGGAGAACTCCCTGGAGTAGGTTCTGCAGCACTAGCACTTAATGCAAGACTTGTACAATAAGGGGATGTATTAACAATCATCTTAGCCTACAGAGTATTCACCAGGTGACTGATAATGTCCTAGATGCTTTACTCCCCCACACTCTACACAACACTCCTGTTTGAAATGAGCTACATTACTATTTTGTGGTAGAGGCCACATAACTCGTCCATGGCTGCATACCTAAGAGGTGGCAGAGCCACGATTAAGGTGCAGGTCTACCTGATTCTAAAGATCCTTCTGTTACCCATTGCTATGCAGACAAGACTACCCCATAATGTTAGAAGGTTCACAAAGTATTCCAGGCCCTGAACTAAAAGAGGGCAGAGGTGCTGGCAAGACAGAGAAGGAAGCAGTCGTCAATTGACTTTGGTGACTGATTCCTGGGAGAGAGAAATCAGGGTGTGGAGGTGGTAAGAGGAAAACTGATGATCACAAAGAGAATTTATGACGGAGGCCAGCTGGGGAGTCACACTGCCCTGTTTCTCGCACTGTTCACTTCCGACTGTCCCAGGCCCATGACAGCTTCTTTCACAGGTTTCCTAATAGGCCCTGACCAAAGTCAGCACTGGCCCATTGCGAGGCAGGACCGAGCAGTAACGGCAGTGCTGATGGGAACTTGGCCCTGCCCCAGATGGGTATGGAAAGTGACGGTTGTTGGCTCTTGTGAAAATCCTTGGTCCTGGCCGGTTTTTCCACAAAGAGAAATTCGCCACCCCGAAGAAATGCCATCGCCTGTTCCGGGTGCCAAACTCGAGGAAAATCAAGTCGTGAGACTCTCTCCTCTGCCTGGGTGAAATGACAGATAGCAAAAGAGCTTTCAGTTTCCTCTACCCCAAAAAAGTCTGCCAGAGATATAAATATTTAAAAACAGGAGCTAGACTGAGAGGGTTAGCTTTCACTGTGTCTTCTTTGGCAGGCGTTCGATCCACCCACCAGATATCATTTTATTCTGTGTAATGGAATGGCAGTTCTGGGTTGCACATCCCAACTTCTGACACACTGTGTGGAAAAAAAATGACTGTGACCCTTGTAAACTATTTTTGTACTTGGAAACAGATACAGACCCAGGTTGTGAATGCCAGATTGAACATAGCTATGAGAGGTTTAAGTGGTTTTTTTTTCCTGCTGTTTCCTTATTTTTATCTCCTGCTAAGAAGTCCTCTCTTTAATTTCTGTCCAGTAAGATAACTCCTTTTGCTTCTTATATACAATATATTTATTGTTTTAGACTGTTCTCAGTTCAAACTGGTTAAATGAGGTACAGGTCTACAAAAGCATTTGGGCTACACTTTTTCCCCTCTCATATGGCAGTAGCCCAAACTGCAGATGCAGAGACAATTCAAAGTTATTAATTCTTTTTCCTAGAGAAAAGTGGGTACAAACCTCCGTGACATTAAATAGCTTTGAATCATCACAGATGACCTTCACAGTCTAGGGCTTCATAATTTTAGGTGGATTAGAGGAAACTAATGAGGATTTTCAAACAAGCTTTGGACTAAAACTCTCATCGTGCAAATCCACTGAAAAACCCTATAACTTTAGAGCACAATTAACACAATCCCCAATCTCCACCCTCCTGTCTCCAACTCATTTTGTTTTCTCTTACACTCCTTCCTTCCTAAAGCAATAACAACACCACAGTGGGTATTTTTCTCTATTTGTAAAATCAGATTCCACTGTCCTTTTCCTTTTCCTTTTTTTTTGTGTGTGTTTTAAATTCTTCTGTCCTCAGAGTCCTTTTGAACATCGTTTAGGACTCACAAGAGTTAATAGGCAAGGGGTGGGGGAGGAACCCACTTGTTTTAAGCCTGGAGCCTGTCACCTTTTCTTGGCAATTACACTGCTAATGGCTGGGTCCCAAGCAAAGTGGCAAAGAATATCTCTTCTCACGTTCCCAACTCACAGTGCATTCCCAAATACCAGATGGTGTTTTTGGAATCCATTTCACTATGTTTGATATGACAATACTTTTGTATAATGTTAAATTATATATAACTATTGCAAATAGCTGAGATCAGAACAACCAAGAAGCGGAAAATTAGACACAAGAAGGAAAGATAGAAACTAAAGACTGGGGACTTTCATCTGCCCCCATTGTGTCCTGTTTCCCTTGGATTTTCTTTTAATCTGGAGAGGATTGGCAGGAGGGGGCTGGGCTGGGGAGTCGGGAGGGGTGGAGAAGCATGGGGGATGGGGAGGAGCGGGAAGTCGCCGCTGTGTTGCTGCAATGAAATTACATCAAATTGGGATCCTCTCCCTGCCTGGAGTTTGGTACACATCACGGAAAACTTGCCAGACGTTTCCAGAGCAGCGTCGTCTCATTTTAATGGCCACGACCCTCAAAATAAGCCAAAGAAGACTGATAAAGCCCCATGCTCAATCTCTTTGGAAACTGTGTTTTATTTTGGGGGGAGGGACAAGCAAATGACCAGATCTCAAAACCCCAGTCCCTGCCTTAGGAATCTTTAGAAGGATAGCAAGAGTAAACAAATGCCGACTCAAAATAGTACAAAGGAACTCAACAGAAATAGTAGAGAGGCTTTTCCTAGTTTGGGGGCCCATGGATATATTCATTTGTTTTCTGAAAAAGCCATAGAGCTGGACCATTGCTAAAAACATATCTCAAACAATCCACCCTTAAAAAATGCGGGTAACACCAACAGAGCCACATTTCTACCCCAGATGGCCCGATGGGGTAAACGTATCACTTCAATTTTAATTTTCTGGCTATTTGACAATAGGCAACCTCTGGTCCTCTTTCCCCAACCTTCAAACAGGCCTTATCTCCACATTGCAGGACTTATTGATTTCAGCCCAGAGCGAATGCATTACAGCCAAGTGATAAATTGCTTAAAATTATTCTTAAATGAAAATGCTGGAAACCTCCGATGCAGCTTTTTGAATGGAGTGGGAGGCAGGACAATTTCCAAACTGCCTGTATCAGAGATTCTTTCAGGCGATTGATTGCTTCTTCATCAGCTACATTACTAACCTCCAGAGATGCTCAGCAGAACCAGGGACTGACCCTATTCATGCCACTTCAGTTTTCTGTGGCAGACGAGTCGTTTTTCCTTACTACCAGTTTTGGTCCCATGCTACCCCTCTCCCAAACATCACCCCTCCCCTGCTTCCTCTCCCCCAGCATATAGCCCAGCCATCGGGAAAGCTCCTACAGCTCCAGTGACTACTACATAATTAACAATAACTTGTAGTAATGCAATTTAAGAGTCCTTTTAATGGGCAGCGATGGTAGAATGTATAGCCCATCTTTCTTTGTCATCTGAGAAAAGCGGCCCCATGCAGAGCTGCTGGTTGCTGAGTGACGCTTTGTTGTCTGCACCAGACACAGTACCAGCTGCATTGGCAGGTAGCCGAAGTGCAAGAAGATAGCTGCCAAACTATGCTATACAAAGGGAGCCGTGCCAGAGAGAAAGGGACCTTTGCATGTGATGACCTTTGACCCCCAAGCCAGCATGGATCCCATATTCTTCCCTTCCAGACAATTGCATCTTTCATTCCACCACAAACTATGATTAGAAAGGGGCCACTTGTGATCGGGGTTGGTTAGCTTATAAATTCCCAGCAATGGGGTTATTGCGTTTTTCTTCTATTTTAATGGCAACAATATATTCCTTAATCTGGAGGTAGAAAGAAAGAAGCAATCAAAAAAGGGAAACTATAGAAGCAAAACAGTAATCCAGCCAATAGCATGGGGCAGGGATTCAGGGAAAGTGAAAAGCATGTAGACAGTAACCATATGGCATTTAAAAAGTCAGATGGAAATTGTACTCTCACCTGATCACTGGGAAGCTTTCCACAAGAAGACCAATAGAACGGGGCATTTTAAAGGAAATTGCTAACTTACTCAATACTGCTATATAATACTTCTTTCATGCCACCAGCAAAGCTTTTGTTTGGCCAACTTAGATTAATGAGAAACTAACAGCTTGTATTTGAATATGTCCTAGCAAGTTCACTTTTGTCTAGCTTTGAAAAACATCAGCGATCTTTGGAAAATGGCTTTTATTTTGTGTCTTAAAGCCATTCTACATCAGGACTGATGAAAAGAAGCCTACGGCCTCAAATAAGGACCACCTCAAAGTCCCTACAGCCTTTTGAACCTAACTCTTGGCCATCTTGTCCAGTGGGCAGAGAAATCAGTTGTCAGCATTGCATCCCCACCACGGCAGCATACCAAAGTGCACCTAGGAAACGTTCTCACAGCTGCCAGAATATAATGAACCGGAGTTTCAAATTCTGTATCTTTCTAGAAAAGAAAACAAAACAAGTCTGCAAGTATACGTGGGGTACACCCCAAGAGCTTTTCCAGCGGCAGAGGCTGTCTGGAACAGCCCTTCTTTGATCCATCTCCCTGTCGGAGGCACTGTTCCTTTGAGGCGAGGGAAACAACTGGTACCTGCAGGCCAGCCTGGAGGAGCCGCACCTGACTTCAGTTCCCACGTGAAGCCGTCTGTTCTTTATTTTCACTCTGTATGAAGCTAATGGAATTTGCAGTTGATTAACCTCAAATCTGGAGAAGTGATCTAGTCTGGGATTGCAGCTGGCTGGGCTCAGGCTACTTGTAGATCTTAAGCGAGTCAGACAGCAACAAGTGTTCTCCCCCAAGAGTAGAGCCCAGAGACATGGCTATTGAGGGCGAGTCCCTTGGGTCTAGGGACAGCCAGCAGGCACACAGGCAGACTGCGCCTAGCATTTGAGCTCCAAAAATAAAATGCTGGTGTCTAGATGGCAAATTCAGCCAGAAACCTGAATCATCTGAAAAAAAATTCCTAACACGTGGGGGCTTTCCTAAGTGGAGAGGCAGCAGTGAGGAAGTTAAAGCATGGACACTTGGGGCCAGACAGCCTGCCTTTGAACCGTGGCTCCCTACTTACTGGCTGTGTGACTTTGAACAAGTTACTAAACTTCTCTGTGCCTCAAACTCCTCATAGGTCAACTGGGAATAATCACAGTAATCAAGGAATTATAATGAAGACTAAATGAATTAATATTTGCAAAGTACATAAGAATAGTGCCTGACTCTTTATAAGCTTATATGTATTTCCTTAAAGATACCTCGGGTTTTTTTTTTCGAGAAAACTGTGCAAATATATTTTTTCTGACAAAGATATTACTTTTTATTGCATTAAGAAAAATTAAGTATTATTTCATCAACCTCTAAAGACAATCATATAGTTATCTTGATATTCTGTCTGGCTAAAATTTTTTGACAAAACTAACTTTCAGGTTAAAAAATGGTTGTTAGCAAGTAAAAGACACAGGGCTGTTCCTCATTGTTCTGCATCAGACGGTAAAGGTTGCTGCTGACTTTTCTGAGGGGAAGCTTCCACATATGGTATACTTAGTGCATGAAATGTGGCAGTTGGATTCCTGTGTTTTTTTTAAATTGTCATATAAACAAATAATTCCAAACATATTTCTTCTTCATGGATTTGTTTCTATTTTGCAAATTGTTTCAGGCATCAATAAACAGGATTACACAAATGTGCATACAACTGCAAAACTCATTTAGTTTAGCAAGTGCTTCTCACGTATTCATTTACTCAACAATGCTACTTTCAAGTCATGTCAACATTACTCCATTTCTGCCTCATGACTAATACAGTGTTACTTAAACCCATTTCACATCTTACATCCAAGGTGTTTAGATTCATACCACCTGGTTTCTAAGTAAAATCAAATGGAGAAAGAGGCCTTCTGCAGAGGTGTAGGTTCTTCCCTAAGCACAGTTATGGGTCCTCAAAAAGGGTTCAAAATATAACATCACAAATGTGAAAGCTCATTATAGGAAAAAATAAGTGAAAAGCACATTAGTCCAATTAAAAGGCTGTGAGTGAGAGGCATATGGGTAACCAATAGTGCAATCGTTTTCATTGTCTGCTCTTTTTATCAAAGAGGGTAAAAAGAACTTTTCACTTCTAAAGCAATACTTGGCCAATTTCTAAATATTCACAGTTGTACCTATAATATCCTTGGAGGACAGAACAGGGGGAAACCTGCATGGAAGCCCTCACCCTCGGCATAGTAAAAGAGGGTCTGCTATTCTCTGTGTCGAGTCAGAGATTTCTAAACGTGCAACCACTCTAACCACGGCAAATAGGAAAACAATACCCGTTATTCACTCAATTTTCTTGAGCAAAAAAAGGCGAATGATAACAACATATGCTCTAAATGTGACCCATGCAGTTTAGCTTAAAGGCAAAATAAGATAAAAGTCAGAATTGCACACAGAGTTTAAACAGAAACATACGTATCTATACACTTTCTTTCCCCCTCCATATGTTACCCTGTGGTGGGAATTATAATACTGTGCATCACACCTTTCACTCAAGGATCTCAAGCCCCTCTCAGAAATGAACACAAACGCGTACACCAGCCCTTGGAAGCAGGTGGTGAGGATTGTTATTACCACTTTACAAATGGAGACACTCGGTGTTCCCGAATTCTAGTTGATTGAACTCAAGGCACTGGCACTCTTTGTGTGTGTGTGTGTGTATGTCTGTTCTCACTCTGTCTCTTTTTAAAAAAAATCAGTGACAGTACAAGTGAATTGTAGCACTTAAAGGTGCAAAAGGTCCAAGGATGGCATTGTAAAAGGATTTGCTTTTCTTTCATAGACTTTTCTTCATCCCTGAAACTGGCATATATAACTGTCAACGCTAAAAATAATGACCTCAAATTTTCTTTTATATATCTCTTTTGGATAGGGTTTGGAACACTAACAAATGAAAGTCACAACCCAGAGAAATAAGTTTCTCAACTGGACGGTTTTACTACCAAGAGTGAAACTTGGGGAGCTTAGAGTTGAAACTGACAAGCAGCACCCACCATCATTCGAACTCCTGGGCTGTGGCAGGGAAGTTGACATGCATGGCTTCCCAAAGCAGCCCAGACTCCAGATCCAACACAGATAGGTGTGTGTCACAGCAGGGTCACTCAAGGACAAAGTTTCTGTTTAAGTTCTTGGCTGCTAAGTTTTAACCCAAGGTCCCAGCCGGTACACACAGAGGGGTCCAGAGAGCAGGGTTCCCAGTGAAAACGGACCTCCAAAGTCAGCAAGCCTGTTCCAGCTTGGGGGTTTCCTCAAGTATCATTAACTTCCTGCCAAGTTCATGTCCTCTGAAGTAGGGATTCAATTTGCTATAAATTGTCTTGTGTAAGTGACATCCTTTCTGTATTTGACACAGTGGCTTCTTGGGAAAAAAAGTTTTTAGAAATTATACAAATCACTTTGCTTTTCAGGTCTACGTACCTGAAATGCTCATTTTGCCAAAATCACATTTATAAAAATAAAACAGCAAAAGCAGCATTATTCACAATAGCCCAAAAAGTGAAAGCAACTCAATTGTCCAGTGATGGATAAAAGGAGAAACAGGTAAACAGATGTAGTATATACATACGTTGGAATATTATTTAGCCTCAAATAGAAAGGAAATTCTGTCATAGCCTATAACATGGATGAACCTTGACAATATTATACTGATAGGCAAGCAAGAAACAATGGGAAAATTATTATATGATTCCACTTACATCAGGTGCCCAGAATAGTAAAATTCACAAAACAGAAACTAAAATGGTGGTTACCAGGGATTGATGGGAGGAAGAAATGGGAAGTTATTGGGGAACAGAATTTTAGATGAAAAAATTTTGGAGATGGATAGTGGTGATGGTTGCACAAGAGTGTGAATGTTCTTAATACCACTGAATTGTGCACTCAAAAAAGCTTAAGATGATAAATTCTAAATAATGTATATTTTACCACAATTAAAAACACCTATCATCAAGGTCATCGGGCAGTGACTGGAAGTGTATAAATGATTGTAAGCTTGGGACAGGCCTAATCTTTTATGCTACTTTAACACATTCCCAGTGCTCACCACCATAGTAAGAGTGTGCTTGGTGAGGGTGCTGATGGCCCCTTGGCAAACTCCCAGGGATGGGGAAGTGCATGGCAGGTGCATAGCCCCAAGGGGGTGGCATTTCCTGAGCCTGTTGGTAGGTCCCACCATCTGGCACACAGGGCTGAGAGTCCCCAATCTCAGTTTTGAACACCGTTTGAATTTGAGTGGGTCTTGGGATGTTGAATATAAAATCTCTGGGTTTAGAGAGCTGGTTGCTTTTCACTATTGCCTGTGGCTTTTAACATGATTTCCATGCCAGAAAGAGCAATACCTTTTGTCCCAGGTTGACATGAAAGACATCGCCCTTAGGCTAGTGCCTCCCTAGTCACAATGAGGGCACTAATACAGGGCATCAGAATCAGATGCCAAATGATTTTTTTGAAGATGTAGACTAGTTCCTTTCATGGTAAGTGGTATTCAATATGACTGCTTAGGAATCTAGAGCAGAGATGCACAACTGAATTTTAGCTACTTCAGACCTCAAGTATTAGAACTGTAAATTACAAGGATTAAAAAAAATTTTGTAACTATGTGTGGTGATGGATGTTAACTAATTGTGATAATCATTTTGCAATATATAGATATCAAGTCATTATATTATATATCTAAAACTAATACAATGTTATATGTCAATTATATTTCAATAAAATAAAATTATATGGAAAATGATATTAATCTCTTCCTGTGTGTATCGTTTTCAGCAATTCACGGCATTGCTTCCAGATCCACTGTTGCCACTAAGAACCTTAAGGCAAACCGGTGAGGGAGGCAAGGCAGAAATTCTGTCCAGTTTACACATAAGGAAATTGCTACACCTTTCTTCAGACCACAGGCTGTGACTTGTTTTCCATTGTACCCTTAGTATGTGACCTTTCCACCTCAACTTGGAACACAATAGGTTGTCTATAAATTCTTGTTCAATGACTCAGTGAATTTATGGGAAACTTTCAGTTAATTGCTTAAGTATCTATAGTAATGAGATTGGAGGCTGGAATGCCTTCTGACTTATTTTTCTATAACAACACCTTGATAGAAACAGCAATTTTTCCTATGCCAAACTCTTTCTGGAGAATTTGTACACCTGTAAGGTTAAATACACCTTAGCCAACCAGCCACTAGCTTGCTGGGCTGAATGCGTCAGTGGTTTCTCCTTAAGTAAAAGATGTACATCTCGATTGGAAGTTGGCAAGTAATGGTGCTCCTATCTGACCCCTTCCTGCCACCCTGCACCTCACAGCCCCACCTCCCACACCGAGCTCTCTGGTTGCCTGGCTTCTGTCGCCCTTTGCTGTCGTGTCAGGTGATTTTTGTCTGCCTCCTAGACGAGCTGCAGTGGGCCAGACTTCCTTTATCGCGTGCTTTTCTATCGTTATCTTATCAGGCAACCCCACTCCTGTTCCATTCTTCCAGGCCTCTCTGCCGGTCCGAGCCATTGGTAGCTGGACACTCCCCGCCCCCTGCCTCCCTCCCCCCACCCCAAGCACAGAGAGCTGCGTCTCTCATTCCCCTTCTCTCTAACACAGTCTGCTCTGTTTCCTATTAGGGGAGCGTGCATTTTAAATGTCTCAGCAGCGTCTGTCTCTGCAGCCATGGTTCCTCTGCTCCTCCATCCCCCCACCTTCTTTCCCAAGTCAGACACCAGAGTGGGGAGCATCAATTTACAGTTTCTGGCCGGATACCAGATGTGCTGGGCAGAACCAAATTGTCTTAGAGAATGTTTGTAATTTCAGGTAAAGATCAATGCCAAAGTGGTAAGGGTGGAAAGGAGCAAAAAGAGATACACTAATTATTCTAATTATTCTATTTATTGTTATCACAATTAATAGAAGTCCCAAGCAGTCTCTCTCTCTCTCTTTCTCATCCATTTGTATTGGGAGTGATTATAAAGTGTCTCTGCGGCTCTTCCCTGGTAGTTACCCTCCACAGTGTCCTGAAGTACCACAGTACCACAGGAGAGTTGGCAGGGGTTTTCATGAGATAATGGTGAAGAGTGATAGGTAGTATTTCCAGGAGAAACCTTTGTTTCAATGAAAAGGTGTCAGACCTTTAAGGGGTGAAAAATGAAAGGTACTCCTGAAGTGGTCTGTTCTAATCTCCTAATTTTGGAGGCTCGTCAAAAATGAAGTAACTTGACACACACCAAGTCACACACCAGGAGTGAGAAATGTGGCTTTAATATAAAATTATTTTTGGAGAGTCACAAAGCACAATAGCATATTAAAGGCCCTGTGAAATTCAGGAGTCAATAAATAAGTTTAACTCTGGCTGATCCAGCACGACTTGTAAACTTTGAACCACAGAATTTTTTTTCTAATTAGGAATCAGTGTGCTGCAGAATATATTTTCACAAAATCTGTTCAATATAAAAAGGCCAGCACTATTTCTAGTCACTTAGAGGTCTCACATGGTGTATTTGCACTCAAACAAAGGTGCTTACAAAATAACTGGAATTGTTCTTGAAGTGATTTCAGGGGCATAGGGCATGACTGTGCCATCTCTCTGTGCTCTTTGAAGATGGTTGCTGGAGACATGAAATGCTCACATTGGGTGACTTATGTTGATTCCATCTCCAAAAGGACAAAGCAACTCTTATTATGGCATAGCCAATGAATGCTGCCTTCCAAAGTTAGAGGGAAAGCCATGGGAAAAAATATTTCAAGTGCAGATTAGGTGAAACAAAAATGACCAGAATTAGTATACACCAGGTTTGCAAGGTGCTGGCTGGTTACCTAGGCACAGGTACCATGAACTGAGAGACAAGAACCAGTATTCTGTAATATTTAATGTGCTTTAGAGGTAAGACAATAGCATCAGTGGGTAGGGGGCTATTTGAAAAGTGTAGTGGCAAAGGACAGCATGGATGGAACTGGAGAGCATTATGTTAGGTGAAATAAGCCAGGCAGTGATGGACAAATACCATATAACCTCACCTTTAACTGGAACATAATCAACATAAGAAAAAAGCAAACAAAATATAACCAGAGTCATTGAATTTAAGAACAATCTAACAATAGCCAGAGGGGAGGGGAGAGAGGACAGTGGGGAGGATTTTCAGGGACTACTATAAAAGACACATGGACAAAACCAAGGGGGAGGGTGGAAGCAAGGGAGGGAGGTGGGTTTGGAGGGGGTGGGGAGAAAATACAGACAACTGTAATTGAACAACAATAAAATAATTTAAATTAAAAAGAATAAAGAAAAGAAAAGTGAAATGGGTTATACTTGTCTTTGGGGTCTTATGCCTGTTTTCTAATAGCTTCTTCCCTTTTCTTACAGTCTTCTCTCTCCTTCCCTGGTGGGTGAGTGCAGGTGAGTGAAACAGCCCAGACACTCATATTTGCTCAGTTAACCCTGTGATTCCAGTGGGACCCAGGAAAGAAGGCAGATGATCTGATAAACTCATCCACTCATAAGGTGAGGGAAATGCTGTGCTCACAGGTAGCATTTCAGCCATGTGATAACTTCTCACAGAAAGTATTTAGAGTCTGCACCTCAAATTATAGTAGGTGACTGCCTATCCTACCTATGTGTGATGATTGTGAAAATAATGTGAACAAGGACAATGTGGATTACTTAGTTTTCACTGCCTTGGGCTCCAAGGAAAGAGCTAGCAGGCAAGTATGTCAAAGAAAGTAATTGTCTTCATTTTTAGGAGAATAAGTTTTGGACACCTTTAGCTCCTCAAAACTGTGGTCCACAGGAGAGATGTGGCACAACTCTCAAGTCCCCGTAGACAATGGTAGACAGAAGGAAGAGAAAGCATTCAAAAAGCAGATTGATGGGGATGGTAGAGAGAGTCTAGTCCTCACAAATACCAAAGCTCATCACAGGTACTCAATACACCAATGAATGAAAGAAGGAATAACTAAATGATCACTTGGTCCATTACTTGGTGTCACAGCATGTAAGGTATAATATAGTGGGTGCACAGAAGATTTTGATCAGCAGTCTGAGCAAATGAAAGATTGCAAAGCTTGTAATAAGTTTGTACAAAGATTCTTACATTTATATTTAAGAATCCTATTTCAAGTGAGCTCATTGAAGACTCCACAAGACCAGTTTTAATTAGAAAATTCGTTCAAAAACAAATAAACAAAACACCTGATTATTCTAATAGTTTAGGTATTCTACTTAATTTAGTATTAAGTGGAAATATGCATTTTTATCTTGCTTTCTAATTATTATAACAGGATAATAGGTAACCATTAGGGTAGAAATTAAAATCTGAATTTTTCTCAAAAATGTCACTTGGTATATTAAAATTAATTGGGAAGACATTTTAAAGCATATTTGCTTGCTCCCCACACCACCTGGATCTGGGGTCTGGGGCCTGTGTTGAGGGAAGTCCCCCTCTCCCAAGTGTGTTGATAATGCCCTGTGTTAGAATCACTCTTAAGGGGTTTGTCTGAAGCTCAGGTTCAAAGGAAAGACCATGGGTTTTGAGATCACCTTGGGGTAGTTTCAAGACATGGGGTAATTTATTAACTCTCTGAAGCCTCAGTTCTTTTTTTCTGGAAAATGGGGATAATGATACCTAATTTGAAAGAGTATGGATCAATATGTTTAACAATGGCAAGTCAGTGCCTGGCACATACTAAACAGAAAATGCCTCTTGTTTCTAAGTCATAAACCTATGCTCAGAACAAGGTGAGCTCTGAAATTCCTCAGGCATTAAATAAAGATTCATCATAATGCCTTGTTGGGGCAGAAAAGTATGCTAGTATATTTTGCAAGAAATCTTAGGCTCCAGAGTGGAAACCAAAAGTGTCTTTGGGTTAACTCTTAGCTAACTATTGGGTTGGCCAAAAAGTTTGTTTAGTTTTTTCCATAAAATAAAAGACATTTTTCATTTTCACCAATATCTTTATTGACTTGGATACTTTGAGTATATCGGCTATGTTCCATGTGGTATAACATTGATTGTTTTCAATTAATGTCTCAATTTGATTGCTATCAACTTCAACTGGTCTACCTGACCATGGAGCATCGTCCAGTGAGAAATCTCCAGCATGTTCCATCAGTCCTAGCACCTTCTCCACATACTCCACAAATCTTGTTTTGTGTTTCATTTGCATTTTTAACTTTCTTGAAATAATAAAGTATAATATGCCAATAATGTTGCTTATTTTCTTCCATCTTCAATATTACAGTGGCTACACAAAAATTCACCAATTTTGATGTTTTTTTAAGAAAATGCATGTTGATGTGACAGCTGTCACAAGACAGTCTAACAAAATTCTTTAAAATGAATTTAAAGACAACTAAGCACTACTAGAGCCATTCATTTCATGGAAAAAAACCAAACTTTTTGGCCAACCCAATGGAAAGTGAAACTAAGTAGACCAACTCTTCTCTTAAAATACTGATTGATTGATATATATATTTTTAGATATTGACAAGTGCCCAGAGGACCAACAAAAGGGAACCATTTGGCTCAGGCCTGTAAAGGTCTGTAAATAATATGAAATGTCTCCAGACCTAACCCTTTCCAACTTAGAATGCGTTCTTCCTTTTAGAAAAGTCAACATTTTATGGGTTGAACTTTCCAATTAAATACATTTCTTGATGGGGAGTGGGTGGGGAAGGATATACACTAAAAAACATTTTCAACCCTTTGTTTTTTTTCACAGCACCTCCTTAGAGACCTTGCAGTTGACTGGTTGGTTTAAAGACTTTGAGTAGTGGATGAAGTATGGAAACTTACAATGAAACACCTACTAATTAAATACCAGTTGAAATGAAGAGCATTTCTTTAACATTCCCTGTCTCCTATCTATCCCATCAGCTCATCTCTTGCCAAGTCTTTGAACTCTTCCTCTTATCGAATTGGATGGATCACATTGAATGCGCCATTTTCCACTGCCGTTACATCTTGTGCTTCTACAGATTCTGTTTACTTCTCTGAGATGTTCCCACTGCTTCTGGTGGATTTCTATTTGGTCTTCAAGACTCAGCTCAAATGTCTCTCTTCAAATTTTTTTCTTTGATAGTCCTCAGACCGGGTTTTTAGTTTCTTTTTCCACAATAAAAATTTTTAAGTTACAGTTGACATACAATATTATATTAGTTTCAGGTGTACAACATAGTGATTACACATTTATGTAACTTACAAAGTGATCACCCTGATAAGTGTAGTACCCATCACACCATACATATTGACTATTATTATAGTGTAATGTTACAATATTATTGACTATGTATTCTCTATGCTGTACTCTACATTCCAGTGACTATTTTTATAACTTGAAATTTGTACTTTTTAATACCTTTCATATTTTCACCCATTCTCCCCAACTCCCCTCCCATCTGGCAACCATCAAAATGTTTTCTTTATGTATGAGTTTATTTCTGTTTTGTTTGTTTACTTAGTTTTTTAGATTCCACATATAAGTGACATCATATGGTATTTGTCTTTCTCTGTCTGACTTATTTCACTAATACCCTCCAGGACCATTGATATTGACACAAATGACAATATTTCATTTTTTATGGCTGAGTAGTATTCCACTGCAAATGTCTTCAGTACCCTGTACAAACCTCTATCATATAATTTACTATGTTGAACTGTAATTAGGTGTTCCCTTTCTGTGTCTCCTACTATAAGGTAATTGGCATGTCATACTCATTCAACAAGTATTTACAAAATTCATTTATTTTACAAATGTTTTTAAGCATCTATTATGTGCCAGGCATTTTTCTAGATATAAGAGATATCAAAGAGAAAGAGACCATGGTTCTGAATTCCTAAAGCTTCTGTTTTAGTAAGGATAGACTAAATAAATGGCAAAAAATGCAATGGAAAAATAAAATTGTTAAGGAGGGAAGAAAGTATGTTTGTGTATGTGCAGTAGCTACTCAAGCTACGGTAGACAGGGAAGATATTCATCAGATGACATTTGAGCAGAGATCTCAGAGAAGGGAATACACTCAGTGAATATTTGGAAGCAAAACATTCCAGGCAGATGGAAAAGCAAATGCAAAGGTCCTGAGGCAAGTGTATACTTGCCTGATGGTAGAACAACCTGCAGGTTGGTATGACCATGTAGGTGAGAAATACAGTCAGACATGAGGTCAGTAAGAGAGAGTATTTGACATTCTAACTGGCCTCTGTCTCAGTCTTATTTCCTTCATATCCATCCTGTACACAGCTTGCCAGAGCAATCGTTTAAAATGTCAATCTCATGATGTCACTTTCCTGTTTAAGATTCTAAAATAATTCCTCAGCATTTAGAGAATGATCTTCACACGCCTGCCAATGCCCTTCTCTCAGGCCTGTCGTGCCCACTGCGTGCCTCTTGCTGACCACGCTGAATGAATGGCTCTTCCAGTACACTAATTTGTTTCCCTCCTCTGGAATGTTCTATGTTGATTTTCCTCTAAGCAGTGGCTTCTACCCCTAAGACAAATCTTCTTATAACTTGATTAACCTTTAAAATTCAGCAATAATTGTCACTTGTTTCAGGAAGTATTTTTGGACACTGAGCTGTCTTCCAACTCTGTCCCCATTCTTATATTTACTCTTAAAACAAAGACTGAAATTAAGGTGTACCCAAACTTCAGCCCTACTCCAAATCCTAACTTAAATCAGCTCCAACTTCAATGCTAATTGCAACCCTAACTTCAACCTAATCTTAACCTGGCTCTAATTCATGTGCAAACCTCACCCCTAGTCCCAATTTTGATTCTGCATTAGCTGACCAAGGATCCATTTACTGTGATATGTGTGGCTCCTGGGAAGGAAGAGTGTGAGGTCTAACATCCCAGTACTGAGCTCACGTTAGGCCTAACATGAGCAACTGCTGTAGGGTTACTAGTCTGAACCCCAAGAAAGAATATATCTTCTAAAAAGGACTCCTTGGGGCCAAATTCCTAACCAGAGTCTAGCAGCCATTGCTAACAGTCTTCTCATACCCACTGCATTTCAGGGAAAGAGACAGAAAGACTTGCCAAGCCTACTGCTCTCTGTTGCTGTTGGATGAGTTAAGAGTTAGTTATAAAGGATTTTTTTGGATTGGTGTTTCAGGGTTCTTAGGATATAGTCCCAGCAGTGGAATTGCTGGATCAAAGGGCAGGTCCATTTTTAGTTTTCTGAGGAAGTTCCATACTGTTTTCCATAGTGGTCATACCAGTCTGCAATCCCACCAACAGTGCACTAGAGTCCCTTTTTCTCCACAACCTCTCCAACACTTGTTGTCTGTTGTTTTATTTATGATGGCCATTCTGACTGGTGTGAAGTGGTATCTCATTGTGGTTTTAATTTGCATCTCTCTGATAGCCAGTGATATTGAGCATCTTTTCATGTGTTTCTGCTGGACAAATTATTTCATATTATTTGAGAACTTGTGAGTATTATTGAAAGGAGAGGAAACCATGAAAATTATGGGTTCTTGGTTCACCACTCTAACAAATATTTACTGAATGCAACAAAAACAATATTTACTGTATGAGCAGAAAACAGAAAGACATAGTTCTTGCTTCCTCAAAATTTATTGTGTATGGTTTGTATTGTTATATCAATATTTGTATTGTAAGTGAATGTAAAATTATAGCTATGATCAATGCTTTGAAAGTATGTGCATAACAGTGTAAGTGTAAATATTAGGGGGAATGATCAAGTCAGGGAGGTCAGGGAGGGTCTTTCTGAGGAAGTGGTGGCTGAGCCGAGGTCAAGTACAGTTGTTAACCAGATGAAAGGAGACCCATGGTGGGGATATGAAGCAACTCAGTTCAGTTCAGTTCACTGAATGTTTATAGAACACGTACCATATGCCAGACCCTATGCTTAGGTGCTGGGAAATAAAAACCGAATGAGACATGGTCTTTGCCCCCATAAATAACTCACTATAAAGGGGGGAAAAAAGGATTTTTTTGGAATCGCCTTTTGACAAATGGGCTGAGACCTTCCCTGTTCAATCAGAACAGCACAGCTATATCCTCATTTGCATCTTTACCAACCAATCAGAACAACTCCATAATAACCAATCCAAGTGTGCAATTCTGGCCAATCAGGACAGTGCTATTTGGGCCAATCAAACTGTGCATATTTGGATTTCTAATTCACACAGAAATGGACCACCAATCAGGGACCTGGGCAGTAACTTCCTTTATAAAATGGGACTTCTCTTTGCCTCAGTGGAGAACAGTTTGTTTCCTCTGGAGGCTGGGTCTCTCTATTTGCAAACTGTTTACCTTGAAGTTTCTCCTTTTACCACACTCACAGGATTGGGGATTCCTGTTGGAATTAGATTTGTGGCAGTGACCTTTAGCTGACATGCAGCTTCTCCATTTTGAGAGAAATCCATCTATAGCTCTCATGTGTTATCCAAGTACATTTGGTGAGCTGCTAAATCACTTTGTCATGCTCAGTAAAGACATGCATAAAATGAAGAAAATTAAATTTATGTCACAGGTTATTATGAATATGATATAACCAAAATATCAAAGAAAACAACTGGCCTGGAAGGTTAACTGAGTTGGCCTGTTCTGTGATCCTGAGCTCTCTTGCAGGCTTTGGTCTTTTCTTATACCTATTGGGGTCCCTACCCTCAGGGAGCAAAGCATCATCCACATTAGAAACCTGATTTATTTTATTTGGTGATAATGTTATCCTTGAAACATGGTCTAATAATAGCTTATTCTTCAATACCTTAATGAAGAGGTTACTCCTTTTTTTTTTAATCCTCACCTGAGGACATTTTTTTCATTGCTTTTTTAGGTAGAGAGGAAGGGAGAGAAAATGAGTGAGAGAAAGACATTTGATGTGAGAGAGAAACATCAGCTGGTTGCCTCCCATATGCACCCAGACCAGGGATAGAACCTGCAATGTAGATATGTGCCCTGACCAGCAATTGAAGCCACAACTTTTTGGTGTACAGATGACACTCCAACCAACTGAGCCACACCAGCCAGTGTGGATACTATTCTTCATCTCTTATATTTATTTTGAAGTTAAGCAGTTTATTCTTTAATATTTCAATTCCAATTAGTTCCAACAAAGCAGAAAAAGAAAAAAACAAACAAACAAATGAACTACTGCAATATCTAGTCTTTTGACAGGATGTGTTTTGAAACTATATATTAAAAATATTATA
The DNA here is from genome assembly GCA_028533065.1 of Trachops cirrhosus. Classification (NCBI taxonomy): domain Eukaryota; kingdom Metazoa; phylum Chordata; class Mammalia; order Chiroptera; family Phyllostomidae; genus Trachops; species Trachops cirrhosus. The sequence continues at coordinate 39,374,834 of CM052542.1, read as the reverse complement.
TTTGCAATGTTTAGGACATATCATATTATAACCCCACACTGGGAAAATATGTAAAATATTTATTAAAATCTCAATATGATTTATAGTTCATTCATTTAGGTTGTATGTATTACTTGTTGGGGTTACTTCTAGGTGTTTTATGATTTTGTTTTTGTTACTACTGAGAATGGAGTCATTTTCCTATTATGTTTTTTATCTGCCATGTTTTATAAAATTAGCTTGCAGCCACTATTTTGGTAATCTAATTAATTAATTACAACAATTTTTCATTTGGTATTTTTGGATTTTTTAAGTATTTATTCAAGTCACCTGAAAATAACAACAGTTTTGTGTTCTTTTTTCAATAACTGTACTTGTATTTCTGTTTCATATCTTTTCATTTGGTTAGAACTTCTAGGACTATGTTAAATAATAATGGTAGCTTTTGTCATCCTTACATTGTTACTGATTTTAATGGGAATGTTTCTTGCTTTGTCATAAAGTATAATATTGACTATTCTTCATTATTATTTTATAGCTTTATTGTATGTGGCTAGAAAGAAAATCCATACAATTTCCACTTTTGGAATTTATTGGGGTGTGTGTGTCCATGAACCCACATGACATAGTAAATTTTTATATCAGTTTTATGAATGTTTTAAAAGATGACATTCTTAGCTTGTAGAGGTCAACATTGTCTAATAATCTTAATATTATTAATTATATTTATTTAAGTTCTCTATATCATAGTTTCTGGCTTGAACTAGAAAAAGTAGATAAATCAGTGTTAAAATTGTGTATACAAATCATGGTCTCAATTTCTCCTTGTCTTTCTAACCATTTTTGTTTGAGATCATTTGATATTATATTAATTGATGCATAATGGGATTAATTATTACTATAGATTCATTATGCTATTCTCTAGTTTATAAAATAAATAATATAAATGATATATTTTTCTATATAATTGTTTTTGCCTTGAAGTCTACTTTGCCAGAAATTAATATTGTCTTTCCTATTTTTAATTTCATTTTACTTGGTAACTACTTTCCCTTTTTTTTATTTGTAATGTGAACACTTTTAGGCATGTCTCTTGGAGGCAACAGATATTTGGATTTATTTTGTACTGCATTATGAGAATCTCTGTTTCCTCATATAGGATTTAATCACTTATGTTTATTGTCATATGGTTGGTTTCACTAACACCTGTCATTCTGTTCTATGTGATTGATTTATTTATTTTTTGCTACTGCTTTTATCTGAGAGTTTGCATATATGGAATGTTGTATGTTCTTTGTTTCCTTAGTAATTGGGAAAGTGTATATATATCCTCTCTTCAACTTAACTTTACATTTTCAAACCCAGACTTTGGTTTATATTTTTTTATTTATCAGTCAACAATTAAATACAATTTTAGAATCTCTTTTATGTGAATTCTTACTCTTTTTTGACTCAATTTGGTAGATAATCTTATTTTCTCCCTTCTTGGAGAGCAGACTGACCAAGGTGTGGATCTCTTATTGAACTTTGCCTGAAGTATAGTAAGCTGTTATGTCTTTGATTATAGCTTCCTGTCCAATTGTTCTGTTTTCCTTAGAAACACCTTTGTGATCCTCGAGTTGGATCTTCAGTTTTGGAGGTAGGTGTTTTCATTCTCTGTCATATCGATTTTACATTTGGTATAATTTGTCTGTGTCTGATGGAAGGAGACTTCACTTGGGGTGGTGAACATGCAATACCATACATAGATGATATATTATAGAATTGTACACCTGAAACCTATATAATTTTATTAATCAATGTCACCCCAATAAATTCAATAAAAAGATAATAGGTAAAAAAGAAAGTATGACTTTAAAATTACTAGACCAATTTTCACAGGGTTAATTCTGGTCTCTAGCAATCTTAAGTACTCCTAATTTTCTTGAGTTACAACTTTCTCATATCAATCTCACTTAAGTTTTTGTCCTCTGGTTTTCATTTCATCTTATATATATTTTTCCCAGTGATTTTCTATTTGCTTTTGAGAAATGAAAATTTTCTCTTCTTTCTTACTCTTTCTATACTTCATGATTTTCAGATGTATTCTTCCTCTGAGTCTCCCTTTACTGTTGTTCAGCAGCATTTAACACTTTATTTTTTAAAGTTCTTTTTATTTATCCATTTTCAAATGGGAAGTGGCTCATCTGGATCTGTGTTTCTCTTACACATAAGGTATGTGGATTACTCCTGACCGCACTTGTTCTCTATTTGGGTTCTGGTGAAATCCTCTTCTCAGATCTGTCAGATTGATGTCCTACCCTGGTTTCCAGTATATTAGCATCTTTCAGCTCTTTTGCTTGTCTGGGATAAGAATATTTTTATCCCAAGGCACTACTCCCTAATTTTTAAAGCAGATGAAATACACAAAACTATATTCCCAGCATGCAAGGACAATACAGCTTTCTCCATTTTTCCTTTGCCTTTTGAGTTTTACCACTGGAACCACACTTCAGAGGATGCTTTGTGTCATCACCAGCTTCCCTGACACTCCTACTCAGTTGTTTTGTAATAATTGCATTATCTGAATGAGTATGGAAATATTAGTGGCAAAAGAGGAGTGACTATCTTCACGTGTTACAGAATTTGTTTTTGAATTAGTAGAAAGAAAGTGTGGAAGTGACACAAGATCTTCCTACCTATTGCCATGTGATTGTGGGCCTTTTATTTTACTTCTGGAGCAAGATAATCATGGGCCACTGATTGTACATTTCTGTTTAATATCATAGATGTGTGGTTAGTGAAACTTCCCACCGGAGTTGTCATTTAGTACCATTTAGTACCAGTTGTCCATCTTTTTGAGAAGTTTTTTTCTTCTTTGGTATCTTAAGTATCAGAATGTTGGGAAGGGTTGCATTAGGGGCCCCTAGTTATAAGCCATTTTTAAAGTAGAGGTCTCCATTTCTTTCCATTGACTCAGCCTGAGAAGGTGCCTAAAGAGGCTTAATTATTATACTTTCCCAAAGAATGTTAGTGCTACAACCTTGAGTCCTGCATCCCAACGATAGCTTTGTTGCTATTCTCCATGTGGAAAAATACTAATAACATAATTAATAGCTAATACAAAATTTAAACAGCAAATACTAATATAACAATGCATTATAGCCAAGTCATTGAGAACATGTGTTTTGGACTAAGGTTCAAATCCCAGTTTAATCATTTACTATCTCTTGAACCAAATTTAGGTAATCTGTAAAATGCGAATATTTTATAGGGCTAGTGTGGGAACAAAGTGATATATGGCAAGTAAAGTGGAGGCCCTACCACATGATATACTCAAGACATGTTAACTATTACTATTATTTTTATATTATTACTGAAAATACTTTTGTAGTTTCTTAATGTAGTTTTCTTGAATAAGGAGATAGTGTAATTGCTATTGTGTGTGTATATTTTTTAATGTGGTCTGCAGTAATAAATAAACTCATGAGTTTATTGTATACAAGCCATGTTTCATATGCCATGAGGATTAGAGGTCACCGGTAGTCTAGGAAAGTTGTTGAGTAAAGGTTGTTAAACTGAATTGAACATGTGACAATTTCAAGTATAGAGAGCACGCTTGTAATTGAGCATGAATTTAAGTGACATGGGAATTCTTACAGGCCTTTCTCACTAATTATCTTGGGATATGGAATTTGTAACTTGACAAGAGAGCACACTGGCTTAGACGAGGCTTTATCACAAAATGTGATTTCCACAGCATAGGATTAGGCTATTGTTAGTTGGATGTTCTTTCATAAATTCTGTTTCTGAGAAGGTGTCTTAACCATACAGCCCTTGTGTTGCCCAAACTGAGTTGATAGAGAAGGTTAATTTAACACATTAAGGGAGCAATTTCTTTGCCTCATAATCCTAATATACCTAATATACCATCTTGGAAGAATGAGTCTGTTAGATATTATTTAAATGCCTGGCTATCTTCCTAGACCCCTGAATTTTGATCTTCTAAAAGTAAAAGCTAATATACTGACAATGACAATGATAATAAAAACAACAAAAATAATTACAATTTTAATTATGGCTGACCTTTATTTGTGTATAACGTAAGTCAAGCATTACTCTCAAAGACTTATACAGATTACATAATTTAATCCTTACAACAGTCCATGAGGCAGGGACTTTCCTCTGTACCACTTTACAGATGATCAGATTAACCAGTTTGCCTGCGGTGGCACTGCTGGGAAGTTGCAGAGAAGGGATTCAATATAGGCATTTTCATTCTAGAACATGTGTTCTTAAACTATACTTTTAATTTCTCCTACCCTCTTCTTTTACACACTCATGCACATATTTTTAATTATCAACTGTTTGAAGTCATTGTTGACTAGGTATGTTGAACCACACCCATTCTACCATATGGTTTCTCATGAAAAGAAGATGAGGAAAAGCCATGATTTTGGTTAAACGTGTTTATTTGTGGTTTGTGTTTCTTAGGGTTGGCAATAGTGTTGTCTTACATTTCTATCACAGTCATATGTTTAGAGGAAACTTTTCTACCTGCTGATGGATTTGAGTCTCAGAACAGCCTTGTGAACCATGTGAGGATGGCACTATAGTTTTAAAGATGATGAAACTGACAACCAGAGAGGTTAAAGGGCTTTTAAAAGGCCATGCAGATTATTAAAGGTAGATTTGGGATTATCTATAATAATGATAGCAATAATAAACCATTTGCTAAATATTTACCATATGCCAAGCACTGCACTAATCACATTGATGGCATTTACTCATTTAACCCTCAACAATCAAAGATGTGAAATCACATGGCCAACACTCTGAGTACACAACAGAGCCAGGACTCAAACCTGGTTTCAGGCTCTCAGCTCTTAATTTACGTCTCTACTTACTTAATTCTTTTATTATGAAGAAACACATTTTCTTTAAAGGATATGAAAGGGAGACTTTACTTTCAAACACATTTCTGTACTGGGAAAATATTAATTATTATAGTAATAATTAACATTTTAGTGTTCATTATAACAGGCACTATACCATCCATTAGCTTTTTCAGTTAATAACTAATGACTTACCACCTACTATGTGCCAGGCATTGTTCTGTGTGCAAGAAAACACATATGAGAATAACATTATCTTTGATGGAGCTTATGGTCTTTTGGAAAAAACAAAGTAATCAAGTAATCACACACATTTATAACTATAAACAATGCTAAGTGCTCTGAAGGAAAGTCTAGAGTTTTCTGAGAGTCCATCCGTAGAGTTTTCTGACAGTTTGGGGACAGGGAAGGCTTTCTGACAAAACTGTGTTTGTATTGAGAGTAGTAGGTGTGGAAATGTTAACTACAAGAGAATGCATTTTACAGAAAGGAGAAGAACGTGTGTAGGCTCTGAGATTCTGCAGATCTTGAGGTATTAAAGAAAGGTTAACTGGCTGGAGTATGTTGAGAGAGAAGAATGGCCCCTAGACAGGCTTGGAGAGGCAAAACCATGCAGGCTTTATCAGGGATTTTTCTTTCTTTCTGTAAGAGAAAGGGTGAGCCACTGAAATGACAGATTACTTGAGTTTGAAAAGATTGTTTAGCCCTAAGTGTGAAGAATAAATTACAGGGGACAAAGATGGATGCAATGCGACCAGTTAGGGGGCCACTGTGGTAACAGGGGCTGGACAAGATAGTAGTTTGGACTCGGGGAGGGTAGTGGAGTTGGGAAAAGTGGATGGATTTAGGAGTTATTTAGGAGGTAATTTCAATAGCATTTATTTGGGATTAGATATGTGGAGTGAGCAAGAGAAAGGTGTTAGGATGCCTCCCAGGTTTCTGGCTTGTGCAGTATGCACTGTTTCATTAATCTGTACAATAGCACTCTGATGATTATACTTCCAAGTTTCAGGAAACCAATTTAGAATGTTTCTAGTCACTGTCCATGGCCACACAGCTCATCCAGGGCAGAGCCACGATTCACTAAGGTCTGCCTGAATCTGAAATCTGTGCTTCTGACAGCTATGCTACACGGAGGGTGGGGGAGGATGGGAAGAAACTACATAACTCATTGTAGGAAGGGCAGTGTCAAAAACAGCAGTTAAGTGTGGAATATAATGAAAGAAATGGGCATCACTACAGTTTGAAAACATGTACATCCTCAAAGCCCAAGCTCTCTTGACATTCATGCATCTTTGTAGCTGGTGCTACTGCTATTTTTATGAGATCAATGGGAACAAAACTGATATCTTTGGAGAGTATGATTTTGTTAAATAATCAGTTTTATAAATAAATAGTATGCATTTATTGTAGAAAAATGAAAAAATATCAAAAATCAAAAAGAAAAACAATGGAAATTTTCTCTAATCCTCAGAAGAGAGAAAAAAATATTCCTTGCTTTTACTTAAACAATGCTATACACTATGATTAACTACCATGTGTGTTTAGTAGAAAGATCACTAGAGATCCCAGGTAGGTCTACGCCCAGACTTTGTATTGATTTTGACTTTGGAGGAAATTTAACCTCTGGGGCTATAGTCTTCTACTCTGTAAAATGTAGTAAAACTTTGCCCTCATTTAATTACCACAGTCTTTTTTTTTTTTAGTCTGAAAGTGACAGTGCTGGCAGCAAGCAACCAACTAAAAGTAGTCAAAAATCCCCACAAATACACAGCAGGGCAGCAGTTTGCTGGGTTATCTCCTATAGTCTGGAAGCTCATGCTTCCCCAGTCCTCACTGCTCTCACTCACCCAACTTCTCCTCCAGCTGAGCTGCACAAACCTGCTTTATGGCGGTACTTGCTATAGGCTAGATGCTGGAGATATAAAGAACATAACACCTAGACTTTACTCTCTCTTTTTATTTTAAATATTTATTTTCAGAGAGAGTGCAAGGGAGTGAGAAAAGAGGGAGAGAAACATCGGAGTATGGTTGTCTCTCGTGCGCCCCATACTGGGGACCTGGCCTGTAACCCAGGCATGTGCCCTGACTGGGAATTGAATTGGTGACCCTTTGGTTCACAGGCCGGCAATCAATCCACTGAGCCACACCAGCCAGGGCTAGACTATACTCTTAAGGAACAAGCAACATAATGGAGCTGGACAGTAAACAGAAATACCCTAACATAATTTTATCAGTGTCATAATACTATAAGCAAAGGATTGTAGAGCCAGGAGAAGGTTGTCAGGGAAGTGACTCATTGTGCCTCAGGGAACCTGGGAATGCTTCACAGAGAAGGATTTTTTTGGAACTAGGCCAGGCAGGAGGGTACAGTTAGCATGAGCACCAGCCTCTGTGTTAGTGGCCCTAGGAATGCCAAGGCCAGTTTCAGAAATCTGGGGCCAGAATACAGGGAACTAGGGTAGGCAGGAGAGGTGCAGCAAGGCAGGTCTCAGCAGCCACAAGGCTCCCTTCTCTGCATCCTCTCCATATCTTCCAGTATCTCCCAGCTCTCCTTTGTGCCAACCACCTTTCCTGCTTGAGGGCCCCTATGTTAGATTCTTACGTGATCCTCTGTCTCTTCTCCACCCACAAAAGCCTGGCAGGAGAAATTGATCAGATGTGAACGGATGAACCTGCAGTGCAGTTTATACGGTTTGCATTGCTGTGATCCCTTTCCCAGAGGTAATTGTCTAAGTTCCTTGTTTTTTGTGGAATGAAATGCTTTGATACTGGAATCCCATTCTATCTTCTGACCCATGGGGTGTACACAACAGCTTTAGGTCCTGGGTAGTGTAGATGTTTTGCTTGGTTAATACACTTTTTTTCACTGTTATTTAGTGGTAAATTGGTATCACTCTCCAGTTTGGCACAGACCCCACAGTTCCCCGTGAGATTTATTAAACCCTCATTGTGTTTAACTTAGCTCACCTGCCTGGTCTAAAGATATTTGTGTATGTGGCCCCTCTGTGTTATATTTTGTTATTATTTTTAAGTGTATTGATTTTTAGAGAGAGAGAGGAAGGGAGAGAGATGGAAAGAGACAGAATGAGAAGGAAACATCGATTTGCTGTTCCACTTATTTGTGCATTTGTTGGCTGATTCTTGTGTGTGTCCTGACTGGGATGAAACCCACATCCTTGGAGTATCAGGACAATGTTCTAACCAACTGAGCTACCCATCCAGGGCAAGTTTTGTTATTTTCTTGATTTTTCAGTTGAGAAATTATATCAGCCCCTTCTGCAGTGATTTTACCCCCCAGCTCTTTGCATTTTTTTCTTTCTTATGCAATTGTACCAACAATAGTGTAAACCCTTGGACTCCAGTGTTGGGCAATATATGGGGTTTGGCAAAAGTAGGTTTACAGTTGTAAGCCCACAAAACATGGAGTTTATTCTCATATTATTATTTATTAATTATTATATTATTTATTTGTATTATAATTGTAAACCTACTTTCACCCACCCCTGTATCACCAGTGTTTGAGGGTTACGCCCTACTTACTGGGAGAGAGTTAAAACCACAGCACCTGTTCCCAGGCTGTTTCTCACACGCTTAACAAAAATGAGGTTGCTATTTTTCCTAATACAAAATACAACAAAACAAGATATGATAAATTTAATTGGATCTTAAATGAATGGATGAAATCAATTATTTAGCCCACAATGTTTATCTTGTCAAAATTTGAAGGGAGCTTATCAAAACCAGCTGCTTAGGGCATTTCATCAGCAGGACTGAAATCTTGCAGCTGTGAGGCAGAGCATGGATAAAGGACATTTGGCGGTGGGGGGTAGGCAGATGGGGCCATCTTGGAAACAGAGTGTTCTCATACTCTGTATGGGCATCAATTTTGTCTACACCTAGGTCATGTGGGGAGATGGAGCATATAATGTGGTATCTACTGATATGAGGAAAGTCAGCAGCATTTACTGAATGTTCAATTCAGCTTACAAGTGCCTCTTCCCTGTGAACTCCCCCTGCACTGCAACTTTGTGGAGGGCTGTTCTCCCAATGGTTATGCATCCCCCACCTCTGACCTGGTCATTCTTCTCAATTATCATCCATTTCAGACAGTCAGCAGGGCAATAGCATGTGTGCATCAAAGACCACAAAGGAACTTGGATTATGAGGAATAAAAAATCTGTCCAACATGTGGCACCATTAAAGAACTCTGGCTGAGACATATTGTTTATAGTCAGCAGTTGTCTGGAAAATAGATGTTTACTTGTAGTGAGTGTATTAAGATCGTTGCCATTAGGCACTATATATCCTGCATCTTGTGTTCTCTTTTAGAAAACTATGTTGGAATAAACCTTTAATTAGCCATTCCTGTGGCAATGGAAAATAGTAAACAGCAATATTGTTGTATATTGGCATTTCTGCTTATGAGAGAGAGAGAGAGGGAGGGAGAGAGACAGAGAGAGAGAGCACCAAACAGCAGGAGTCTTTTTTGGAAGGATGGCTTTTTAAAATGGTATGTTCTGTTTAAAACAGCAAGTGAAGTATTTGCTAAATAGAGATTAAATTACTTAGAGAAAAGATGTTCCTAATATTCAGCAAGAGCTTAAACACACTGGGTTTCCCCGAACCATCCATATTCCGATGAAATGGTGTACTTTAATATGACAAGGTGCATTCTTTGCATCAGACTTGCTCATGTCTCTCATGAGTTGCTCTGGTCAATGATGAGACTAGATGTTTCTCTTGCATGATAGGCGCCTTTTTATGCACAACTCTTCTAGGACAGGGACTGAACAAAACAACACTACTGTCTTATCTTGCTTTTTACACATAATAATTTTTCTCCCTCTATTTTCTTAGCAAATCAACTTGTGCCTGCCCCTCCATACCATCAGACCAATGGATAGCCTCAATCCTGTAAAATTCTGGATACCGTTACATCCCAGTGGTAAAAAAACCAATGCATTTATGGCAAGTTTTGTCCACAACTAAGCCAGTGGACACTGCAATCTGGGCAGCCCATTCCAGGTATGTGCATATCTTCGGACAGGGTGCAACCTTTTCTAAAGCTTGGTTCTCTTGTATATAAAGTGGGGCAGTCATGGTTACTTCACAGGTTTACGAGGAGAATTAAGTGAAAAAAAAATGTAGAGAACCTAGGACAGATTCTAGGAGATAGTTTGTGCCCAATCCGTGTTAACTGTTAGGAGGAAAATATTTAGTTAGGTACAAAGAGGTTGATCTCTAGTGCTTTTAAAGCTTGAATGATGGCTACTGGCAGATGCAGCCGCCAATTGCCCCCACCAGTGCAGCCCGTAGTGGGGACTCAATACCTATTTTTTGAGTAAATGAAGGACTGCCAGAACAAGCTCCTAAATGTTAACTCTCAGATCTAACATTCACCAACCAAATTTTCCCAGATTATATACTTCACTTTTCTTCATCTTCTATTTTTCTCCCTAGAACCCACCATTTCAATAAAAGGCAGGAAAAAAAGTTACATATTTTTCTAGAGCTCTCAAGTCAAATTAACAAACACTTATTGAGGGCAAGGCAGGAGAGCTGAGTGAGGTCAGGAAAAATAATTCTCAGCACGGTTTCTAGAACACAGCTCTGCAAATATATATGACATGGTAAAAACCTAAGACAGCGATTTTTATTTATTAGTTATTTTCAGTTTCAAATGTTCTAAAGGCATACGGTGAATCCTTACCCTCTCGTCCTGATTTGCTCTTTCATTCCCTGCCAAGCACTCATTTCCCAGTTTATGCTCACCTGGACCATTCCGACCTGCTGTCACAGTAAGAAGGATTCCTTTCTCAGTTGGCATGAGGGGGATCTCAAAATGACTCTGGGAGCCTCTTCGATTAACTCCCTCCCTCCTTGTGGGACCCTCCTCTACTCAGTAATGTGGGTGTTTGGAATTCTGAGCAGAACTGCAGGAGATGGACTGCATAAGGGCTTCTGCCGTCTATTTTGCATTTCCAAAATAGCACATTTTGCTTTTTCCCTATAGTATTTCCTTATTTGCATGTTTCCACAGAACTGCTTAATATGAAAGTTTTGAGAATATCCTGGGATTATAGTCTTTGAGTGAACTTTTATGTCCCTAGTATAAACCCTTTTGGCTTAAAACTATCCCACTTAAAAACATCTACTTATAGCTACCAGCTGCTGATCCTTTTCATACTCATGAGTGCACAGACACAGATAGACACACTTGTGTGCACACGTGTATACAGACATGCACACACACTCTCTCAAATGCACTATGTATCTGTAAGTATCCAGAAGAAACAATGCATTGTAAAAATTGTCCTGTTGATTTTGTAATCCAGTGTAAGTCACTGAGTGCTGATAAGTAAAGGAAGTTCAACCAGACAGTTTAATCCTCCAATTTCCTGTCTTCTAATCAGCCCCTGATTCTTTTGGTTTTAAATTAGAAACATTCCTGACAATATTCAGGACAGGTGAAGGAAAATCTACTAGAAAATAAGGACAAAGCATTTATTTTACCGTCTAAAGTTCACAGGAGAAATATGAGCATAATAACAGGAAATCAAGATTTCTAAAAAGATAGTAGGAGTACATAGGCTAGTTTAAGTAACCAATCACATTTTTGAGTGAAGTACATTTGGATCATAATTTGATTTAAAGAAAAAAAAGGAACATAGTTTAATCTCCATGCCTCTCCCGAAGCATAGCAAGTGGTACTTTAAAAGATGTGTAAAGCTAACCTAGAGAAAATGATAAAGATAATTTCTTAATGTATGTATGTAAATTTAAAAAAATCTACTTCATTCAGATTTTGCTTACAGTTGAAAATTGCTAATACTGTGAGAAAATAATGTTGGAGTATACAGAAACCTTTGAAAGGAATGAATATTCTTGTAAACTAATATAGTCACACATTTTTATAATGGTAGATAAAATAAGACAACTGTGTATTTAAAATAAGCACAGGTAAACTGTACAAATGCTTGAAATAGAATATGTATAAATATGTTTATCATGCACACTTTCTTTTGAAAGTAAACTGGGTGCTGAGAATATGATATGATTAATTATTTACAGAATCCCCTCATTTTGATTCTTTTCATTTATAGCCAATGTAACAATTTCCAAGCAATTTTAATCACCAGGATGAAAGAGCCAGCACAAATCTTAGAAAATCTTTATTAGAATGTCCTCAGAGGAATACAGAAGACAATCACTAACAAAAGTTGTTCAATTGAAAATTAACATTTAAAAATTAAAATGATAAATACAGTTTAAGATATAAATCCAAGCAAATAACAACAACAAAACTGTTTGCATGAAATATGAATTCTTAGTTTTGTGTCTGTAGCAGTTAGGGCTGTCAATCATTTGGGAAGTAGATGGAGTTGGGAGTTTTTTGTTTTTTGAATTGTTGAAAGAGTAAGACAGTATTTCACAGAATTACTTTGCTAATTTATACATATATACATCTATATCCATATCTATATCTATCTATATCTATTTATCCATATTTAAAAGGCATTTATGTTATCAGGCATAGCATATCTTTCCTGACCAAATATTTTCTTGTTATACAAAGTTTGAGTTGTAAAAATTTGGATTAAGTCATGGATACTTATTGATTAAAAAACTACATGGCAATTTCTAAAGAGAATGCTTTCAAAATAAGTGCTTGGGAACCTAGCGTGGGTTAATGGGGGTAGCAGGATAGTTTAATAGCCTTCATTTTATAGTCACTATAAGTTTTTAAATTGGATCACAGAAGCAAGACAAGTGTATTTTGTAATTCACATAAAAATAGTCCCGTGACATCTTGTTATCAGTAAATGATTAAGAAGAGGAGAATGCTTATTCTGCTTTCGTTTTAATGCCATGTGGGTGGAATGAAGGTGGTTCCACTGAGCAGAACTACATTTGGAGGCATATACACGCATCCAGGGTCCTTCCATTGCATTTGGCATGGAGGAAAATTTCATGAGGGTTTTCTTTTTAGTTTTATGTCGGAAGATTTCAAATAGAGATGTCACAACATAGCTCAATGAACTTGATATGTGATATCTATTTCTTGATTTGCATGATTAAAGCATTATAGAGAAGCAGCTCAGATATCAAAAGATTTCTTATAAGTGGCAGCGCCAAAGGTAATTACTGTTAAAATGTACACGCTTGTACTCTGGTTGCTTGTTAACTTCTAAGTTGTTTACAACTCCAAGGGTTGGAATAGAACTTTTCATTTAATATTTGGATATTAAGATCCCTTTCTCATTCCATTTTGATATCAAAAGTGTATTTAGCATATTTTATAACCTATATCCCTCAAAATGACATTAGCTTCAACCGAAAAAAAAAAAAGCCATAGAAGACATAGAAAGCCCTTCTCAGTATTCCAGATTTTAAGACAATTGCTTCTTAAACAAAAGTAGCCTTTTAAATACAAAGCTAAAATTTATACTTAAAAAAGAAACTGGATTAATTTAGGCAACTGATCTCCAGTTAGTTATCAAAAAGTGCAGTTGAACTCCTACTGTAAGCCCAGAGCATTATGAGAGGGGGTGGGGATCGAGAGGGGAACAGAGAAGTGAGGGGAAAGAGAAGAGAGGTTGTTATTCTCAGTCTTTTATTAACCAGTTTCTTTCATTCTAGTGGGTCTTTATATTTTAGAAAAATAAGAGTGATCTGGGGCTCTATTCATTCTTACCTAAAATTTTGGAGTAGGTAATAACTGTCTACAACCTGGTCCAACATATGCCCCCCAAACTAAAACAAACAAACTCATTTGCCATACAAATTGTTTACGATTCATTAAAAAGCAAAATTGCATATCTCGGTGCTGGCAGCTGAGGCCGAGCCTCCGGGCGGGCGGAGGGGGCATTCACTGAGTTGCCTTTGTATGCTGGGAGGACCAAGCCGGAGGTTCCCACTATGCAGCCTGGAGTCTGTGCAGCCAGATGACGCATGAGGTAATTTTAAAGCTTTATTTGCCTTTAGTGTGAAACTCAGAACTTGTACTATCCTTTGGCTAAAGAACCACATCAGTTGGGGGGCAAGTTTAAATTTTTTTCTTAGTTGGAGAAAATTGTTAAGGGTAGCAAGGTGGGGTTATGGAGGGAGAGGGAGTGAATGCTCTTCTAGGAAAGAGAAGAGCTAAGAGAAATGTGAAATTTGTCTTATTTTCATTAATCCTCTCCCCCTTCATCAAAGCTCTCAATTGCCCATCAATAATGAGAAGTTTGCATTAGAATTATTTGTAACTGGCAGATCTAAAATGTTGTGCTATGTGGTCACCTTTGTGGGAAATAAAAAATCAATTTATTCTCTATGGGAACTTCTACAACTTCTTTAAAGAGCGCTCTGATTTCTCACCCCTTTTCAAAGCAAAGATCTTGAAGCACTGAAGTTGAGAGAAACTTCCTGTAGTATGCAGTCTAAACAGCAGCATGCGAGCTTACAGCATTGTTTATTTTTAGTCAACTGCATTGCTAAATGTTTCCACCACTTTTATATTTTATATTCCCAGTGGTAAAACATCTGTAAAATACTTTTAAATGAAAAGCAACTTCCAAGTAAACTTTACCAAAAAGAAACAACCGTTTTCCAAGTTAAAAAATGAGGAGCATTTGGTGATCTTTGTAAGAAAAAAAATGACACAATTTGCCATAAGACAGTAACAGTCTATAAAATCTATGAGCTCTTGAAATATAAGGAAGTAAAATGTCGCCCAGAATATGACATCAGCATGCAGTTTTTTTAAAGCTTACAATTTAGCTTAGAAAATAATAGCTAAACCAATCAGTATATTCATTTCTAGTGCTTAACAAGCTGTATAAGACCAAACGATAGGCAACATCACAGCATACAAGTAAACCTTGTTCTTTCTGGCAGAAACTCTAATGGGAAAATAAGTGCCCTGAATAAAAGTTCAGGATCTAAGTGGATAATCTACTGCTAGTCTAATTAAGCAAAAGCTAAAAGTAACATTGTCCTGAAATCACCAGTAAAGTTTCTATGCCTAGTTAAGAAATTACAAGTTAAAACACACATATACAACATACCCACAACCACCTTAACTCAAGAGTCCTTAGGATGGACACTCTGTACCCCAAGAAGCAGCCGAACAGAATCTTGCAGTAGCTCACTTTTAATAGTCTTTCAGTCCTCAGAGTTCCTAAAACTTGCCAAAATGATACCACCATTGGTCCAGGAAGGGAAAGAACTCTTTCCGTAGATGATACAATGAAACTGACCAAGTCCTGTCTTGTAATTCCATTCGCCAGTCTCCCCTTCAACACTACTCTCTCTCTCTCATTCTTTTTTTTTTTTCTTAAACTGATATCTATGTGAAATGAGCTGAAGTTCACGGTCCAGTTAGGAACGGATAATACATTCATTGTCCTGGCAGCAAACTTTTTTTTCTATCCCTGGAAGAATTCACGCTTGCAGCAAGAATAATAATTACGGAAAACAAGAAATGCACTGCTAACGAATTAATCCTTAACGGACACCACCCTAACGAGGGCGGTAATGATTTGAGGACTCTCCTCCTCACAGGACTTGCATCTCCCATGACAATAAGCTATTGTGCATCCTCCCAACTCACTCTACCTCTTATAGATCCAAGATGTCAAAGGTTGTCTGGCCTGGATGACCATGACATGTGAGTTAACTCATTCTGTGGCTGCATGGTAGAACTTGATTAAAACTTTATTTGTACCCAGAGTAACTAAAAGATAGAATGTGTGGGTCTTTTCCACTCAGAGCTAGAGTTCCTAAGAGACTTAAGACCTGCTCTGACACAAACAAACAGGGATAAGTTAGATGAGAGCTATGGGTCCCCAGATGGAAAACAGGGAGTGGGCACCCAGAGTTCTCTCACAGGTGACTTCAGGCAATCCAATTAATGGGACAGGACCGGAATTCACCCAGGGCTTGCTTCTACCCAGCGCCCAACACACATCCTCAGAAAATACCTCAGCTAAGGAAAAACCACGCAGTGTATAGTCCCTGAAAGCAAAAGTAAAGGGAATGTGACGCTAGAGAGAGGGACCAAAAACTGATGGCCAGGACAAATGTTTTATTTTATTTTATTTTTTACCCCAAGACGGGTTTGGCTAAAATACCCACCTCCACCTTAAAACTTCTGATACTCTTATAAAAAAAACCCAAAACCAAAAACCAAGTAAACAACAACTCCCAAGCACTGTCCCATGGAAATCCAGGGCAAGTATTCCTGGGAACTCAAGTCGCAGAGTGGCAGAGAGGATGGCAAGAGGAAGCAGTGTGAGGCTGCCTCACTGAAGAGTGTGAAAAAAATCAAATGTGAATTTGATGAATGTGAGGTCTGGGACATTTTGTCAAAGAGGGAGGGAAAGTAGAAAAGAAAAAAAAAGCAGTCCCGGCTGCCAACTCACCATCCACCAAGTTCTGGCCGAGATGTCGTAGCAGAGCTGCCATTTGATGGAGCCGTCGGAAGCTTTCCCTGCCATTACGCTGTCAGCAAGCTTCATCTGATGCTAACTCACGGGAGATAAGACACCTAATTGAGAAAACATTTGCAGTGGCATGTGGGGCAACATGTAGTCCGGTCCATACCATATGGAATCATGGGTAAAAAAAAAAATCTCCTTGACAATGAACCAATCTCTCACAGACCCAGTGGCAAGGTGAAGTGGAGATGAAAAGTCTTCTGCTCCTAACACTGTCTTCTCTCTCCTTTTTCAATAACAAAAAACCTACTGCTACACATCAAAGAGGCGGTTAAAATTAGGGCTTCATCACTCAGATGATTTTGGTCTGCAAGGTTTTTCCTTTCCTTCCAACAACCAGTCCCCCCCTCTTTTTTTTTTTTTTAAGGAGAATAAAGAGATTTAATAGGACAAAGGCAGGTAGTGGACTGCGGAGGGAGATCGCCACAGGCTATTAGCCTAAAATTTCTGCTTGACAGATGGAACTGCTTAGAGACTATCATGCGATGTTTTGGGCTTTTTTTTTTTCCTATCCCCCCCTTCTTCGACTTTAAGTCTGATTCAGTGTCTGTTTTTCACAGCCACTTTTCTCAAGAACGTGAGCTGTGCATTTAAAAAAATGTTCAGTTTAGTTTTTCTGTCTTACACATCTCTTTGAAAGCAAAGTGAAAAGTCTAAAACTAAATCTGGGAACAGTGGAACAGGTTTTCCAAGGAGAAAACACACACACACACAACCCTAAAGAAAAAATATTTCCCCTTCTTTAGCTTATTTTAAAAAATTTAATTCATTAGTTAATTTGGTTGTGAAGGTACATAAATATGAGAAGACAACGTTCAAGTCCCCTGATTTTTGGTTCCAGCTGGCGTTGTATTTAGATGTGTGTTTTAATGTGAGGAAATACATTACTGATATTTTATAAGTTATAACCTGGGCTAGGCTAGGCACCATCTCTAATTTGGGTGTCCCTCCGTTTTGTAAAAATTAATTCTGGCTTTTTCCACTTTTTGTACATCAAATGATCAGTCTGGATCAATTCACTTTAACACAATTCAGGCTAAACTTGACATGAGTACTTATTCAGGGAAAATCACATCTGATTTCCTTACTGTAACCACACCATCTATATCACAGGGGTTTTCTCCACACATCCTCTCTTTACCAGAAAAAAATAAACTGCAACATGGATCTACCAATAAGAATGGCTGTAAAAAGGAATTTTTTTTAAGTGAGAAGAAGTCTAGGTTACTGCTGAATTTTAAGTCATTTTACTTCAGGACCAAGGGGAGCAAAAAGTAGAGAGAATGCCTGGTATTTATTATATTTTATTTGTTTAAACTGTGTGAAATTAGAAACTGCAGAAACACCTTTATAAGAGCAGTGCACCAAATACATTTTAATTTTTTTCTGAATATAAACGATCCCTTGATGCCCAGGAACCTAGCAGTGATATTACCTTCTCTGTACCACAGGTCTTCTATATAGGCACCGCAGACTGTGGGAGAATTTATCTCCTGCATTTTTCAGGTCTATAGAACTGTGGTTATTTATAAAGTTGTGCATTTACAGCTTAACTATCCAGCAGATTTTTTTCTAGTCACATTTTTGACTGAATAATATTTAGATAAAGTTATTTAGGACACATTTTAAGTTTAAAGAAGGTTAAATTTGGTGGCTTCGGCTTTCCTATGTCTGACCTCTTCCCCAGTAGGTGTTATTTTAACCATTTAGCATCAGGTAAATAGCTGTTTGGACAAAAATAATTTCAGTAAAGCGAAATTTATCCATTTGCACCTGAAACGTTTTATAATTTAAAGCAAGATGCACACACTGCTTCTACAATATAAACCACAAAGACAATAAAGAGGGCATTTATTTCTTTCTTATTCCTCATTGTAATAGGATTTCTTCTAATATGTGGGGGTAAGGAGACTGTATTCAGAATCATCATCAAATATAGATATTGTCATTACTCTTAGAAGCATCTTTGTATTCTTTATTGCTCTGGCATCTCTTTTCAGAAACAGAGTCTGCATTAGCACAGGAAATGTTAAGTTGTCTTCAGTGTCTAAAAGCAAATGGCCCTTCTGCCAGGATCTTGTCCTGAGCTTGCCAGTCAAATTGTTTGTTGCCTGGTGTAACTGTAGCGTCTTTAAAGTGACCTCGTCTTTCTTTAGTTTACTATTTGGAGAATGAAAGCGGAAAAAGTTAGAAATTCTATATAAAATGTAAAATAGCACAACCCCCCCAAAAAAGAAAAAAACGAGAAGAAATAAAACAGTTTTCTGTCTTTGAATTAACTTCCTATTTCATGTTATCTTTTCTTACTTGACTCTGACAAGCAGACAAACCCCAAGTTTCCTTGTTTTATAGAGTCTTTTTTTAACATTTTCTCAGGGCATAAAGGCACATAGACATTTTGGACTCGTGGGCCCACAGCCTTACAATTTCTGAGTTTGTCCCTCGGCAACCTCTGAAGTTGGAGGTGTCTCTTATCTGAGCCACTGCATTTCTCAGAATTGGAACACCCCATGGACGCCCATTATTTATGAATGAATGGGGCACAAGGTAAACTAGAGTCCAGATTTCACTTTGTGAATGGAATACCTGAGAAGATATTACAGGAGATGGGACAGTAGTTTTAAACAAAGAAATGATAAATATTATTGAATAATAGTGTTTTAAATCCAGAACAATTAGGTGCATTTAACTTTATAATTGTTCTCTAAAAGGCTGGTGGAAGCTCTCCTTTCCCATGTACCAATCAGTCTTTTCACAGTGTGGCCAGTTGTTAATAGCCTTAAAACAAGATTAAATAAAACATGTTAAATATCACAATTATTATGGAAAATAAAATTATTTGGTGAGCATAAAGGAGAGCAATTCAAGCATTTAACATGATCCAGGAAATGCTACTCCAAACAATTGCATTTGCTTTATGCATTTTCCCCCTTTGATTGCTGACAGATGCCTTTTTGGAAACAAACATCTAAATGGTTTGCTTTCAGTCAGAAAAAAAATAACAGAAAGCAGCTACATGTTTTGAATTTAACTCTTGTCATTTGAATACTTCTTTCCATTGCACGTGAATGAATCTGAGGCAAAAACAGCACTCTCATCAAGAAATAAGCCTATTAGGATTTAGATTTTCTTACTTCCTTTGAACATATTTTTTAAGGAGTGGGAGTCCCCCAAGCTATGAAGTCAGCGATGGGTTAAACTGCAGAATGCAGTATGAAGAATATGGTCCAGGTGAATGGCAAGCTTTAGAAAGGAAATTGTTTTCTCATGATAGGAAGACTCCAGCAAAGAGAAAGCCACTTTCCAGCGTCATTTGGGCTGTTGTGGCCAGTGCTTCCCAAATCTGCTACCTCTTTTTGTTGAATGGGATTCCCATCTGTGTCTGTGCAGCAGGGCACTTGGGTAAAAACTTTGAAGATTCTGCTGCCAACAGGTGTACTATACCGAGGAAAGGTTCTGTTTTTGTCATTTGTTGCTAAAGGACAACATGAAATGAAATATTACCGATTCTCAGAGGCCCGAGATTAGAGTGGTTGAGAGCACTGTGTCTGAAGTCCAGGTGCCCATCTCTAGGCTTGGTTGGTCACTAATTGTGTATCCAGGTTACTTAACCTCTCTGATTCTCTGTGTCTTAATCAGGAAAATGAAGATAAAAATAGTTATTTTATTTATACACACACACACACACACACACACACACACACACAAATGTATGTTCCAAAGCTGAGAAAAGCAAAATTGAGGAAAATGCCAGGGGGTCTAGACAGCCCCATCTATTTTAATGATATGCCCAGAGATTGCCCAGATTTTTGATATAGGATGTGTATGTACACACACACACACAAACATACACATATACATCCATATATATATATATATATATAAACTAAGTAAATAGTTGGAAGCAAAAATATGCATAAAGTCAATATTCCCTGATATGTGTAATTAAGTGCTAAACCAAAGTTATTGTTTTATTATTCATGTATTATTATTATTATTATTATTATTGCTTTGTTGAAAGAATCCCTTTCTTCTTCTTTCTGCTCCTGTCCTGTGAGGCTGGGTTAGGTCCCTTCCCTCTGTTCTTCCACAATAATCTGTGCCTTGCTCCACTGCCGCTCTTAGCACCCTCTCCTGAAATCATCTGCCTCTTAGTTGACCTTTCCCCCAGACCTTGAGATTCTTGACAGCAAGGGACATATCTTGTTCTTTTCTGTAGCTCAGTGCTGGGCAAATAGTAGGGGCTTCCTAAATGGTGAAAGAATGTTAGTAAAAAGACATAGGGCATTAAGCAATTTGGAATTTGATTGCATTTTCCTCATGTTTACATAGCCTTTTCATTTACCTTGACTCACACTATTGCTTTCCTGGCATATCATCTGCTTTCCCAAGTCAATGTCCCCAGTCAAGACCCTAGTCCACAGTGATTTATGGAGCTCTTGAATACCTGTTACCTTCCTTATCTGAATCATCCATTAGTATTTCACATAGATTAACTACAGTATTATTTGTCTTTAATGTACATGTCATTCATTCATTCATTCACACATGTAACAGCAACTTCTGCAATGTAGGCAACAAAATAATTTTCCTTCTTTTTTAAGTCTGTTTCTCGGGCCACTGGAAATCTAAAACTCTAGGGAAAGCGCAACTAATGTATAGAATCCTTCCTCTTAGCCAGGCATTGTTCTAAGATTTTTTTTAAAAGTTTTTATCAGATAGGTTCTTACAAGGTATGATCTATTATTAACTAACTCCATTTTACAAACAAGAAAACAGGCTCAAAGAATTGAAGCAACTTGCTTAGGATTCTGGAGTTAGAGTTGGAAAAAGGATTTAAGCCTGGAAATTGTGACTTCAGAGGTTCACCTCTCTGGTGTTGCCTCCTAAACCATGAAAGGAGGGAAATAATAGAACTGGCGCTTGCCATGTGCCAGGAACTTTTTAAAGTGCTTCTAGGTATAATATGTCATTTAACCTTTACAATGACCTAGGAAGTAGATATTGTTATTTTTAATTTGCAAGTCAGAGTCAAAAAAGGTATGAGTCTTGAGTAATGATACATACTAAGCAAAAAGAACAAAAATTCTACCCTAAGTTAACCTGATGAAAAAGTCCATGCTTTTCCTACCCCAATTAGCTAGTTCTCAGATTAAAAAAAAATTATTTTGTAGAGGTGTATGCTGGGCTTAATGAATATGGATGACGTTGAATTTCCACCTTTTGGAAATAATGAAATCAGAAGTGAATACTGCTGATGAAACTGTAGAAGTCTGGTTTAGGGCAATGGGTGTATAAGACTTTTTTTAAAAAGCCTATATTAAAGAGGGATTATCTGCTATTAATAGCTAGGTCTTTTCTCTAACCTTAATCAGGTGAAAAATCCTAAAATGGTCTTCAGGATATCACTATCTAACCCCGAAAAGGAGTGTGTACTCACACGTAAGCTTTGGGGTAAGAGGAATAATCTACACAGAAGAATAGACAGCCTAGGTCTTCCAAAGCCCAGGGAAACGGTGAGGTCTTTGGTGGGAGATTTATCCCTTTTTGATGAAAGTAGCAAAGAATTCTTTTCTGCACAGGTACACATCAGTACTGGGTATGAGTGTGGTGACTTAAAAAAACCAGTGTCCCAAGTCCCCTGGCATGTTTTTCTCACCGTATGGCAGAAGCAAATGTTGAAAAGCTGAAAGGGCAGAACTGAAGAAAATGCCAGGGGGTCCAGACAGCCCATTCATTTTAATCATGTGCCCAGATTTTTGACCTACAATGTGTACGTATGTATGTATGTACGTATGTATGGATGTATATATAATTCCCCCCCCCGGAGAAAAATGTTGATTTTCTTTTTAGCAGAAACTCACCCACCATGTCCTGCAAAGAATTAGTTTTCCTCTTAGTGGCAGTTCTTCTGTCTCATTTCCATTTAGAAATTCTTTGACTTTCACTTTTTATGCATTTTCTGTTAACCAGCTGCCACCCAAGATTGGACCAAAGCCTCTGCCCCCTGTTAAAAAGGAAAAAAAAAAGGAAAAACCGTGTACAGCACAACCATCTAATAAGTATATTCACAACTTCGATGCAAGGCGCTTAAGAAAACTAAAAGGTTAATATATTCTAACTAGATGTTGGGTATAGAATGTCAGATCTGTCAAATTTCATTATAACTTGCTGCTCATTGGAAAAGATTTGATTTCTTTTGCCACTGTCCTACTATGTTCAAGTCACAGACTGCCAGCAGCAGCCCACTGAAGACCACAGGCTGGCAGTGAGCGGGCTCGAGTGGGAAACCAGCCGCAAGGACCATCTGTTTCCGATTTCTAGCTGCGCCAAGATGTGCAGTGAAGTGCACTCCATTCACCAGGCCAGCTTCTCCCCTGCTCAAGTTATTAGTGTTACAAGTGAAATTATCTTTTCCAAACAGCAGGGGAGCTATAATCCTTATGGAACAGGACCTTAACACACATACACACAGATGCAAAACACAAATCCACGCACACATACAACATTCAGACATTTTTTTTTGTTAAAGTTGTATGGAAAGCTGCTTGTAAATTTAATTACAGTTTTCATGGGGTTTATAAAATGTTTTATTAAGCATAATAACCTCTGAGGCAGCAGAATATACATTGGACTCATTTAGTCTTAATTGAATAATCAAATATCTTTAGGATGCTTTTTGTGGGCATGGTTAAAAATGATGAGATGGATATATTTAAACCATCTTAAAATGTAATGACTTTCAGAAGTGTAATGACATTTTAGAAATAATCAATGGGAGCTCTTGCTTGGCTGGCCCAAGGGAGCCAATCTCATGCAAACAGACAGTGCTGAGGCTAGTTAGCCAGCTATTAAATCCCAAAGGATCCAAATGACTGGTGTCACCATTTAAGTTGGGAAACTGTAATAAGCTACATCTTTATTTGGTGTCGATGTTCTATCTGTCTCAGATTGATAATTTTGTTAAATCCTCACCCAAGGATATGTTTTTTTAAATTGATTTTAGACAGGAAGGGAAGAGGGGAGAGGGAGAGGGGGAGAGAGAAACATCTATGTGAGGGAGAAATATCAGTCATTGACTTCCTGGACGCACCTTGACTGGGGATCAAATTTGAAACCTAGGTATTTGCCCTGGCCAGGATTCGAACCCACAAACCCTTGGTGCATGGGGCAATGCTCCAACCAACTAAGTTACCTGGCCAGGGCTCAAGTTTGAAAATTGCTAGAAAAATTTGAAGGTGAAGTAGCAAAGGTGACTTTATGATAACATAATAGATGTAGCAAGAGGAAAAGTCAGGGGGTCTTAATTAATATGATAATCACGCACTTAGTGACAGATGTTTGCCACTGTGCTAT
Organism: Trachops cirrhosus; assembly: GCA_028533065.1. NCBI lineage: Eukaryota > Metazoa > Chordata > Mammalia > Chiroptera > Phyllostomidae > Trachops > Trachops cirrhosus. The sequence goes on along the minus strand of CM052542.1, from coordinate 39,351,142 downwards.
GTACTCAGTGGTACGAATAAGAACAACATGGAACCTACCCTCAAGGAGCTCCCCAACCCTTGTTGGAGAGACAGACAAAGGAGCGAGTACTTCTATGACCATGAGATGGAACCATGGTGTGTTCTAGCCTTGATTCTGCTACATTTTTTGAGGCATGTCTCTGGACTGTCACATGTTCTGGGTAGTCTCCATCTGTAAAATGGGGGTGACAATGGCTGACTCTCAGGGAGTGTTGTCTGAATTAAATAAACTAGCATAAACAAAAGGACAAAATTTAGTGATAGGAACTTAGCAGGTGCTCAATATGCTTGTTTCTATTCCTCTTTATGTATTCCCTGAATACCCGAGACCCTTATAAATTGTAGAGTAAACTTCCAGCAAATTTCTCCTTTGTGGATGAATAGCACAGTGGGTCTACTGTGCTGCTGTGGATGGGTCCATGGAGGCTGCCTTGGTTGTGGCTCCCTGTATGAGTCAGCCAGCCACAGAGCACAGGTTTCTGAGGGCAAGGTCTGCAGAGAGTGCCATGCAATCATGAATAAGTAAGCACCTAATGGATGCTTTAGGTTTATGGTGAATGAGGGACTGATTTTTCAAAAAATGAACACTTTTTTTCTTTTCAAAGCGAAGATCATATAAATTCTTTTAAAATAAGGAGAGGCTTAGCAAAGAGCATTACCTGGATTCACCCAGCAAGTTAGTGGCAAAAACAAGGCTCCAACCCAGAGACCCTAATATTCAGTGTCTCTATTTGCCATTATATCACTTGCTTCATAGTGTTTGAAGAGCTGTGTCCTGTAATTCAGTTGGATTCAGATGCCTACAAAATCCTGCCCTTGTTGTCCCTGCTGATTGTACTGTATACCTGGCAGTTAGATCACTGTGTATTATTCATGTTTACAGACAGAAATGGGGGCATCTAGGGTATTCTTCTTATCAGATAAATGGTAAAGCTAAGGAAGGACCAGTGTTCCAGGCAGGTTCCCTGAAAGCAAACTTTGAGTGTTGCATGAGACTTGTTGTGGAGAGCAAAACCAATAAAATGGCATTGGTCTGGTCAAGATAGCATAAGGTCTATAAAACAAGATGGCATCACTGATGTCAACCAAGATGGCTGCCAGTCAGCCATGACACTTTGGTTCAATAAGGAAACTACCTAAGTCATGCTAGACATACCTGGAAAGGAGGCACACCTAAGCTATCTGCACGTATGACCAGAATGGCTGTGTCTGCAGAATGGGACCACCCATAGACAGGCTCCCGGGAAATTCCCTACTTGCCATCAGGGGTGTCAATATACTTATCAAGAGACTGAGAATGGTGGAGTCCACCACTCTCAAGGGTGTATAACTGAGGTAGGCTTAAGGCATCTGAGCTCCACACACCAGAGTGCTGATCTCCCTTGTCATTGGCCACCAGAGGCTCTGCCCTGCTGGACTGAGGACTTTGTGTGCCCTGGCTCCAGAGATTCTTCCTTGCAAGACGATGATGGATCCCTTACCCACAGTGCTGTCTCCTGGACCCGCAGGCTGAGACTACCCGAATTCTCTTGTGTGATGTTAGTGATTGTTTTTGAGTGATTAATATTGTTATTAGGTTAGCATAGATTTGGTTTAAATCTACATTAATAAAAGCTGAGTGAAGAGCACAATAACCTGTGCTGGTTCCTTGTTATTTCTTGGTGCCAGTGTCACCTATAGGACTGGTGGTTGTACAGGCAACTCGGCTTTTTTGGTTCTTAAGGCTTAGGTCAGAGGATCTGAGTGGGGACTGAAAGCTGGCTTACAGGAAAGACTATATTGTGAATATACACTTGGGACACTTGTAGAGATTTGTGTGCCAAGAATTTTATTGGGGTGGCTGTCAGGATCAACAGTTGCAGGGAAGTAGAGAGGTTTGGGTAGGGGGAGAAGTTAAAAATCCATGCAGTCCCAATGGCTGAGCAAGTCCTATGGGGAACTCAGAAGCTGGGATGGCCCCACAGAGCTGTTCCAAATTGGTTGAGGGGGGCCAGCCTTTGTATTTTTGCAGTGACCAACCAGTCATTGAATGCAGGCCATCTCACAGAAAAAGAAGAAACTGTGGGCTACATGGGTCTTTTAGCCAAAGACAGAATCCAGAAGGGTTTTCAGCTGAGAGCTGTTGGTTTCTAATGTTCCTGGTAGCTGATGGGCATCTGGATGGTGTGCCACACAATCCATTGTACTCAGAGAAGTCAAATGGCTTAAGGTAGTCAAATGTCAAGTTAGTGGCAGACCTGGGCACAGTCCATTGCTCTATTCATTTCCCAAATTACCAGGAGAAAGTTTCATGTGGTATTTGAGCAGAATCGACCCAATACATCCAGGAGCACTGCTTCTCATTGAGAAACTATAGGGGGGCAGGGAAAGGAAGCCAAGATAATGAGAACAATGTTGACTTTCTTGGCTGCTTCTTCAGCTATCTAGTGACAGGCATTTTGCTGACAAAGACAAGAGTTCAAGTAATGAGTGAGAGATTTGGAGTGTGACTCTAAACCCATGCAGTCAGATCTCTGTTTGAACCTCCCCAAAGTCTCTTGGTAGGAGCATATGCTGGCATCTCCTGGAGTATTGTATTTACAGAAAAGGGAATTTGGATGAGGAGAGGGAGAAGCAAATGGAAGCAGTGAAGTGAAAAATTGTTTTATTTAGTTTGTATATTTTCATCTCAAAGAACTCTCCTATAGATCACCTGGTCATTAAAAAAACCCAAATCCAAAACATTAATGGTGTGGGATGATTAATTAAATCCTCTGCTTCAAAGAAGAGCTTTGGAAAACAAATCTAAGTTTTCATAATCTCTTCAAAAGAGTAAATTTGGAGATAAAAGAAAGCTTTTAGATACCCACTTGCCCATCTCATCCCTGACTCTAATTTTTTTCTTGTCTCCTCAGTTGGATTCTTTTATTTGCTATAACATTTTAAAAACATATAGAACCATAACATATTTAGAAGTCACCTTGATTTTTGAGCCATTTCCATTTCTGCATTTCACTGGTAGAGACCATGACATAAATGACTTGAGAATCCATGGGTCACCCAGATTCTAAGTTGTGATCTTTTCTCTGGGTCTTGATGGGGCAAATTCAAGAGACTTGTTTCTATCCTGTGATAGAAAATTCTAATTTCAGTGTCTGTAATATAGTTATTGGACATAGGTTTGCTCTTTTGTTTATATGTTGGTTATGGTTGCTTTCATACTACAGAGTAGAATAGTTATGATGGAGACCATTGTATGGTCTGGAAAACCTAAAATATTTACAATCTGGCCCTTTACAGATAAAAGTTTAATGATCCCTGGTCTAGTCGATGAGGCTTAGGGCTTGGAGTCCAACAGGCTTGAATTCAAATTCTGACTCTTCAGCTTCTAGAAATGTGACCTTGAGCAAATTCCTTAAACCATCTATATGTCAGTGTGCTTACTTTGAAAATAGTAATAACAATACTCCACAGGCTTGTGAAGATTGAAGGAGATATTATAGTATATAGCTCCTGGGAATAACAAGTACTGGAATAAAATCATTTATTATTTATAAAAAATTGTTAATGAAAATTTCAACCAATTTGAGCTATAAATAACATCTGTGATAAAATAAATGATAACACTGTAAACCACCATAGTCATTGTCAGAATGACTACTTTGGGAATTTTCAGTTAAAAAAGTATTTTCTGTAATAGACTAATGAGGAAAGAGAAAGTCACATTTGTGAGCAAGAATAGAAAGCTGTGAGGGAAGAGAGACAAGCTGTTGCCAGAATGCCTCAAAATAATATAATAATTAAAGCTAAAGTTGATTGGGAGCCTGCTATGACATGTTGCTAAGTACTTCATATGCATTGTCTCATCTGATCCTCATTTCAGAAATAAGGGGTAGCAACTGTTGTCGTCCAGTTTTGCAGATGAGAAGACTGAGGCTTGGAGAAGTAAGTTAATCCAAGTCCCACAGCCAGAAGGAGGCAGAGCCATGAGTTGAACCTGGAATGGTCTGATGCTAAAGTCTCTGTCTTAACCACTGTGCTTAGAAACATCTTCTGATGAATACCAGGGCCCCAAATTTCAGGACCCACAGCTGTTCCTGGTGGCTGGCACATTAAAGCATCACTTGAACCGAGCTCTAGAGGTGTGCCAAATTAGGAAAATGTGGTTTCAACAGCCTACATCTACTCTTGAGTCAGTTTTTCAAAGGCTTCCCATGAGATCTACAACAAAGATTACTCCTGGACGTTTGTACATTAACGGTGATCCTGCAGGTAATCTCTCTGTTACTTGGGTATGAAGATATAAGTATGGCTGTTCTGGGAATGGACAAATGGAAATGTGCCTGTCTGTGTGACTGGGATAATGTTGTGATTAATAACCAAAATCTGTTGGTCTTCAAGTATTATTTATTTTTTAAATATATTTTATTAATTATGCTATTATAGTTTTCCCAAATTTTTCCCCTTTATCCTCCCCCTGCCCTGCATCCCCAACCCTGCAGCATTCCCTCCCTTTAGTTCATGTCCATGTGTTGTACATATAAATTCTTTGACTTTTCTGTTTCCTATGCCATTCTTAACCTCCCCCCCACCTATTTTATGCCTACCAATTACACTTCTTATTACCTGTACGTTTCCCCCCATTCTTCCCCTCCCCTTCTCCACTGAAAATCCTCCATGTGATCTCCATTTCTCTTATTTTGTTCCTGTTCTAGTTATTTGCTTAGTTTTTGTTTTTGTTTTTTTAGGTTCAGTTGTTGATAGTTGTGACTTTGTTGTCACTTTACTGTTCATAGTTTTTGATCTTCTATTTCTTAGATAAGTCCCTTTAACATTTCATATAATAAGGGCTTGGTAATGATGAACTCCTTTAACTTGACCTTATCTGGGAAACACTTTATCTGCCCTTCCATTCTAAATGATAGCTTTGCTGGATAGAGTAGTCTTGGATGTAGGTCTTTGCCTTTCATGACTTCAAATACTTTTTTCCAGCCCCTTCTTGCATGCAAGGTTTCTTTTGAGAAATCAGCTGATAGTCTTATGGGCACTCCTTTGTAGATAACGCTCTCCTTTTGTCTTGCTGCTTTTAAGATTCTCTCTTTATCTTTAATCTTGGGTAACTTAATGATGATGTGCCTTGGTGTTGCTTCCTTGGGTCCAACTTCTTTGGGACTCTCTGGGCTTCCTGGAAGTCTATTTTCTTCACCAGATTAGGGAAGTTTTCCTTCATTATGTTTTCAAATAAGTGTTCAACTTCTTGCTCTTGTTCTTCTCCTTCTGGCACCCCAATAATTCAGATGTTGGAACATTTCAAGTTGTTCCAGAGTTTCCTAAGCCTCTCCTCATTTTTTGAATTCTTGTTTCTTCATTTTGCTCCGGTTGGATATTTATTTCTTCCTTTTGTTCAAAATCATTGATTTGAGTCCTGGTTTCCTTCCCTTCACTGTTGTCCCTGCATATTTTGCTTTATTTCACTTTGGGTAGCCTTCATTTGTTCCTTCATGTTTCGACTGAGCTCAATCAGTTCTGTGAGCATCCTGATTACCAGTGTTTTGAACTCTGCATCGGATAGGTTGTCTGTCTTGTTGTCACTTAGTTCTTTTTCTGGAGTTTTGATCTGTTCTTTCACTTGGGCCATATTTCTTTGTCTCAGTGCACATGTTATGTTGTAAGAGAGCAGGGCCTTAGGTATTCACCAGGGCAGGACAACCCTCTTTGCTGCATTGTGGCACTGTCTGTGGGCAACAGGTCAAAGAGAGAACAGTGCCACTCGCTTGTTCTGCTCTAGCCCCACTTTCCAACGTCTAGTGTGAGACAAGGAGTTTTTTCCACTGTGGCACCCCCCACAGTAGTTTACAGCTAGCTTTTGAGTCTTTAGTTTCCCATTTAGCTAGGTGATCCACTGCCCAGGCAGTCTGCTGCCTTACTGTGAGTCCTCTCAGCCAGCTCTGCCTTGCCGCGTGACCTCTCCAACCTCTCTGTCCAGTTCTGTTCCTCCTATGGGACTGGATGAATGTTTCTTTAACTCCTTGGTTGTTGGAGTTCCATGCAGTCTGATTTTCTAGCACTTCTGGTTGTTTATTGTTTTTAGATTGGTTGTTATCCTTCTTTTGGTTGTGAGAGGAAGTGAAGTGTTTATACCTACACCTCCATATTGGCCAGAACTCCTCCAAGTATTATTTATTGACAAGGGAGTATGCTCACAAACTCTTTTACCAAAAACCAATCCCATATACAATTGTCTCAGTTTGATGTGTGTATATATATGTATTTTCAAAAAAGGGGGAAGAAATATTCTAGAATATTTAGTAGCTGTCTGACTTTAGGTTGAGGGAGTAATGGTGAATATTAATTATTATTATTTATCTATACTTCTGTTTCCAGAATTCTAAAACAATGTTTATTAAATTGAGCATAAATAAGAAATTATATATTATCAAGGATATGAAAGACTGTATAAAAAACTTAAAAATCTTCAAATTTTTAATGCTATCACTTCATCTTGGTACACTACCATAAACATAAATCAAATATTATATACACAGATATATGAGCATGTGTTTATTTTAGTACTGAAATAGTGAAAAATTAGAAAAAAATGTTCTGCATGGCATAACTACTTCAAAGCATAGTATTTGGTCATGAAAGAAAATGTTACAAATGGAATATGTTTATGTTGTAATATTATGAATAAAGCAGTACACAAAATTAAACATACATAATGGCACACTTCAGTGAGAACTCAACAATCTATTCATTAAAAGACTAAAAGAAAATACATTCAAATCATAATGGTTGTGTATATAATTGGTGAGCCTATACATTTTTCTTCTTTTTTTGCTTCTCTGCAATTTCAAAGTTCCTTTAATGAATTAATATTATATTTATAACGGAAACAATTAGGCATTAAAAAACTGTTGAAGTTTGAAATCTGCATTGCCTAGTGATTAGTCTTAAAAATGTCCCTTTCCTCCACAGCCCACTGCTTGATTCTTCATCTCTGTTGCCTCTGATGGTTAGCTGGATATTTCCCAGGTTAGTCACAAAAAACCTTAATGATAATGGAGAGAACACCAAACTGCGAATCAGGACATGTGGATTGTAGCCAGTGCCATGCCACTAACCCATTGCATACTCTTGGGTGAGTCCCTTTTCCTTCCAGGGCCTCAGGTTCTTTATTTATAAATGAGGTGAGTTTAGATTAGATCAGGAGTTCCTGGGATTGGGTTGAAAGAGAGAGAGGTCTCAATGACAGTGTGTGCTATCCAAAATCTTGACCCCTCCCCTCCAACCCAATTCAACAAAAACAGTTCTACTGTTATAGTTTCCTTATTGAGTATACTGGAAAATTTTAAGTGAAGAATGATTCCAATGTTCAAGTTTCAAAACCACTGGACTGGACTGTCTAGATTGTTATGTCTAGATTATTAACTGATTATGGAGTGTAGTTGCTGTTCATATCTTTTATTTTATTTTATTTCTTATTGTGGTAAAAACCATAATATGAAATCTATATTCTTAATTGTCTTTTAAATGTTCAGTACAGTATTGTCAACTATATGCACTTTGCTGTAAAGAAGATCTCTTGAACGTTTTTATTTTGCATGACTGAAACTCTGTACTCCCCATGTCTCCCTCCCATTAGACTCGGGCAACTACCATTCTACTTTCTGCTTCTAAGAGTTAGACTACTTTAGATATCTTATGAAATGTAATCATGCAGTATTTATCCTTCTCTGACAGCCTTATTTTACTAAGCATAATGTCCTTGAGGTTCATTCATGTTGCAGCATATGAGACTATTTCCTTCTTTTTTAAGGCTGCGTAATATTTTATTGTATATATATTATATTTCTTTATCCATTCACCTATTGATGGATATTTAGATATTTCCACCTCTTGACTATTATAAATGTTGCTGATATGAGCAGGAAAGTACAAATATCTCTTTGAGATCCTCATTTCAATTCTTTTGCAGAAATACTCAGAAGGGATTGCTGAATCATATAGTAGTCCTATTTTTAATTTTTTGAGAAAATTGTCCTCTGTAAAGTAGCAGCTGCATCACTTTACAATCCACCCAAAATGGTACAAGGGTTCCCATTTCTTTGCATTCTCATTAGCACTTGTTCTTTCTTTCTTTTTTAAAAAATTTTATAATGGTCATTCTATCAAGTGTAAAGTGGTATCTCATTGTAGTTTTGACTCGCATTTCCCTGATGATTAGTGATGTTGAGTATTTTTTTATACACTTGTTGGCTTTGTCTAATCAAGTCTTTGTCTAATCAAAGACACACTTTGTATGTCTTTGTCTAATCAAGTCCTTTGCCCATTTTTAAATGTTATTTAGTTGTAAAATATATTTGGAATATATATTTAGTCATAGAATATATTTGGAAATATATATATTTCTCAATTGAGGATATGTTTATTGATTTGAGGGAGGGAGGAGGGGGTTGGGGGAGAAAGAGAGAGATAAACATCGATGTGAGAAAAAAAAATCAATTGGTTGCCTCCTGTATGTGCCCTCACTAAGGATCAAACCCACAACCTTTTGTTGCATGGGGTGATGCTTTAACCAACTGAGCCACTCAGCCAGGGCATGTTTTGATATACTTTGGATATTAACTTCTTATAAGATATATGGGTTATAAATATTTTCTCCCATTCTATAGGTTGCCTTTTTACTCTATTAATTCTTTCCTTTGTTAGGCAAGAAGTAGTCCAATTTGTCTATTTTTGCTCTTGTTATCTGTACTTCTGATGCCGTATCTAAGAAATCATTATCAAGACCAATGTTAGGAAGCTTTCCACTATGTTTTCTTTTTAGGAGTTTTATATTTTCAGGTCTTACATTATGTTTTTAATCCATTTGAGTTAATTTTTATATACAGTGTAAGATAAGTTTCCATTTTATTCTTTTTTGTGTGGATGTCCAGTTATCCCAGCACCATTTGTTTAAGAGGCTATCCTTTTCTTATTTGGACACCTTTGTGAGATATCATTTTACTATATATGCATGTATTCATTTCTGGGCTCTCTGTTCTGTTTCAATGGTCTCTATATCTGTTCTTATGCCAGTAATATACTATTTTATTTACTGTACCTTTGTAATATGTATTAAAATCAGAACATGTGAAGCCTCCAGCTTTGTTCTGATTTCTCAAGATCATTTGGCTATTTGGGGTCCTTTGTGGATCTACATGAATTTTACAATTGTATTTTCTGCTTTTGCCAAAAAAAATTTCCATTGGGATTTAGATAGAGTGCCTACTTATAAAAGAAAATTTCTTCTTCATAGTGATTATAAGAATTTGAAGAGATTATTAGTTTAAAACTCTTATGCATGTTGCTATTTCAAGAATAAAAATTTTGATAATGAAGATTTAGCCATAAACACTGAGTCTTGCTTTATAATTTGTGAAAATAATTTTGAAAGTTTTATATAAATTATAAATTTATAATCAATTGTAACCTTTTTAAATTTTACATTACAATTATGTATTAATGTAAAGATGTTTTCTAAAACCAAGCCCCATCTTTCCATATATCAAGATACTACCATAATTCTCCATTTTATTACATTGTGCCTTATAAATAACCAATTCTATGTGTGCCATGACATAACAAAAATGTTGGAGTCCATATTTTATTTGATAAACAACCTTGGCTGCACTTTGAAGTCACCAGAGGAGCTTTACAAAGTACTCAGTTTTGTCCACCCATGAAATCCTTACTTAATTGTTCTGGTCTGGGGTGGAAGTTAGAAAGTCAGTATCCTTGTTGTTCCAGGAGTATATCTGAACATTAGAGTGATCAGGAGAACTTAGAAAATGCAGATGCATGAGCTTCCACTCAGACCACTGAGTCAGAATATCTAGGTATGGGATCTGGATACCCCATTTTTTTTCAAAGAGAACCACTGTTTGAGGTGGTATCCTGTCCTCTCCTTCCATGTGACACCAAGCTTTGTTGTTCAGCTTGCCAGTAAAAGGCTACATTTTGAGGAATTTAATAACATTGGTTTAAAGTTTACAAAATGTTATCTGTATTAAAACCAATGCCTTGGGAGGAAAACATTTAGAGGTATTGAAAGCCTTCTTTTAAGTGATGTCAGTTGCATAATACTTGAGGATCCTGATGACCTAAGCAGTGGTTTTTAAACCTGACTGTACATTAGAATTACCTAGAGAGCTTAAAAAAGGAAAAAGAATAAAACAAACAAACAAAAAATGCCTGGGCCTCACCCAGACCAATCAAAGCAGAATCTCCAGGGATGGGGCCCACACACTGCCTGTTTTATTTAAAGCTTCTCAGATTATTTTAATGAGTATCCAAAACTGGGCAAAATTGGATTGAAAGAAAAGTGCAGAATTTGATTTTCAGTTACTTCCCTGTTCTTGTTTCTCCAGTCACACTGGTCTACTCATTGTCTGTTGTTCATGTGTGCTTGTAACTTAAAGTCTGTGGTTCTTGTTGATTGCTCAGTTACCTGTTCTGTCTTCTTTTTTATGCTATCTCAACCTGTATCATCTAGCTAATGACTTACTTTGTATGCAAAGCCTCTCTTCATCACCCCAGCTTTCAGTGACTGCTTCCTCTGTAATTTCCTCTAATTTTAACATATATACCTATCAGTGAGAGCAGGAATGATGTTGTATCCATCTTTATGTCCCATTGCAAGCAGTGCCTATCCGCAGCAGGTTTTTAGGAAATACTTGCTATTACTGAATATGCTTTCTTTAAGGCAGGTGAGCAGATTTTACTTTGTAGAGCTGTGAAGAATTGACGGAATTCAAAATCTTATTCATCTTTATTTTTTCCCCATTTGTATCACCTTTAGAGTGAAGGTGAGACTATAGGCTATCTGAGAAGGACCCTCTATTGGTAGGGCTTTCTATTTTACCTTCCTTATTCTACTTCCATGCCATGATGAGATGTTAGATGTTAGAACGTCAGGTGCAATATTCGTCGTAATGACAAATATCTTAAGTCAAAAATCACTGTGCTGTGGGGGCCTGGAACAGACTACAGCTTAGTAATGAATCTCTTGTGTCTAGGTCTCCTCTGACATGTTCTAAAAATCTCTTGATGTTGTTCCCTTACTTGCAGAAAGAACCCTAACTCTACCCCAGAGCTCATGTGAACCATTTTGATAATCATTCATTAATATCTTTATCATTCACTTGCTGAGTACCTTGTGTGCCAACTCCTGCATCATCCCTGTGAAGCCTTTCTCTATAGGGCTTGTTTGCTAGCTTAAAACCTAAAACTTTCAGGGCTTCAGTTCAAAGAGTACCAGAATAGTAGTTTTCTTTTTAAATGAAGTTTTTCTCTCTACTTTATCTCAAACTCATTTTGAGTTATTAGTGAAACACTTCAAATAAATCGTGCAGGCTAAGTACCTTTAGAAAAAGAAAACTTTTACCTGAAATAAAAAAAACCATAATCTTTACAAATGTTTACAACCCATATTTATGCAAATACAGAACTATAAATATAAGGCACATGTACATATGATATGTGTTGCTAATGCATATGCAGACCTTTGTAACATGTCCATTTCAACATTAAATATTTAAATTTTCCTTAAAGATGCCAATAAGTTGCTAATTCATGGTAATTTCATTCCACTTTAAAAAAACCTTACAACAGCTCCAAGTGTAACTGGTACATATTTTTGCTACTGATATTGAAGCCTTAAGTTAAAAATTGAAAAATTACTGTGTCATTATGTGACTTTTGGTATCTATATACCCTGATAGTGACTGAACTAGGGCTTGGTTTATTTTGTACATTTATAAATTATTTACCTGTTCGGCTGGAGTTCTTGAATTTGCATTCATATATTCAAGTAATATCTCATTTTATGAACATTTGCCTATGGCTGAACAATAATAGAGTCTAATGAAAACAAAACCGAGTTATTGGTCTTTGCTTTACAATGTCCCTGAGAGGTAAATCCCATTTTAAAATAGTCATTTCGAATCTCTAGATCTTTTGGTGATTCCTTCCTTCCTTCCTTCCTTCCTTCCTTCCTTCCTTCCTTCCTTCCTTCCTTCCTTCCTTCCTTCCTTCCTTCCTTCCTCTCTCTCCCACAATATATGTATTCTCTCTCTCTCTCTCTCTTTTAAATTCTGGGACTATGACTTATAGTTTCAAGAAAACTTTAAAATAAATTTACACAGAGCTATATTGGAAATATAAGTTAAAGTAAAGTCACACCCAGCTTCTGGTGCTATCATTGGCCTGTATAAAGAAACTCAGTAGTTTTGGCTGCTCATTACCTTTTCTACTTTAGGAGAATCATTATGCACCTCCCATGGTGTATTGTCCTGATGGAAATGTCAGCAAGGAGCTCTGCCACCCCACCCAGAAGATGAGAAGACAGCTCACTTTAATCAAATCCCAGTCTTATGCCTTGGATTTTGAATAGAGTGGAATGATGGAGGGATGCAAAATGGAGCTGATTTATTATGTAGGTAGTGTGTAAAGAGACCAAAAAGGTTATGGTTTCTAGTGTTTCCAAAGTTTTGTTACTAATTTTTTTAGACTCTATGTCTTTTCTTTTTAATTTGGAAATTAAAAATAACTTTTATTTATTTTTAAAATATATTTTCTTGATTATGCTATTAGAGTTATCCCATTTTTTCTCCACTTTATTCCCCTCCACCCAGTATGCCCCCTCCCACTAGCATTTCCCCCCTTAGTTCATGTCCATGGGCCATATATATAAGTGCTTTGACTTCTCCTTTCCCATACTATTCGTAATCCCCCCTGTCTATTTTGTACCTACAATTTATGCTTCTTATTACCTGTGCTTTTACCCCCATTCTCCTGCCCCCTTCCACTGGTAACCCTCCATGTGATCTCCATTTCGGTGATTCTGTTCCTGTTCTAGTTGTTTGCTTAGTTTGTTTTGTTTTTGTTTTTGTTTTTCTTTAGGTTCAGTTGTTGATAGTTGTGACTTTGTTGTCACTTTACTGTTCATAGTTTTAATCTTCTTCTCTTTCTTAGATAAGTCCCTTTAACATTTCATATAATAAGGGCTTGGTAATAATAAACTCCTTTAACTTGACCTTATCTGGGAAGCACTTTATCTGCCCTTCCATTCTAAATGATAACTTTGCTGGAAAGAGTAATCTTGGATGTAGGTCCTTGCCTTTCATGACTTCAAATACTTCTTTTCAGCCTGTTCTTGCCTATAAAGTTTCTTTTGGGAAATAAGCTGACAGTCTTATGGTAACTCTTTTATAGGCAACTGCTCCTTTTGTCCTGCTACTTTTAAGATTCTCTTCTTATCTTTCATCTTGAGTGATGTAATTATAATGTGCCTTGGTGTTGCTTCCTTGGGTCCAACTTCTTTGGGACTCTCTGAACTTCCCGAACTCCTTAGAAGTCTATTTCCTTCACCAGATTGGGGAAGTTCTCCATTATGTTTTCAAATAAGTGTTCAACTTCTTGCTCTTGTTTTTCTCCTTCTGGCACCCCTATGATTTGGATGTTGGAATGTTTAAAGTCCTGTAGGTTTCTAAACCTCTCCTCATATTTTTGAATTCTTGTTTCTTCATTCTGTTCTGGTTGAATGTTTCTTCCTTCTGCTCCAAACCATTGATTTGAGTCTCGGTTTCCTTCCCATTACTGTTGGTTCCCTGTACATTTTACTTTTCATATCCTTCATTTTTTTTCTATTTTGTGACCATACTCAACCAATTCTGTAAGCATCCTGATTACCAGTGTTTTTAACTCTGCATCTGATAGGTTGGTTAACTTTTCATCACGTGGTTGTATTTTTTTCTGGATCTTTGATCTGTTCTTTCATTTGGGCCATATTTTTCGTTTTGGCCTGCCTGTTATATAGTAAGGGGCAGAGCCTTACGTTTTCACCAGGGCAGGGCAACCCAAGTTGCTGCATTGTTGGCACTGTATGTGGAAGAGGGGTCAGAGAAGGAACAATGCTGCTTGCTCAGCTCTCGGTTGGCTTTCAGTCACTTCCCCTGCTTTCTACAAGTAAATTGGGCCCTTCTGGTGCCAAATTATGAGTGGGTGGTTTTGTGTACCTTCTAGGATCCTGTGGGTCTCTCCAACAAAATATCCTGTGAAGCTAGAAGTTTCTCCTGCCACCTCACTCCCCACAGGTTTTTTCAGTCAGAAGTTTTGAGGCTTTATTTCCCTGTGCTGGATGCCTGGGTTGTGCAGTCTGTCTCGCTCCCTGGTTGTTCCTCCCAGTTTATCCATATGCAAACATGGGACCACTGCTCCACCAGCTGCCACCTTCCTGACACAGTCCTCCAGCTGCCACCTTACTAGAAGTCCTCTCTGCTCCAGCTGCCCATCTCTGCCCCTCCTACCAGTCTGGATGAATGTTTCTTTTTTAACTCCTTGGTTGTTGGACTTCCATACAGTTTGATTTTATGGTAGCTCTGGAAATTTTTTGTTTTTAAATTTGTTTTCCTTCTTTTGGTTGTGCAAGGAGGCAAAGTGTATCTGCCTATGCCTCCATCTTGGCTGGAAGTCTGTCTTTTCATATTTTTTCAATACATTTCTTTTCCTTTTCCCCAAGAGGTATAGTCTTATGTTATACTTAGTGTCTTCAATACATGAATGCTAATAGGACTTGGAATTTATGAGATAATTACAGATTCATAGGGATTTTATATCTAGAATACACTTGAGATAATTTATTTCAACCTTCTCATTTTACAGATAAAGAAATAAAAGCCCAGAAAAGATAACTGACTTTTCCAAGGTCATATAGATAATTGGTGGTAGAACAGGAAATAGAAGTACATATTCTATTTAATCAGTGTGCATTGTTGGAGTTAGAGCCATAGACTTTAGATATAAGAAAACTTAAAGGAGAATCTGGTTTATTTATACAATGTAGATAATGTGTTACTACTATCTTATAGGTGAGCTGAGATTCGAAACATTTGTGACTTGTCTGATTTTGTAGATAAATGGTTTTGCTTTAAGGCTCACAACCATTTAGATTTGCCTTTGGGGAACTATCTCTCCCAAGCTCAGTCCATGTGGTTCCAGTGGGACTGATCCTACTCACAGGGACAGGTACATGAACCAGGTTGGGCTAATCAAAGCACTGCATTTCTTTGATCATAGCTAAAAGCTATGACATGGAAGACAATGAGCATCAGCTCTGAGACTTCTGCTAGAACTATTGGAAAAGAGAAGTCCTCCTTCCATTGGTCTATAAATAAGAGTACTAGAAAAGATACTTCAGAATCCTGAGGCTAGTAAATGTGGAGGAACTATCTTCCTCAGTCAAAGGGATGAAAGGAAGGAGTAGCTGGAAGTAGAGAGAGAGGGAGAGAGAGAGAGAGAGTCCCTTGTAGAATAGCTCACTTTGGTTATGGAATACAGACTATCCAAGGTGATCTTGTAGGGAGGGAGCCAGATGAATGAATACCTTGCCCTCATTCTCCTTCCTTTCTCCTTCTGACATGGCTTACTATTGGTCAAACCTAGCATAAAGTTGAAGGATGCAGGAGCATTTTGATGCAGGCCATGTAAAACAGCCTTTCAGTGTACAGAGGAGAGTATGATGGTGCAAATGAAAGATATCTGATATAACTGGATATACTAAGCAGTTAAGATAAAAAAATTTTTTTGAGGAAACTCTTGTTTTTTTTTCAGGTTTATTGAGATATAATTCACAAATAAAATTGTAGGATATTTAAAATGTATATGTGATGATTTGTTATATGCATATATACATTGTGAAAAAATTCCCCACCATTGAGTTAATTTATACATCCATCACCTCAGTTAATAATTACCCCACCTTTTTCTGGTGAGAACATTTATGTTCTATTCTCTTACCAAATTTCAATTGTATGATACAATGTTATCAACTATAATCACCATGTTATTTTACATTAAGTCCTCAGACTTCATTCATCTTATAACTGAAAGTGTGTACCCTTTTACCAACCTCTCTCTATTTCTCCCACCCTGAGTCCCTGACAACCATTTTTCTACTTTGTTTCCATAAATCTGACCTAAAAATATTTTACATGTAAGTGATACCATGAAGTATCCATCATTCTCTGTTGGGCTTATTTCATTCACCATAGTGCTCTCTATATCCATCTGTGTTGTCACAAATGACAGGGTTTTCTTCTTTTTTTTAAGGCTAGGTAATGTTTCATTATATATATATATATATATATATATATATATATATATATATATATATAATCTTGATCTACTCATCCACTGACAGACACTTAGGTTGTTTTTATATCTTGGCTATTATGACTGATGCTGCAATGAACATGGGAGTAGAGTTATCTTTTCAAGATAATGTTTTTTTTTCCTTTGGGTTTGTGCTCAGAAGTGGGATTGTTAGGTCATCTGATAGTTCTATTTTTAATTTTTTGAGGAACCCTCATACTATTTTCCATAGTGGCTATGCCAGTTTACCTTCCTACCAACAGTGTACAAACGTCCTGTTAGGATTTTTGTGCTGTTTTGGCCTTTGTGCAGGGAGTTTATTACTGAGATTTAAGACAATTCCAAAGGAAGTCAATAAATAGGGAATACAGATATCTATGGCATTTATTGAGTCCTATATCTAGCTATGCCTGAGTATTTTGTCCCTAGCTGTTATTTTTTCTACATGGAATGATAAATCTCTTTCATACACAAGATAGTTTGAATTGGGGTTGGTTTACTTGAAACTGATATGAGTCCTAACTAATATTTATGGGGTCATACAGCTACTAACTGCACTGAAAGTGAATTGAAAGACACAATACCAAGACTAGGGAAGCATTTTGTTCAACTACTCATTGCATGATTGAATTCCTTGATCATCACACTTTACTTGAATACCTCTAAGTGGTGAAGAACTTGTCGGTTACCACTGGTCCTTTTCTTCTTTCTGCGGAAGAAAATGTTAAAAAGTTATTCCTTAAAATGAGTCAAAATCTATTTGCATTAGTGTTTCCAAATCCCCAACAGATGTTAACTTTGGGGACTTGTAGCAAGCAATCAGAAATTCTAGGAATTCTCAAATTCTAAAGCGATTCTGAGATTATTTCAACAGTATCATAATCTGTAGTCATTATTGTATTTAGCTAAAAATCTTATTTAATAAATAAAAATATAGTAGTATTTACAAAAAAACAAAGTCTAATTCAAACACAGGAAAACACCAAGAAAATTTCAATAATTCAAACACCTGATAATTCAAATAACATAACATGCAGGTCTCCTAGCAAGGTTAGAAACACTGCACAAAACCATGAGTCAAATTCTCATTTTAGGAACTTATTTTGCTTCCAAAACTGTTATTTCTTGATATACCAACCACAAGATTTGTATAAAGTTCATATACTATGCATATATAATTATTAATACTTACCTTATTTTCAAGACACACTCACCATTAGCAGTAGACAAGACTACAGACAAACACTTATAACCTGCTATAGTCTTGCTATAAGCAAGACTTACTGTTGGGTAGTGACTACTCTTCTCTTACATACTCTTGGCCAGGTTCTTAGAAATGTTAACATGTTCTTGCTCTTGCCTTCATCTTGACACCTGTAGATTCTTTTGAGCCATAATATCTCTATGCTGACTGTTAAAATAATTTTTTTTCAGGAAAATTATAATACTCTTTCTCACTTTCCTGATTCCTTGACAGGTTTTCCTGGCATTTAGGATTTGGAAAAGCATAATTTTCAGAAGAAATGCTAGGAAGGAATTCTAGCATGGAAAATTAGTATACACACAATATCTAATGATTGATTCTTGATTTTGCTCCCTTAAGTTAGATGATACAACCCAAGCCTCTTACAATAGCTATTCCTTCACATAATTAGAGTCAAAACTCATGTTCCTGATTGTGTTTTGTTTCCTGTACAAAGCAATCCTATTTCTACTGATGTTCTTTGATGCTTTTTAGCCCCTTCACCACCTCTTTTTTTCTAAAAAATATTAGGAAGAAAGTATTGCTTCTACTGGCAAAGGATACTGAAAAGAATTGGAGTTCAATTTCCTCAGATTCATTGGAATTTGCTGATGTGAATCATCCCTATTTCAAGGGTCTTATCTCTTCCCATTCAATACCTTAACTTTAATATAAGACCCTATGAGTTTGTAATACATTTTGTGTTATAATTCAGTCACTCTTAGGATCACATTTTTAGTTTGATTTTCTGAAATCTTGACCTGTGGAAGGTAATGTCTTTTCCTTTTTCTTTTATTTTTAGTGTAGTCATAAAAACTTTCTGGTTATTTAATCATACTTTGAACTGCTAATTTAAAACCCTAAGGTCATCATTTTCTCCCCAAGTCCTTTTTCACTCTTAGGAACAAACCTACCAACTCCCTATTTTTACTAAAATTATCTATGGCAGCAACTACTAGGTCACTTAAAGAATTCTCTTCTATGGGCACTTGATTCTAGGTACTGCAGATGATAATTTAGGTAAGTATTTTTCTACTTCATGCTACAAATGAGTAGTGTTCCTTCACCACTGGCACCTGGGTCATTAATGGTTTTTAATCTAGTCATATAGGAAAGCCAGGGCCAGGGTTAGGGGAGAGAGATGCATGGGGCAAAATTTAAGGAGGCACTTGGTCAACCTTGAGAGTGAGTGCTACCTTACCATTTCATCTTTAAGGTTTTGTGTCCCTGAAACTACCTCAGCTTTCATTGCTACACAACATGCCACCTACATAATTAACCATTTATTTATTTATGATTCTGTGGATTAGTAATTTGTACTGGGATCATCCATGTGGTGACTGGGCTCACTTATGCATTTAAAGTTAGTTGGTTGATTTTCTAGGGAGTGGTTGGCCTAGATGGCCTCATTTATATATTTGGAACTCAACTTGGACTCATTTGGGATGGATACAACAGTTAGGTTGACTGATCTCTACTTCCATGTGGTATTACTCACTATGTCATGTTTCAGCTTCAAGGAGCCTTGTCTGGGCTTGTTCATGGAGTGGCAATTTTCCAAGAGAGTAAGAATATAGGTGGTACCTATCACTTCTCTTATTTTCTGTTGTCAAAGAAAGTCACATAGCAATTCCATATGAAAAAGGTGGAGAAATAGGTAATGGTGGTAGGATCTTCAAAGAATTTGCAGCCAATATTACACCCTTCAGCCACTCCCACAATATATCGTCTGGTCACACTTATTTGCATTTTACCCTTATATAAAATATATTTAACCTTTCATAATGGAATGAGATCCCCAACACCCCCCTCCCCCAAAGCCTCATCTCTTTATGACAAAGGCTTGCAGTCATTATCTCACTATCTACATTAGGTCTAGATGAAGATAAAATCTCTCTAACTCATCCTCTTATGGGTATCTGCTTTTGATTCTGGAAACTATTAATTAAAAAGTCAAGCTATCTGTGTCTCACCCAGCATTCAATGGTGACACAGGGGATGAATGATTCCAAAAGATGCATTCAATAACAGAAATATTGGAATCCAGCAGGGCATAAGTTACAGCTCCCTATGCGATGGTGGGGAGGGCATGTTCATTGACTAGGGCTCAGTTCTGTTGTCTTGGTGTGATTCTCTAACCCACTCTTCTCTTTTGCTCTTGACTTTCATCTGTTTTGATAAAACTCTTTGAGCTTTTTTTTTTTTTTTGGATAAAAGCTGACCTGTGTTTGCAGCTAAGTACATTATCAGCATACTTTCTGCCCAGAGAATATTTGGTTAAGGTTTTTAACCCCTTTTTGCATACTGAGAGCATCTATTAGCCACCAATTTAAATTTTCCTGAGGTTTTTATAAAGCTTTTTATAGACACATGTTTAATCTTTACTCTGAGGCTAATTATTAATTTGAGATGATTTCCTGGCTGTAGAGACCAGGGAATGTGAAACAACTTTATTTTTTAACTTAGCTAATTCTAAGTTGCATGAATATACACAAGCAGAGGAGTTTGCTCATAGAAGTCTGATTTGCATATGTAATTAAAAGATAATTCTGCTTGAAAATTGGCCATTTCTCTTCTTAGCTCATATCTCTCTTCCCCAACTTATTGTGTGTAGATAAAAAATGCTTTCAACATCCTGCTTGGAAATGCTTTTAGGCAGATTCACAAGTTTCTTAGGTATATTTTCTAACTTCCAAATTACCACAAGTGATAGCTTTGCCAATTGTTTTGCCGCTACATTAAATGGATTGCTCCTTACCTGGCCTTCAATAGCAATGTACTCACTGATCTTTTAGCCTCTACAATGTCCTAATTACCCTTCTGACCTCATCTCGCTGCCCAGTGTCAAAGGCCCGTATTTTAGGTTGTAAGCTATGGCAGTTCTGATATCTAAGTGGAATTTTCTGTATCTGTCAGGATTTAGCCAGAGAAGCAGAATTCCTGTGAGTGTTTGAATAAAGGACTGATTAAAGGAATTAGACATGACACAATTGTGGACCGACTTCTTGCAGTGAAGTTTCAGAAAAAAGGTTAAAGTATCAGGGAAATATGTCACTAAGCAATCTTCTGGAAACATTTGTACAGATGGACAAGTTAGAGCTTCATACTTGAGAAACCACGTGATGTCCAGCTGCTGGAGTGGGACCTTGAGGGAACATCTCATGGTGAATGCAGTCAATGGAAAGTTGTTGCCCCCTCTGTGTAAGTATTGCCTGTGTGGGTCCAGTGTCTGGTGGTGAGCTTGGGGCTGCTGTTGTTCAGCAGAGCCAATGGTATGGAAGAGGAGCTAGGCATGTAGAGGAGAAGAGTGAAGAAAAGCTGGAAACCGCTGAGTACCTCTGTGTCTGTCTGTCTCTAACCATAATAAGACCTTCAGAGAGTAATGGACACTGATCAGCTTTCATGGCTCAAATCGTATACAAGTTCTCCTTTTGGCTAACTCAGATTCACATACAGAAGAGTTCTGGAAGACCAAGTTCCCAGTTTAACTAAGTTGACAATAGAGCAATCCAGCATAAACTCATTCACATCTTACGTCATCAGTAGTTACTATATGTACACAAATTAAAAAAAATTTGATTCTCTTCCTTTGGTGCTCTTATATTTTCTAACTGCATAGTCTTTCCCCCTTTTTGATGACCTATACATCAGTTTAGTGTAGGTCATGTTTCCCACTGGAGAAAAATTAATGTTCCTTATCAGAGTACTGTTCAAGTAGACCATCCATTTAATAGCACCAACAGTGGCTTTCTGTGTACTGAGCACAGTCTGTTGGCACCCATTTAGTTCTGGGCTCACAAATAGAAATGTCATAAAGAGTTTCTTACCCTATGTTAATTGTAAATTAAACTATCTTATGGAGAGGGTTACCTTCTTTTATGACTTCCTCTGGGAGAAATGTGTCTATTTTGTTATAACCAGTTCCTTCTTTGACCTGAAGTATACTAGGAGATTTGATGCTTTTATCACTATCTTTCTTGTGGTGAAAGTTCAGTCCGCACTGAAGAACCTCCTCCAACTTCAGGACCAATTTTAGAGACTGGTAGTGCCTGAAAGGGCCTTAGAGAGCATCTAGTATAATACTTGGACTTTATAGATGAGGAAACTACATACCAGGGTGACAGAATAACTCCATAACTCAGGTATTAATATTCCACTTTACAAATGAGGAAAGACAGGATCATAAAAGTTAAATTTCACCACACCACATAGCCAGTTGGTGGTAGGGCTGGGCTGAAGCCTACATGTATCTTTTTCAAGAGGTCTTTTAACTAAATTATTTTCCTTGAACCTCTGGGCCATCCTTTCAACACCTGACATACAAGAGCTGTATTTCATGCACTGCAAAGGATCAGTGCATGAATTCTAAATAAGCTTAGGAATGGCAAGAGTAAAAGTGAACCATTTGGTAGTACTTATACTTTTCTTTGTTAGAGTCCTTTCTCTTCTTGAAACTTCTGAAGAATTAACCACATAATGGCTGATGTGAGTACTATCCTGGCCACTAAGTTTTTTGTCACTTTGGATCCCTCCTCTTCTAGCTGTTCTTTGAATATGTTTGATGATGTTCTATACCTTTCTTAAGTTGTGCCTATATAGAGTAAATTGTTTATTTAAGGTCCCCCTCAGGCAACTTTGATTTGAGTCAGTTCAGCAATTCCCACTGAAAACCTTTCTGGAATTCACAGTTGGAAATTACTACACCTTTTGTGAACATAGCATGTCTCCTCTTTTATTGTAATGATTCAATTATAGTTGACTTTTGAACAACACTGGGGTTCAGGGCATTGACCCCAGCGCTGTCAAAAACCAGTGTGTAATTTTGGACTCTCCCCCAACTTTATTATAGTCCCTTGATATTTGCAGGGGATTGGTTCCAGAGCTCCCCTAGGGATACCAAAATCTGCAGATGCTCAAGTCACTTATAAAAAATGGCATAGAACAATGCATAGAGCCATTTCTCCATATCCACAGAGTCCAAACCACAGATGAAAAATGCTGTTTTCAATCTGTGGTTGGTTGAATCTGTGAATGTAAAGCCAAGGATATGGAGGGCTAAGTGTATATTTATTGAAAACCCATGTGTAAATGGAACTGTACAATTCAAACCTGTGTTGCTCAAGGGTTTACTATAGTTTCCTATTTATGGCTCAGACTTTGAATGCCTTTATGACAGGGATTCTGTTTTCCATTTTTGCCTCCCTAGGATTAAGACAATGTCTGACCCCAAATATGTGTTAATAAGTATTTATGAATGTGAGTAGACATAAAGGACACTCTCAGGTAGAGCCAGTCTTATAAAGAACATGGAAGAGTACTCACTCGTAGATGTAGTATGTTGTTAAAAACTCCTTATTCTATAGATGAAGAGACTGAAACCAAAGTTGAAATGAACTACTCAAAGCCCCAGGGTTATATTTTAGCAGAACTGAGCATATAATTTAAGATGGATCCTTATCTTACAGGACCTTTCTATAGAAAATTGGGTTCTGAAACACTTTTTTTAGCTATAAAAGTCCTTGTTGAAATAAAATGATATCTGGCCCACTAAATCAAATTGTTAGAAGTAGAACTGCTTTGATATTGTTGGTGATGTTGGCAGGGGGGGAAAGAAGCAGATTGAAGGGCCTGAAGTGGGGCCTGCTGCTCCCATCCACCCTATCTCTACCTCCAGCTGTTGGAGTCTCTAACCCTTGGAGGGACTCCATGGGAAACAGTTTGAAAAATACTCTGCTAGTCTCTGCCCCTTACTTTCTCATTTAGCTCTACAAATAGCTAAACAAATTCACAAAGGAACAAAACAAAATTACACACGCACTGCTTATGGCTGCTCACTTAAGCAGAAAGTTTTGCCCACTTGGGAACCCCAGTGAGGATCAGAGGAGTGTCACTTCAGCTCACCAGTACAAAGTGTCCATTCTTGCACTTTGATCGAAGGCATCACAGCTGGGCGGGTCTCCTGTGGCACATCTGCAGTGCTGCATCTGATAGGAAGTAGTGCAGCTCTTCAGAGATAAGTTTCACTGGGGAACAAAGAGGGATTTTGTTCACTGCCTCAAGAATGATGCATTGAACCTGAGGTTGGCTTTTCAATTTATGAGGCTAGACACAGGGCAAAAATGACCCAATGTGCTTCTTTCTTCCTAAGTCAGACAGAGTAGCATCCTCTTCTTGCCTTCCAATGAGAGTGAGAAAACATTCTCTTCACTTTTCTGTAAAGATCATTTCTGCTACTCCTATCACACTGCCTGGAATCAAGATTAAACATAATTGTGCTTATTTTATACATTTTTCCCGCTTTGGGAATTTGGGCAGTTCAGCATATTGACAATAAGATGTTCCAAACCGTGGAAACTTGTTAAGCGTTTTTAAACATAGTAATTCAAGCAAAAGCACCATAGAGTCACAGTGTTAAAGCTTTTTCACTTAAAGAAGAGCATGTTTGTGAGTCGAAACAGAAAGACTTGGGTTTCACGTCCAGATTGCCTTTAACTAGACATTTGATGTTGACCTTGAATAATTTCCTAACTTCTCTGTCCCTGAATTCCCCATTTGCAAAACAGAAATGATGATACGCTCCACTCCCATTTTAAAGATAAAAAACTGAATCCCAGAGAGGTGGAGTGTTTTATTTAATGTCCCACAGCAAGTTGGTGTCAAGGATACCTGGGCAACGCTCATTATGTTCTCTCAGGAAGCTGGACTGCTGGTGCAGCAAACATGTGACTCTCAACTTTGTGTCTTCATACCAGCTACAGAAGCACTGGACCACATTTGACTTTCCAGAAATTGTGCATTTCCTGTGAGATAATGAGGTGTGGTATGGAGGCAGGCAGGATTTATATGGCAGTTAAATGTAGTTTGGTATCAAAAAATATGATTGCATTATTCACTGTGGCATAGCAAAGATCACCTCTGCCCTCTCACTTTTGGCTGGATCAGCAGATGTAGTCCATGATTAAGGAAACACTGTCAAATATTTCTTTATAGTTTAATTTTCCTCTCACTCGCCATTGCCTGTAATGCCCTTGTCTTAGGAAAAGTGGCAAAATAAACATGGATTTTTAAAGATTGATTTTGTCCTTCCTGCTTTTAGGAAATGATTTAGAAATTCAAATTGGTTTTAGTGGTGGATTATCATCTTTGGCATATTGTATGTGGGAACGAATTAGCTAACTAGGAACTGAAAATCTCCATTCAAAACAAACCAAAGGCCCTTTGGCAGCAGAGAAAGTCCTGGGATGAGGAAATCACCTTCTAGCCCCAACAAAGGATCCTTTTCTATTTAGGAAATCCCTTTATTGTTAATAGCAAACACTTTCTAACAATTAGGGCAATTTCATGATGGGTTGAGTCAAATGTGGATTTATGAGCTCAGTCTCAGAAATGGGGATGAACATAAACAAAATTTCCCTTTTCAAGGAAACTATCTTGCATTCAAGATAGTTTTCTCGCACTCAAATTAGGCAGACCTGGGCTTAAATGTGAATTCTGCCACCTTATTCTCTAAACTCTTGAGTTTCAGTTTTCTTGAATGTAAAATGGGGCTGACAGGGCTTATCCCATTGTGTTGTTCTGGGGATCATCCACATAAAATGCCTAGAGTATGATAGGTCCTCATATAGTTGTCCACTGCTTACTTTATTAGAGATATAAATGTTTGATCTTTGGAAGAGTAAACACCTTTACCAATGGAAAGAATTAATAATGGAAGACATTTTAGGCACTGTCAGAAATGGGCGAGGAAATCATTTGGGAATGGTAATATGGGTACCTTTGTGTGATGTCAAAATTCTATATTGGAGAATGATCCATCTCAATGTTCTAGGCCAATGTAAGGTCATGTGACACTTAGAAGAGAGTGCTGGTGGTCTAGAGAGTATAAATCTCTTCTGAGAGATGAATATACTTATATTAGTAGCAATACCATGGACATAAGTTAGATTGGATGAGGGATGGGCAGGGGCAGAGTGGTGAGAAGCAAGGATCCAAGTTTTTGTGAACTAGTAGAGTGTCTTCTTCTACTTTCCCAAGGATAACAGTTATCCTTGGAATTCTTCCATTGTAACACTCTCCATGGCTTTTATATTGACCTGCATTTTCTCTACAAATTTGTGAACTCCATGAAGACAGGAATAGCAGCCTATTTACTTTTGTACTTTTAGCCTTTTGCACAGTATTTGATCAAGAGGCACTCAATGAATCCTTGCTCGACTGATCTGTAGATTAAGAGTGTGAACTGGAATGTTGCACTGTCTCTGTTTGCATCCTACAGGGTCCAGCACAAATAACACCCCCTTTTTATTACAAAATATTTTATTACAAAATCATAAGCATGTAATTTTGTAACATAACAATATCACATTCAAGCACACTCTGTGATATTTTAGGTGAAATGTTCAAATTAAAACCATAAATTATTATACTCATATTATTACCTTACTAACCATACTCAAGCAGGCCTTACTTCTGCTGGACCCTGTACTGTATATTTGCTACTTACTATTTAACTATGAATAGGTTAGTCACATAACCTCTCTATGCCACAGTTTTCTTGTCTATATTCTTGGGATAGTAGTTGTAGCTCTAGTGTTTGAAGATATAAAATGATAAAGCTGTAGAACACAGAATATATATGAAAAATAATGACAACTTAATAAAGTTAGTGATAACGTTGCTATTGATAATAATGAGGCTCCACAGGGCAGAATTAGTATCAGAGGTTAGCAGTAACATGAGGTATATTTCTGCACAAAGTAAGGAAGAATTTTCTAATAAGGGAGTTGGTGGTATCTAAAGGTGGTATAGGCTTCTTTAAAAAATTGTGAGTTATAGTAATCAAAATAGTGTAGTAAATGCATAAGGATGACATACAGAACAATGAAGTAGAATTAAGAGTCCAGACATAAACCTGTACACATATGGTCAATTGATTTTTGACAAGGGTTTCATGACCATTTAATGGGTAAAGAATCATCCTCAACAAATGGCAAAAAACAATACCCACATGTGACAAAATGAAACTGTATCCTTACCTCACATGATATCTAAAAATTAACTCAAAATGAATCAAAGACCTAAATATAAGAGCTAAAATTTTAAAAGTATTTAAAAAATATAGGCATAATCTTCACTGGGAATGATTTCTTAGACAACTCCAAAAGCACAAGCAACAACAACAACAAAAGATTCATTGGCCTTAATCCAAATTAAAAAAAATATATTGTATCAAAGGACATTGTCAAGAGAGTGAAAAGACCAAGTGGGGAAAATATTTGCAAATTATGTACCCAATAAGGATTTAGGGGAAAAGGGGAAGGGTTTACAGGATCAAGTATAAAGGACACATGGACAAAAACTAGGGGTGGGTAGAAATGGGAGGGAGGTGGGGAGGGCTCAGTGGATGGGCTGAGATGGGAGTAAAAGATAGAAAATTGTACTTGAACAACAATTAAAGTAAAATTTTTTTAAAAAGATTTAGTATCCATGATACATATAGAATTCTTACAATGCAACAAAAATTTAAATGACCCAGTAAAAAAGAAGGCAGAAGGCTTGAATAGATATTTATTCAAGAAGATATGTAAATGGTCAACAAGCACATTAAAAGATTCTCAACATCATTAATTATTACAGAAATGTCACTCAAAGCAAAATGAATTACCATTTTGCACCCACTATGACAGCTATAATGAAAAACAATGGAAAGCAGCACCTTCCATTGGCACCTTCATTCATTGTTGGTGGAAATGTAAATGGTGCAGCCACTATGGAAAACAGTTTGATGGCTCCTCAATAAGTTAAACAGAACTACCACGTGAACTAGAAATTCTACTCCTACGTACATACCCCAAATAATTGAAAACAGGTGTTCAAAAATGTACTGAAAGTATTCACAGCAGCACTAATCACAGTAGCCAAAAATAAAAATAATGCAAATGGCCATCAACTTACTAATAAATAAATAAGATGTGGTATAACCATATATTGGAATATTATTCAGCCATAAAAAGGAATGAAGAACTGATATATTCTAATACACGGATGAACCTAGAAAACATTATCCTGAAGAAGCCAGACACAAAGGTCTTACATTGTGTGACTTCACTCATATTAATTGTCCACAATGGGCAGATCATAGAGAAAAAGGTGATAAGCAGCTGAGGAGAAGGGGGAGTGAGGAGTTACTGCTTGGATATAAGTAACTCATATAATGGATATGTGATTTCATTTTTGGGGGATGAAAATTTTCTGCAACTAGATCTGTGATAATGATTATGCAACCTTGTGAATGCACTAATCAAACATTTGAAAATGGTTAAAACAATAAATTTCATCTTATGTGTATTTTGCCACAATAAAAAATAGAAGTAGCGAGATTCCTTTGGTAGCATGTATTCAAATGGAGACTGGAAAACCAGTGGGGATGCTGTCCAGGCAACTCCACAGGTTAATGAAGATTGCATTAAAGAACTTCAAAGGAAGTCAGCGAACTGTGAGTGAACAAGAGCTCTGCCTGTGGGATTGGGCAAGTTGAGGAGCCAGTGTGCTATGTGCTGGCTCTGTGACCCTGGATCTCTGTGACCTCTCTGAGGCTCATCTGTAATGTGAGGACAGTAATTACAGGGTTGCTGGGAAGATTTATGGTGAGAGCACAATGCCTGACACATTGTAAGTACTTCATAAAGGCCAGTCATTTTTCTGGTTTTGGAATTCTATAATTCCTTAAAGAAATCTTCCTAATAATCAAAAATACATTTTTAAGATAATCAAGAAGTGTTTTTTGGTGTTTTGGAAGTTTGATAGAAATCAGCAGTTAGGACAAATCCCTCCTTTCCCATCTTCTCCCTAGGAAATTTACTGCCACCAGACCTGTTTTCCAGGCCTTGATGGAATTTTTCTTCCTCATCTCTGCCTGTGTTTGCTTTATTTTCTTCAGAATTCATCCCTGTGAGGAGCATGCCTTCTTATTTCTTTTACAATTGGTTTTTGGACAATGTTTATGTCCAGCTTGCTTTCTTTAAAAAAATTATTTATTTTCAGAGAGGAAGGGAGAAAGGGAGAGAAATATCAATGTGTGGTTGCCTCTTGAGCGCCCCCTCCTGGGGACTTGGCTGGCAGCCCAGGAATGTGCCCTGACTAGGAAGGACCAGTGACCCTTTGGCTAGCAGTCGGGTGCTTAACCCACTGAGCCCCACCAGTCAGGGCCAGCTTGCTTTATGGGTCCTAGCTTCCCCTGTCCTCCTCCATACCCCGCCCCCCATACCTGCACTGTGATTTGGCTTCATAGTCTCCGTATTATTTCAGTTTTTCATGATTCTGTCTGTAAATGGTCAGTCATCTTCACTTTCTCTAACTATATTCACAAAGATTTCTAAAGCTGAGATCAACATATCCATAGGCTTGTAGCTTTTTCAATGAACTCACACTCATGGAATTGCCGGAAAGCTACAATGGAAATTCAAAGCATAGGCATTCACTGACCTTTGAATATCCAATTTACAGAGATCAAACATCCTTTAGAAACTTGGCATGGAAAAGGAGAAAAAGTTTCAAATGTTGTCCATCTGTCTTCTTACTGTGGAGGCAGTGGCTGAGAAATTAGGGAAGGGGATTGAGAGTTGAGGAAAGAAATATGTTCTCAGGAGCCCTGTATTTTCATAATGCATCATGGTCATATATTCCAGGACCTGGAATTTAGAAATCAGAGCTAGATTAGAAATTTGGCTCTAGCTTTTTAAAATCATCTTTTATAATTTGTGTTTCCTTAAACAAACTACCTAATTCCATAGGCTTCCGTTTCTATATATATAAAATGAAAGATATATGTATTTATCTTCAAGGGTCATGTCAAAGATTAAATGAGCTAAAATGTGTAGCACATTACCGATAATAGTTGACATTATTGAGTACTTACTGTGTACATGAAAATTTCCTATGTGTTTTGAAGTAATAACTTTTTAATTTTTATTTATTTTATTTTATTGTTGTTCAAGTACAGTTATCTGCCTCCCCTCCACACCACTCCCACCCTCACCCCAGCCATCCCCACCTCCCTCCCCTGATTCCACTTCCCTTTGGTTTTGTCCATGTGTCCTTTATAGTTGGTCCTGAAAACTCTTCCCCCTTTCCCTCCCCATTATCTCCTTCCACCTCCCCTCTGGTTACTGTTAGTTTGTCCTTAATTTCAATGTCTCTGGTTATATTTTGCTTGCTTGTTTGTTTTGTTGATTA
Source organism: Trachops cirrhosus (assembly GCA_028533065.1). Classification (NCBI taxonomy): domain Eukaryota; kingdom Metazoa; phylum Chordata; class Mammalia; order Chiroptera; family Phyllostomidae; genus Trachops; species Trachops cirrhosus. Next base: position 39,321,472 of record CM052542.1, on the reverse strand, counting down.
CGTTCCACTTAAAGGTGAGATCATATGGTATTTGTCTTTCACTGCCTAACTTATTTCGCTTAGTATATGCTCTCCAGTTCCATCCACTCTGTCACAAAGGGTAGGAGCTCCTTCTTTCTTTCTGCTGTGTAGTATTCCATCATGTAAATGTACCATAGTTTTTTAATGCATTCATTTACTGATGGGCACTTAGGTTGCTTCCAGTACTTGGCTATTGTAAATTGTGCTGCTATGAACATTGGGGTGCATAAGTTCTTTTAGACTGGTGTTTCAGGGTTCTTAGGATATAATCTCAGCAGTGGAATTGCTGGGTCAAAAGGCAGTTCCATTTTTAATTTTCTGAGGAAATTCCATATTGTTTTCCACAGTGACTGCACCAGTCTGCATTCCCACCAAGAGGGCACTAGGGTTCCTTTTCTCCACATCTTCTCCAACACTTGTTGTTTGTTGATTTGTTTATGATAGCCATTCTCATGGGTGTGCAGTGGTGTCTTCATTGTGGTTTTAATTTGCATCTCTGTGATGGCTAGTGATGCTGAGCATCTTTTCATATGTATCTGGGCCCTTTGTATGTCTCTCTTGGAGAAGTGTCTGTTCAGGCCTCTTGCCCATTTTTTAATTGGGTTGTTCATCTTCCTGGAGTGGACTCATGTGAGTTCTTTATATATTCTGGAGATCAAACCCTTGTCCAAGGTATCATTGGCAAATATGTTTTCCCCTGCAGTTGGTTCTCTTTTCATTTTAATGCTGTTTTCTTTAGCCATGCAGAAGCTTTTTATTTTGATGAGATCCATTTGTTTATTCTTTCCTTTATGCTCTTTGCTCTAGGGGACATATTGGTGAAGTAATAACTTTTTAAAATAACAACAAAAATACTACTTAAATTCACATTGTGTAGATGTGGAAATTAAGGTACAGAATAAAGGAAGTACCTTTTCCAATGTTCAGATCTAGGCAGTGTTTGGAGATAGGAGTCAAGCCTAGGAAATCCAGCCCTAGTACCTATGATAACTGTGAAGCCACACTGGTGTCTCAGGTACTCTTTTCTTCATATGAAGGCTGAACTACCACTACTATATGTCTTGCAAAATCATTGTTGACAGGAGAGAAATAGATGAGATATATTTCTGATGTTTCTGAGATTATTCCTAAGCTCTTGCTTTAATGTTAAAGCACTGTTCTTCATCACCATCATAGCTTGACTTGGTTTTTGAGGACCCTCCTGGGAATCCAACTTTTGTTCACAAAATTGTTGCTATGGGAAAATGCATTTGACATTTCAGAGGATAGATTCACACAAGGACATTTTTCATTAGTACTTATAGTATTGGTGATGGTATAATTGTAACTTTCTTCACTCTTAGTGAAAACCAATATGCTTACCATATCTTTTTTTCATTCTTGAATTATTTAGGAAGAGATGGAGAGGGGAATTGGAAAACTGATTTGGGTTTTCTTTTCAGACAGTAGGAAACAATGTAATTAGTAGAAAATTTACCCATAATCTTGATCTTTAAAATCTCTCTCCTTTTTATTCCATTAAGATTATCTTTTTTTTAGAGGAAGAAAAAATGCATAAATTGCCAGACTACTAAATTCTCTTTAATGATTGAGGGTAATAATGACAGCTAGTGGTGGGGAGTAGGTAAGGGAGGGTGGAGGGATTGAGCAAAAAGGGAAAAGGACTCAGAGATATGGACAACAGTGTGGTGATTGGTGGGGGGAGTGGGGTATAAGGGACTAAATGGTAATGGGAAAACTACAATAAAGATTAAATAAATTTAAAAAAGAAAAGAAATAGTTCTGGTATTTGATCCAGCATCTCAAATAATGGCCCTGTTGTTTTAATTTCAGAAGTGTAAAGGAAGCTTTGTATTCAGAGATGGGTGTCCCTGTTTTAAGCACATGAGGGACTGCATTATATATTTGAAAACAATTTTACAATGTCCACGTCTCAGAGTGTGAGGCCCTTGATGTTTTGATGTGGTTAAGTAATTTAGTAAAATCATATAATAAATTAAATTAGATTTCAACTTCCTTGATGTTTTTGAAGAAGACACATGAAATGAGTGCATCCAAGCCACTGTGGAAAGCAGTATGGAGATGCCTCAAAAAATTAAAAATGTAACTGCCCTATGACCCAATGATTTCACTTCTAGGAATTTATCTGAAGAAGCCAGAAACACTAATTCAAAAGAACTCAAGCACCCCTATGTTTATTGCAGCATTATTGACAATCGCCAAGATATATGGAAGCAGCTCAAGTGTCCATCTGTAGATGAGTGGATAAAACAACTACTGGACATTTATATAATGAAATACTATTTGACCATAAAAAAAGAAAATTTTAGCCTTTGCAACAGTATGGATAGACATGGAGAATACAATGCTAAGTGAAATAAGCCAGTCAGAGAAAGATTTCACTCATATATGAAATCTAATGAAAAACTGAACTAACAAGGAAAATAGGGACAGACTCACAGAGAGCAGTCTGACAGATCTAAGGTAGGGGATGGAGGGATTGAGAAAAAGGAAAAAAGGACTCATGAACGTGGAGAACAGTGTGGTGATTGTTGGGGGGAGAGGGTATAAGGGGAATAAATGGCCATTGAAAAATACAAATAAAAAATGAGTACATCCAGAAACTTGTAATGCCGAGAAGGTTTTCCATTTTTCTTTTTCCATAGCAAGGTGCTGGTAGAGCAGGTAATAGATTCTTTTCTTTTCATCTTGAGTAGAAACAAAGGAGAAATTGTTGAGTTTCATTCCAAGGTATCCATGCCTGAGTGAGAGAAAATAAATGAGTATAAGGAAGAAAGAGGGAGAGATTTTCTAAGACATGAGGAAGAAGCTGCTTTAAATAACATTATTTGGTGGTGGACAGGAGTGAAGGCAAGAACAAAGACTTTGCAAGGGTTTTGTAGATAGGCAGTTCTGAATTTTAATCTTGTTTCTACAATTTCCCTTTTTTGTCACTCAATTTTCCTGGGTTTGTTCCCAACTTTGTAAAGTTGGAATCACAGGGTTAAAAGTTGAATTGTTACTGTGGGATTAATTGCACTGATCAAGGTAAAGTATCTATCTGAATGCCTGGTAGAGTTAATGTTTAATAATTTGGTTCTTTCCCCCGATTCCTAGAATAGTTTTGCCTCTAATAACTTTGAGCAACTCATTTGATGTTTATGGGAATGTTTCATTATTGTGAATCCTGGTTCTCACTATTGACTATAAAATCTTGGAAAAGATAGTTGCTCTATGCCTCTGTTTCTTTATCTGGAAAACTATACAGTAGTATATATCTCATAAAGTCATTCATTCACCTAGCACATTTATTAGATGCCCACTATTTTGACCAGGCTATGTTCTAGGATATTGGGGCACCCTGGTGAACAAACAAAATTAAAACTATTGTAAGGTTGAAAGGACTTAACAGATGCAAAATAGTGCCTGTCATAAAAAGAGCAATCAATAAGGGGCATTATTATCATAAAAATGAACAAACAGTATTTTCTATGGTCTAAGTAAGACTGAATTTTATTATGTGTAAAGGGCATTATTATAATTCAGTTCTTTTTTTTCTCACAAATCTTTTTAAAACTATGGACTTGCTAACGTTTCAAGAGCATCTGCCTGGGTTGACAAAAGATCCATGTTTTTGTAGTTTATCTAGTCTTTCCAGAGTTGATCTTTCCTGCTTTGCCTTAATTGTAGAAGGCTGTCAGAGAATGTGATTTCCAGGGCAAAGTGACTTATAAGGGAATGAGAAATACATTGGTTTAAAACCCCATCTATTATATTTGGTACATAGTAAATGTTCAATTACTAATTAACATTTATAAATAATTATAATTACTTCTTTTAGTAATTTCTAAAAATATTCTAATAAAAAAGCATAAGTTAAGCAAATCACTTGCCAGTGATAGGACCCTTTGGTAATATAGCTTCTTGTAGATGGAGTTCATTGAGGTAAGTAAATAATCATAGAAAACCATGAAACACATGCTATGAAGGCCAATGGTATAAATAAAATCAAACTGTCCTTGGAAATGATTATCTTTCTTCAATGGCTAACCCAACAATTTGACCAGGAGTGTGTTAGAGAGACACAAATTTCACAGGTTTAAAATTTTTCTTCAGCAAATTGATTTCCCCTTCTATTTCTCCAGGCATTCTTTAAAAGCAGAGTTAAAATCAATATTTTGTGATTCTTGTCCAATATGAATATGAAAGTTTCTGAAAATTTAATATCCAAATGTAGAAAGATGAATTGTTTCCAACAATGGAAATTTAGGGGTCTAGTCTAGAATGTGTGCAGTGATGAAGAGTTTCAGTGTGTTTCTAGAGTTCACTGCTGGTTATCTACTCAGTGGAAGCTTTTGTGGTCTATGCATTTTATTGGAATGCCATTAAAGTTTTTGAAACCTCTCATCCTGAAGGACTGGAGCTGACCTGGTTGGTGGGCTTAGTGCTGCAAGGAAGAAGTTTCTCATTCAAAGCTGAAAATGTTGGTAGTTCATCACATGTAGGTTAAATTTGAGCAGGAAGTTGGGTGTAAAAAGTGAAAGAACTCCATGTGTGCTTGGAAACTGGAATATGATTTCAAGATTGGGAGCAGTGCAGAGACTGAAGAAGACCAGCAGGCAGTGAATGTGGGAAGGCTTATCACAGACATTTATGGGTAACAGACATTACAGTCTTGGCCTTCATGGATCTACTTCAACTTAGTATCTGGGAAGGTGGGTTACATTTAATGGTCTAGACATGAAGTGGACAAAATAGCCATTATTATTATTTAAAGATTGTCAATTCTACTATTTCTCACCATCTCTAAAAACCAGGTGGTAATCTGTGAGCCTCATTGTGCCACCTGCACCTTTTTCTCTATAATGAAATTAACATATTTAAATTTAAGAATTTTGCTATTACCTATGAATTGTGTTTATTTAAAAACAAACAAGAACAAACAAACAAACACTAAGGCCAGCCTCAAATCCGACTGGCTGTGGAAAACAAAGTCATTATGAACACCTGTGAGCAATGCCTTATGCACAAAAGTCGCTAATTGGGATGATAGCAAAATCCTTCTGTTCTTATAGGAAAGTACATCTAATGTAGGATGGCTTTGGAAAATTTGATGGAAGTTAGCCATTGAAATTAGAGTGGATGAGACCACAGTTCCACAGCATAAGTAAAGCAGTGATTCCCAAATGTGGTTAAGTATCAGAATCACCAGTGAACTTACTGAAATACAGATGTCAGACCCACCTTACTGAATTAGTGTCTCGTGGGGTGAGGGACTTGTAAATTTGTAGCTTGTGTTTTCTTCATATTTTAATCTAAAGAACAGAAAAATTTAGGAACTATTGGAATAGTGCATCCAACTATTTTTTTCTCTACTAGAAGTTTTCCAAGTGTGGTCGGTAGTCCAGTTGCATTTGAATCTAAGGAGTGAGAGGGTGAGAGTGAAAGTGAGACAGGAATGCAAATTAAAATACAGATTCCTGGGCTTCACTCCAATCCTGCTGAATCTGACAAATGATTCAGGTATCTTTTTATTAAGACTTTATTTTTTATTTATTTATTTTTATTGTTGTTCAGTTACAGTTGTCCCACCATTTTTCCCCATTGCTCTCCCCTGCCCCATCCATTTTTTTTGCAGTTTTAGGCTTACAGTAAAATCAAGATAAAGGTACAGAGATTTCTCATATACCTTTGACTCCCTACCATGCATAGCCTCCCTCATGATCAACATCCCCAACCAGAGGGGTACATTTGTTACAATTGTTGAAGCTACATCAGCACATCATAATCACCCAAAGTCCATAATTTACATTATGGTTCATATTTGGAGTTGTACATTCTATGGATTTGGCAAATGTATAATGACATGTATCCATCATTATGGTATCACCCAGAGTGTTTTCAGTGCCCTAAAAATCCTCTGTGCTTTACTTATTTATCTGTGTTCATTCTCCTAACCCTTTGACAACCACTGATCTTTTACTGTCTCCATACTATTGTTGTTTCCAGTATGCCATATAGCTGAATTCACATAATATGTGGCCTTTTGAGGTTTATTTCTTTTACTTAACAATATGCACTTAAGGTTTTTCTGTGTTGTTTCTTAGCTTGTTAGTATATTTCTTTTTAACACTGACTAATACTCCTTTATTTGGATGTACCACAATTTATTTATTCATTCACCAATTGAAGGATATCTTACAAAATACAGGTTTGGGCATTTATGAATAAAAATGCTATAAATATTTATGTACAGGGTTTCTTTTGTGTAGACATAAGTTTCAACTCCTTTGAATAAATGCTAAGGAATGTGAGTATGGTAAGAGTATATTTAGTTAGAAATTAGAAATAACCAAACTGTCCTCCAAAGTGGATGTGCCATTTTGCATTTCTACCAGCAATGAATGAGAATTCTCACGGCTCTGCATCCTCTTCAGCAGTGGTATTTCATTGTTGTTTTAATTTTCATTTTATTGATGACATATGTGGAGAATATTTTCATATACTTGTTTGCCATCTGTGTATCTTTTGTGCTGAGATGTCTATTATGGTCTTTGGTTTATTTTTTTTAATGGAAAAACACATTTTATTTTTTTAAACTTTTTTTGTATTGTTGTTCAAGTACAGTTGTCTCCATTTTCCCCCCATGACTCTGCTCAACCCCAGCCATCCCCACTTCTCATCCTTGATCCTACCCGCCATTGGTTTCATCCATGTGTACTTTATAGTTCCTGAAAATCCTTCCCCTCTTTCCCCCCATTATCCCTTCCCACCTCCCCTCTGGTTACTGTCAGTTTGTTCTTAATTTCAATGTCTCTGATTATATTTTGCAATCAGGTTACTTGTTTTATCATTGTTAGGTTTTAAGAGTTCTTTATATATTTTGGATTAGTACTTTATCAGAGGTATCTTTTGAAAATATTTTCTACCAATTTGTGATTTGTATTCTTGTCCTATTGATCAGGTGATAGTTATGTCAAAAGAGTTTGTGTATTCTCCTATAAATGGGCCATGGATGGAGGAGATCCACATGATTTGAACTGACCCTAACAACAAATGAGATGGAAAATGTCTCAGCATAGCAATAGACAAGAAAGCTACTGAATCCTAGGCAAGGTACCTGATAATTTATCAACATAATCTCATCTTTTCTAGATAACTATATTATGAAATAGATATTAAGATACTCATTGTAGCCCTGGCCAGGTGGCTCAGTTGGTTGGAGCATCATCCCATATACCAAAGACCTGAGGGTTTAATCACTGATTGGGGCATGTACGGGAGGCAGCCAATTGATGTTTCTCTCTCACATAGATGTTTTTCTTTCTTTCTCTCTCTCTCCCTTCCTCTCTCTCTAAAATCAATTAAAAAACATATCCTTGGGTGAGTATAAAAAAAGATACTCATTATAGAGGGCCTCAGTTGATTTCCTAGAGTCAGAAAAAATGGAACCAAAATAGGGTCTAACTGACCACTATACCACAACAAGTTGCCAATAAATCTATACTGAACTATGTGTAAATAAGTAAAAGTCAACTGTAATTCCCACTCTAAAATTATTTATCTCTGTGGCATTAGCTATGTCTCTGAGCCTTAGTTTCTTTACTTTTTATAGCCTAAATGTTATGTAAGAATATGGCTCTATATTCTATAGTGGTCTTCCTTCTTAAATCTCTAATAAAGTGCATTGGGCCACAGAAAGAACACCTGTCTGTGGGAAATGAGCTTGTCATCGTATATGTTCTATTCTCTTCAAAGTAACTATCTAAAGTCAATATTTCAATGTTTCAAAAAGAATTTTATTTTCCTCTCTCTGATGGCTAGTGATGCTGAGCATCTTTTCATGTGTCTCTGGGTCCTCCGTATGTCCTCCTTGGAGAAGTGTCTGTTCAAGTCTTTTGCCCATTTTATAATTGGGTTTTTTGTCTTCCTGGAGTGGAGTTGTATGCATTCTTTATATATTTTGGAGAAAATATGGACAACTGCAATTGAACAACAATAAAATAATTTAAATAAAACAAAGAATTTTATTTTCCACATATGGACAGGCAAGCTGAGACTGAAATTTGGTGTGCTGAAGATGCATTGGTATTTATTTACTTATATAACTTAGAATGCTCCCAGTCACCTGCCCTCACAATAGGGCCATAAATATTAATACCAACTGAATCTCAAGAGACTTATCAGCAAAACTAGAAAAATAAAAACTGGTCTCACTTTTGCTATGGCTATTTACCTTCTACAGTCCAGAATAAATGATGTCTAACCTCTATACCACCTGTGTACAGTAAAGGCTAAGGACTTTTACTTCTAGATGTCTGTTGTATTTATAATGCAGGCTGCCTCATTCTAGAACAAAATACCTCTAGAATCATTAGTGGCACCTAGGCAGCCAGGAGATTTCTGGTGGCTTTTTAAGTCACCCACACCTATGACCACACCATCCTCACAGGCCACTGGGGACTGAAGCCATGACTTAGATTCAGACTTGCATGCCCTTCAATGTGACTAGACTTTTCTAAATGACTTTCTTTAGCCCCAGCTCATGTTGCTAGGTTTGGTGGCCCCTTCAGACTTAGCATTCGTGCCCAGGTTTTCTCAAGATTCTTGGCTTAATTTACTCTTTCATCTCCTTGCATTCCATTTCCTTAACAGTGTCCCATAGCACTCAGCACTCAACAATTAGTGGTGATGGGCTGTGTTAGTATCTCTACCTCTCCACATCTCCCTGACCAGTGGACGATAAGATGGCCAAGGGATTTAACAAAGAAGTGTGCCTACACATGGGTTTGTAGCAATGATCCTTGTTTACTTCCTTATTTCAGCATAATTATTAATCATGTGCTTTTTTACTTACAAAGTGGTCCTGGTTTGAATGATTTAACTTATAATGTCACTTTCTATATAATGTTCTCTGCTTTATGAAATTGGTCCTGTAGTATTACACTCAGTGTCCAAAAGACAGAGTTACAAACCAAATAAAAAGCTGCCTTTGATGAATTTTTATGTATTGTGGAGATTTTTGAAACAGAGCTATTCCTATCATAGTCCCAGGTGTACCACAGGCACAAAAATATGGAAGTTATATTATTAAATCTGGTCACTTTTGACATTACCTGGGTCAATGTAGATAGTAAACCCACAGTGAGTCAGCCCAGCATAGCATCTGCCAAGCTCTTTGTTAAAGGGAGTCCCAGTACATACTTTTCATTTTGAAAGGAAGTCCTAGGCTGCTGAGACCAACACATCATTTCTGTTTTGTATTGTCTTAACACTACTGTGAGTCATTTTTAGATAAAGAGTAGTAAGTTAAAAAGTCAGAAGATACTATTGCAGAAAAGAAAGAATTGAGAGGTCTAGATGTAATAAGTGTTTGGAGCTGAAGCAATCCAAGGTAAAAGAGGAGAAAGAGCACATGAGAAGAATGTTTGGGTTTTACAACTGATGATAATTTATTCAAAAGGAGGATTCATCATGAGGAGGATCGGGAAGATTTGGGGGAGCTCTAAAAGTCATTTTTTGTTTTGAGATGTCTAGCTACAGTGAAGGCCTCTATGTTTCAGATGATATAGGAATAGTGCTCCCTCATCTTGGACCCAGAGGAAGTGTGTACTCTTTGAGGCGGCCAGATTCCAGGTCTTGGAATGAATGGTAAGCCTTGAAGCAATCACGTTTCCTCTGCTGGGAATGCATTCCTGGGGATTTGTGGTCTCTCCATCTGGGCTGCAGGTGATGGAGTGGGATTAAGTCAGGGAAGAGGGAAAGGCTCAGGAGGGAATCCAAGACCCTGGGCTCAGCAGGAGCTGTAGCTGGATTAACACGAAGGCAGCAATCATGACCATGCAGGGGAATTTTCAACTCCCAAGGGCAGCAGGCTTGGGTACAGGGTTGGGGACAGATGGTAGGTTCTAAGCAATAATAGAGGGGCACTTGAGTTGGAAGTGAAGGAGAGCAGAAAACTTATGTAGTAAAGGTCAGAGGAGCCATGCCAAAGTACAAAGAGAACAAGAATGGAGGAAGAGATTGGTCATAAAGAAAGAAACATCTTTGGGCATGAAATTACCTGCTAAATACTTGAAGGAAGATCAGAGTTTGTGACCTCTTAAAAATCTGAAACAACTTGCAAATGAAGGCCCAGTTTTCTAAATAAAGGTACTATGTTCTATATCATGATTCGAAGTAGTTAATTTAGAGAAGGCTGTACTTAGAAAGAAAGACTGGTTCAAGTTTTAGGTCTGCCTTTAACTTCTTGTATGTCTTTGGATATATTTCATTTTGCCTTTAAAAACTTGGGATGCAGATCTGCGTTGTCTAATATGGTAGCCACATATGATTTCTTAAATTTCAATTTAAATGAATTAAATAAAATAGTCAGAGCTTTAGTCACATTTCATGTGGTTGGTAGCTCCATGTGTTTAGTAGCTACTATATTGGATAAGGAAAATATGAAAGATTTCCATTATTGCAGAAAGTTCTTTTGAAGAATATTGCTTGTCTCTAAGGCAACTCCCAGTCCGGATTTTCTCTAAGGCTGTTTGGGAACTGTAAATAAAGGTACTGTGTGTCAGCAATGAAGCTAGATGCCATTTTTGCCCAACCCAGGAACCCTCTATGAGCAATTTTTGCAATGAAGCTCCCATTGGCCTAGTGGAGACTTTCTCAGAGTTGAACCAGTCTGAGGCTCTGTATAATCAATCCTCTGTCTCCCCTTCTCCTTTCACAGATATCAGATCTACATTACAGCATTGCCTACTGCTTCTTCTCCCTTTAACTTACATAGGCATTGTCCTCGATAAATCACTTGCACTTCTAATTCCATCTTGGAATATGTGTTTTGAAGGACCTGGAATGAAATGATGAGGGAGTGTTCTTTATGACAGACAATTAGAATCACCAAAGAATATGATTGCAATTGGTAGTCTGAGCAGGCCACCAAGCATGTCTGATTTACCTCAGAGGCCTTCATAGCTCTCTTCCCATCCATACGCTTCCTAGAGAAAACCAAGAAAAGTTTTCTTGCCCTTCACCTTTCCAGGCTCTGCCTCCTAGGTGCTTTAACTCTATCCTGTCTATTCTCTTAGAGCAAACTTGGTAGTTCAGAGTTCACATTTGATCTCTGGCCATTATACTGAACTTCATATTTTGACTATACTTTTATCCAAGGCCCACCCTTACTCAGGATAAAGACTTTGATTCTTCTTTCCTCTGTTTTCCATGGCCTTGGCCATCTGTCTCATTCCTAGCCTTTGGCTTTTGAATCCCAGCTTGCAAAAATCAGTAAGGCACTGTCTTGTCTAGAAGGAAAAGTATACAATACTTTCTCAGCACAAGAAAGTGAGATATTCAAACATATATAACTTAGATGTGCCAGCCTAGGAGTCTAGTTGAGTTGTAGAAGGGTACCCAGAAGGGTGCAAGCCAGTCAATAGTATTCCGTGACAGCCCTCTAGTCTTTGGAAGAGGCTTGGAAAAATAGGAAAGCCTCCTGAGAAGGAAGTGGTAGAAAGGTGAAATTCATTCACCTTTTTGTCCTTTTCATATTCAGCAAGTGTTGAATATTAACACTATGCTGTGCTAGGTCCTGTGTTAGCTGGGGATGGAAGTATAAACTTACAGAGTCCCTGCTGCTGGGGCTCATGGTCTAGACTTTAGACTTGGCACAGGAATTCAGGAACTCTATCTGAGGGAGAAAAAAAGCAGCAGAACTAAAATAAAATATCTTGATCTATGGCAAGAGAGAATTGAAACTGAGATATAGGAGGTGTCTCTGGAGCTACTCATACGATCCTACCTCAGGTAGCACTAGGTTTTGTACTTGAGACTCAGGCAACTCCTGTTGGGAGAAGAAAAGAACAACAGGAGGTGGGAGCTAAGAATAGTCCAACACTGGCCTCCCTAGAGAGAGACCTAGCAGATTCAGGCTGTAGCCTCTGAGTGACATGCTAGGTATTGGAGAACTCACAGAAGTGCTCACTGGGCTTCCGATTATAATTCATCATTCTATAACATCTAGTGTTTGCATATATCTTGCGTTTGAAATATTTGTCAGTTGAAATAAACAGAATTCATCCAGACAAATAACTTACACTATAGGCAAGTATAAAAGCATATTGGTATGACTGCCTATAACAGAGACCCAGCATAATAGAGACATATGTAAGGTAGACCTTCAATTCTCTGCCATATAAATGTCCTGTAGCTAGAGTAGCTCTGCTTTATGAATTCATGAAGGAAGAACCCAGGCCTCTTCTCTCTTGTTGCTCTGACATTCCTAGGTGATACTCTCAGCCATGCGGTCTAAGATTGCTCACCACCATGCCTGGATTCCATCCAGAATGAAGGCAGAGAGGGGAAGAAGCAAACATGCCTTTCTCTTTAAAGGTGGAGCCTGGACATGACACACACAACTGATGCCCAGATCCAACTGGCCACAATTTACTCTCAGGATCCCTGGAAGAGACTGTGTGCCAAGGTGAAGACAATGGATAGTAGGGGATAATTTCCGTCAATCCTGGTGCACGCTTAATTTACAGAGTGTGGTCTGTTCCTAACACTGTCCTCAGTGTGGTTTCTAAACCTCCTTTTTGTCACCACCATCCCTCTGACCTACCTCTACTAATACTTTTTTTCCACTGTGGATTGTAACTCTGTGTTTATTTGTATCTGTGACCTTCTTGCCAAGCAGAAACTGTTCAGATGTATTGTGTGCCAAGCCTGGCACAAAGTAGATGCTCAAAACATGGGATATCTGGCTCAGCTAAATGCTTGATGAATGGATGAAATCCTTCAGAAATGAAATGTTACAAAATCCCTGCCTGAAAGAGGCTTTAAATTCAAGGCACTCATTTCCCCCCCTGGAAAGACAGGTTGTGCTCATACATTTAAAAAATTTTTATATACATCTTTTGTAATTTTTGAAATGATTTGAGAACAGTCTATTCATATTAGGTATAATTTACTGAGGGAATGATTAAATAAGTGCAGAAGCTGCAAATTTGGCATGCCCAGATGCAAAGGTCACCGTGAATTTCAGCTCCAGGCCTCTCTAAGCAGGAGCTCACTGCATTCCTCTGTGGGTAGGAACTGGACAACCTTTTCTGGCTTGGTTATACCAAGTGGAAGTAACATCCTTTCCCACCCCCTGCCACATCAAAGGGGCCCTGGGAGCAGGGAGGAGTGTTTTGTGGCTTTTCACTTCAGGAAGCAAGCATAATGATGCTATTCATTGCATTAACTGCAAAAAACTATCATTAAGTCTTTGAATGTCTTATAATCATGGGGCAGGGAACTAATACTTTGTAGTTCCAAATATGCCAGGCACTTAGCAACCACCATCTCGTTTAATCTTCTCAATATTCTATGAGAAAGGTAATTTGAATCCCCATTTTACAGATGAGAATTGTCTCAGAGAGATAAAATAATGTGCTGATGCAGTGCTAGGGTTGAACAAGGATCTGCCTGTACAAAAACCTGCACTCTTTCCATGATGTCAAATGGCCATCTCTTATATTCATAGACTCCTTTGTCATGCATAAAGTGCCTTTGTAATACCACCTCTCTGACCTTGACGATTGTCCTGCGAGGTGTGGGAGGCAGGGGCTTTTGCTCCCCATTCTGCACAGATTAACTGACTTGGCTGCATGTCACACTGCTGTATGACTGTCAGACCATGTCTTCAAGTCTCAGGCTCTTTGCCCTGTCCACACCCACCTTATGCAGGGGTTGTGTAGTTGGCAGGTATAGAGAAAATAAGTTGATTTTTTAAAGATATCAACCACTGTCATAATGGAGTCCAAGAGAGGTGACCAACTTGTCTTGATCTTCCCAGGATTTGCCTGGTTTAAGTACAGAAAGTCCTGCATCTTGGGAATACCTGTGGCCCTAGGCAAACAGGTATTGTTTGAATTTTCTTGACCAGGAAGACTTTCTTGAACTTCATAGGAATCAATAATTTTCTTTGACGATGTCATGATAAGAAAATAACATCATAAAAACACAAGATTTGGGGATAATAATATGATAATTATTGGCTCAAAATTGTTTGTTAAAAAAAGTAAATTCCAGTGGGGAGGCCCATACCTCAGAGTTCAAGAACTTGCCCCAGCTGAGCTGTATCTTGTGATTGTGCTTCTCTCCCATCAGTCTTCACCTTAGAGCCAAGACCACTCAGCATCATCTATTTAGCCATCAAAATTTGTCAATAGAATCACATGGGAAGCTTGTTAAAACACTGATTTCCCCAGCCCCAGAGATTATTATTCACTAGGTTTGGGGTGGAGCTGTGAACATATATCTCTAACAAGATCCCATGATGCTGATGCTGCTAATTTGTGGAGCAATCTTTTAACAGCACTTGGTGAGTTTGGTGGTCCCTAAAGTGGGGGTGTAAGGCAATCCATTGGGGTATGAACATTTATGTATATTTATATAAAATTAAAAACATTGTGATTTTAAATAGTAAATACAGTAAGTAATGTATTATTAGTACAGTAGTATATGTAAATAACTTATGTGTAAATAAATATACATAATCAGGGGTACATGTCAAAAAGACCTTGAGAGAATTGTCCAATCAAGGTTTCTCCAAGAGGACAGGTGAGTCCTATATCAGAGTCACCTATGCATCTGAACCTGCGTCATGGAAGAAGACATTTCCAGCAGGCTTCCTACATGATTCTTCTGCACACTTAAATTTGAGAGTCTTGATCTGAATTCTGTGGCCTGTTCTCTGGGCCAGTGGTTCTCAAGGTATGGTCCTGAAGCATTAGCAGTAGCATCATGGGAAACTTGTTAGAAATTCAAATTATCAGGCACCACCCTAGACATACTGAACTGAATACTCTGGGGGTCCTGCCCAGCAATAGGTGGGTTAACAAGCCCTCCAGAGGATTCTGATGCTTCATAAAGTTCAAGAAACACTGTTCTCCACAGGAGACCTTTAAGGAGACTTATAGCTAGTGACTCCATAATGGGTTATCTTAGAGCCACTGTTTCTGACTTTTTGACCTGTAGAGAATTCTCTCTTGAAGCCTGAGTTCCCCCAGAAAATGAATTCCTAGCTACTTTCATCTGTTGTATTATCAAAGATGAACAAACCATGTCATAGTCATAGTCTAAACCTTGCTGAACCTCAGTTTTTCAATCTGTAAAATTGGCCAGCCCCAATTGATTGTGAAGGTCCAATGAGACAATGTGTGAGAAAAGGGTTTTGCCAGTTGTACTTTGAAAATTATATCTCATTTAAAATTTCTGTTTCACAGGTCTTGTTCATCCCTCTTTTCTTGTTCACCTCTGATCCATTCAACTTACATTTTCTTCTAGTGATGATAATACCATTTACTGTGTGGCTGCCAGACACTGTTAATTCTTTACACATGTTATTGCTAATTCTTACCAGCCAAGTAGGCATCCTCATCTTACAGTTAAGGAAACCAAGATCTGAAGAGTTTACATAATTTTCCTAATAGAGCTTGGATTTAACTCAAGGCAGTCTGACTACAAAACCTACACCCCTTGAATCACAGCACATTAAATCCTCATTCTGGTCTCATCGTTAGAGAGTTGACCTTTGGTTGTCCCTTTTGGGTTCCAAGCTGCATTAGAGTTGCTTGTCTCCCTATATCTAAACCCTGGTTTGGACACTGCTGGAAGGGGCTAGCTAGGCAAGATTCTGCTGAAGTCGGCTGATGCCAGAGGCTCACAAGAGTCTGTAAATATCACTGCTTCACCCCAAAGCAGTCACATTTCTGCTTCAAACTTCATGTGAAACTCTAGCTTTTAAATACTGTGACTTTATGTTTTCAGGACATGCTCATGCAGGCTGCCTTAGGAGCCTGTCTTGTTTGCTCTCTTAGTATCTCAGGCTCACCTCTCTTCTAACTGTCAAGTGGCGCATTGTGTGCTGTGGACTCTGTTGGTCACCCACCCAACAGCCACTCTGCTCCTCCTTTTTGCAAGAATCTGATTTGTGCAGCCATCTACTTCTTTCCCATGTGAATCAGGAGAAGTGTCCCACCCCAAATCTAGGTGTAAGCAATGGTTGCTCACTCGTGGCAACACTAATCTTCACTGACAGAGACATATATGAAGGTTATGCTCCTGTTTCCTTTGCTGCACACTGTTCTCTATGTGTGGGTTCTGAGAGCCATGGCAGCCTTGTTGTGGCTATGAAAAGAGCTAGCATGTGGCCGTGCCAGTGTGCTGGGAATGGGAAGAAGCTGCATTTTATAACAGTGCTGACCCACTGTGTAAACCATTCTTGAAGAAGTTCTGCTCTCTTAGTCCATTTGGACTGGTATAATAAGATACCACAGACTCAGTGATTTGTAGACAGTATTTATTTATCTATCTATCTATCTATCTATCTATCTATCTATTTATGACGTTTATAGATGAGAGAAAGAGAGAGAGAAGAGGAGAGAAATGTCGATGTGAGAGAGAAATATCAATTGGTTGCTTCCCATGCATGCCCTGGCCAGAGAGTGAACACACAACCTAGGTATGTGCCCTAAATGGGAATTGAACCCCCAACCTTTTGGTGTATGGGATGATGCTCAAGCCAACTGAGCCACACCAACTAGGGCAAGATAGCAATTTTTTGCATACAGTTCTGGAGACAGGAAGTCCAACAGGGCACCAGCATGGGTGTACTTGGTGAGGGCCCCTTTCCTGATTCATAGGGTATGCCTTCTCCCTGTGTCCTCACATGGTCGAAGGAACTAGAATCTTTCTGGAGCATCTTTTATAGAAGCGCTAATCCTATTTATGAGGGCTGCACCCTCATGACTTAACCACCTCCATAATATCCCACGTACTAATACCATTACCTTTAGGGGTTAGGATTTCAACATAATAATTTTGGGGGAACACAAACATTTAGACCATAATACCTACCTTGAACTTCTTGTTGTTTAGGATAGTAAAACCTTCATACATATGAGATCATGTTTTCAATTGGGGTTTGTGTGTCCATTATTTGCACCTAACAGCATTGTAACTGATATCTTGAAACTGTCTATTTTCTTCTCTGTCTCTACTCTGAAAGGACTTTTTTTCTTTTTACACTTATGCCCTCAGCCATCTAGTATTGTAAATGACACACAGCAGGTGCTCATCAAATGTTTGGTGACTGAATGAGTGAGAGTTCTGTCAGGGAAACTCACTGAAGGTGGAAAAGCAACACTAGTCTGTGAGACAGCTTAAAACCAAAGCATGAGGACACACTGTGTGTGCACCAGTAAAAGCTTTTGCTGAATAATCCCCACTTGAAGTTAGAATACAATTGTTGAATATCCAAGCTGGAAGGGATCTTAGACACAGCCACGTCCAAGGACATATTTTTTTTTTTTAAGATAAAGAAGGCAAGTGAGTTGTCCAAGGCACCTGTTATGGACTTAATCTTTGTGTCCCATCACAATTCAGATATTGAAGCCCAGCTCCCCAGCATGACTATATTTGGAGATAGAGTAGGGTTAAATGAAGTAGTAAGGGTGGGGTCCTGATCCAGTAGGATAGTGTCCTTATAAAAAGAAACATCAGAGAGCCCCACCCCCAACCTCTCAGCCATGTGAGGACACAGTGAAAAGGTGTTTGTCTATGAACCAGGAAGAGAGCCCTTACCAGAAACCAAGTTGCCCAGCACCATGATCTTGGACTTCCAACCCCCAGAATGGTACAAAATAATTCTTCTGGCTGGTATTTTGTTATAGCAGCTAGAGCAGACTAAGAGAGCACTTGTATATTACTTGGCTCTGTTGCTTTAAGTCAGCCTGGCCCTTGCTGTGTTAGTTGCTGTGTGACAAGAGTACATCACACCCACTCTCTGACCCCTTTGCCAACATAGGTGACAAAGGGGTAATGATTCCCATTTGATCACTTCCTTGGCCTATGGTAAAGATAGATGTTGTGACAGAAGTTTGAGAGTTTTGCAAATTGCACAATTCCAAGCAAAATTATGTTACAATTATACTAGATACCAAACAT
This sequence comes from Trachops cirrhosus, assembly GCA_028533065.1. Lineage (NCBI taxonomy): Eukaryota > Metazoa > Chordata > Mammalia > Chiroptera > Phyllostomidae > Trachops > Trachops cirrhosus. The sequence continues at coordinate 39,303,469 of CM052542.1, read as the reverse complement.
ATGTGTATTAAGATAAGATGAGGGAAAGAGCTATATCCAAGGTGCTAACCAACCTTGGTAGTGGGTGAAGGGATTCAAATAGAAAAAGAGTAAAGAAAGGATGTTAAAATGCAAAACTTCTAGTGTTTGGGAGATTGTTATTGCCAGACACTGTGCTAGTCACAGTGCATCCTTTATTTTGTATAATCATCCCATTAACCCTGAAAAACAGGTGGTTTAGTTATTACCAATGAAAAGACTGAAGCCTGTCATTGAGATAATGAGTGGCTGAGCAGGATTCGCACCTTCATCACATGGCTCGGTGTTGTGCTTTTTCTGCCATACTACACCATGGGCCACTCCAGGAACTTGAAGGTGTCTATCTGAATGAGCCAGTCTGAGGCCCCCCTGCCTCTAGCATGCCAAGGTTCCCCTTTTCTCTCAGGTCCTGACCTGACTAAGCAGAGGGACTGTACCAATCAAGGTGGCTTGGATCGTGAGAGAAGGTTCAGAAGTCATCATGTAGATGATCATGTGACCAGCCACAGCAAAAGTCTCCCACCCCATCAGCTTAGTCCATAAAAATCCTGACATGGGTAAGTCTTCATTTTTGATTTGGTCCCTGTGACATGTAATTTGTTTTTGCCTCAATGGTGTTTGTTTCACAAATGAGCTCTGGGGTGAAGGCAACAGGAAATAGTGTCTGTGACTCTGAGTCTGACAGGCCTGGGTTCAAACCCTGGCTCTTTACCAGTGCTCACTTGGTGGCCCTGTGCAAGTTTCTTCTATGTCTCAGTTTATTCATCTGTGACATGGGGACAACACCTTACTTTTAGGATTATTGTATGTAGTGATGTTAATTGTCATTTTCCCATATAGCAGATACTCCAATAATGATACCATTGCTTAAATTCATTTATGGAAAAGAGAAAAAATAATTTAACTTTTCTTTCTCCTTGTTAGTGTTCCAGATCCTTCAAGTCTAGTTACTGCATTTTTTCTAGCTCTATACCTTTCTCATTTGTACTCAAACAAGCCTTTACTTCCTACAGTTATATTTCTGATAGGTCCTTCTTCATATTTTCTCTGCTTTGTCCTCCCAGCTCTGTTTATCCCTCCAGATGGATTCTATTATTCTCAGCTTCTCTTTCCCCACTCCCTGTCTCTCTCTTCCTTCCTCCCTCTGCCCATTCTGCAACAGAATTTCCACCCTACACTTCTTACTTGTTATCATAACAGACAGTGTGCTTGCCTTGAGTTTGTTTCCAGCTCCCTTCAGTATCTGTCCTGTTCCAGGAGTTTTTGCAGCCAAAACACTGGGCTGTGGCAGTGACTTCCTGTGGCATCCATGAAGGTGCATCTGGATTCTGAAGTCAGCAGCCTATCAAGCCCTACCGTGCATCTGGTAGAAGATGTTTCTGGCCAACAGGGAGCTCAATTATCTGTGCACTCCCCCCTCCAAATCTCTCTTTCAATCTGTTAAAAACATCCAGATTTCTTGGGTCCATTTAGGATGGAAAACCGTAACCACTTGGGAACTCCGATAGTAAAAACCCTTGCTGGCCTCCCATAGTCTGTGGAATAAATGCTAAGTCACTCTGCAGGCAATCAAGGCCCTCACAGTCCAGCTTCACGTATAGCCTTTAATCAGAGGTTCTTAATCTGGGGTTGGGGAATCCCTTGAAGTTCCAAGCAGAATTGTTTGTAACACTCTTTTTCCTGGATAGAAAGTCCTAAGCTTTCATCGGTTTCTCAAAGAGGTCTGAAAATCAGAATGATTTAGTAGTTTAAGCACCCATTAATCCATTAAGCTTACCCTTGAATCAAGTCACTGGCATATCAAACTCTAATTTCCAGAGCCTTGGTTCTGAACCTCTTGTCCTGCTGCACCCCTACCTACTGCCTTCCTAGCCCACATCTTGCAACTTCTCTCAATTTCCTACCTGCTGGCTTATCTGTGTTTCCTCTTTATAGCATTGTCCTGATCATCACAGCTTGCTTTTGGCTTTACTTTCCTGATAATGGCTTAGTTTGTCATTAGTGATAATTTCCTGATAATGTCCTAGTTTGACTTTCCCACAGAAGCAGAGCCTGAGACTAAGTCAGGTGTCGATGGTGAATTTTGAGCGTGATCCTAGAAAACCTGAGTGAGAAAGTGGGGATGTAAGATAGGGTAGAGAAGAAGCTAATAGAAAATCATTATCAAACAATAATGTGGGCAACTGGTTTCCCTACTTGAGGTAAGTGAAGAGGAGTATTTATCCACTATTAATCATTTCCTGGAGGAGGGTGAGAGAAGACGTTAATTTTCTAGTGCTCGGGCTTGCCTAGCATGCAGCACAGTGGGTTACAGCAGCTAGAGTCATAGGTGATAACAGTTGGAAGTGGGTCTGACCCATACAGAAATAGTCCATGTTGAAGGGATACAGCTGGGACCCCAAAAGTGTCTGCCATGTGATGTGACCTCAGCTCTACTTTATTTAGCTTCATCTTTTGACTAGGATTTTTGTACTTTGAGGTAAAGACCCCTCCCAGGCCAGCTCAGTCTCTGAACTACCACTCATTATAGAAGGCATTCCTCTTCATTTGCTGCACGAGACCTCTCACTCTTTCTCAGATGTGAACAATATTGTCTTGCTTCTGTCTGACTTCTCATTTTGTTCCCTTTGCCTAAGATGTCTCTGACTCCTGCTAAGTACTTAGTCATAATTCAAGGCCAAGATGAAATGTTCTCATTTATGTAACCCCTTCATAGGTCCACCTAAGTTAGAATCAAAGCACCTATCTCATTTGATCTCTTAACATTTCATGCTTGTTTCTATGACATTGGTGAAGCATCCCAGGTGGATGTACTGTCTCCTTTCTTAAGAAGTGGAGTCCTGAGGTTAGGGATTAATTTTTCAATCTTTGAGTCTCAGAGATGAATCAAATTCTTTGCACACAGGAGGTATTTGAAAAAGATATGCTGAGATGAAGTTCACAGTATCCAAGAATAGAGTTATTGACTACATCATGTCTTTGGATATGACCTGTGAACTGTTTTGTTTGACATGTGAAATCTGATCCTATATGTGGTTAATTCAAAGGACAAAGTCTATTTTCTTTTGTTTATCTTTTGTTATATCTTCATCTGCAGTTGCCTCTCTAGAAATTAGGGCTTTGGGATTACCCTAAAATGATCCTACAGAGAAGAATTTTAACTAATGCAACAAATACTTACTGACCAGTAACTATATTCAGAACACCAGAAATACCTGGAAGTACTTTCAAGGAACTCTCAGTCTTGCTCTACCACTTCCTGGTCATGTGAACTTGGAGAAAGAAATTTATCATCTATTGTCTCAGTTTTCTCTAAGAGGATTAGGTTCATTAGTTTTATAGCAATGTTTCTTATTCTGTAATGCTCACAGACACTGTGATGAAAACAATAATTTTCATTAACTTTTTCAACTCTTGCTTCTTCTTTCTTCTCAAAACTAAACTAGAAATTAAGCAGTTGGAACCACAATATCTAGCCTGTATTTACAATCTTGGAGAGGTGCCTAGAACTCTTCTGTGTATATATAGAAGTCTTCTTGCTATGACCAGATTGTAAACTCATTACAGAAGTGTCATGTCTCTATGCCCCAGAATATGTGCACTGGATTCGGTTATTATAAAATAATGAGGGACTAATAAAAATCTTTTGGGTAGCTTCAGGCCCATCTCAATATTTCTCACTTGGCCTTCAAGGCTCAGTTGAGATGTGTCCCTCAGGAAACCTTTGAGCATTTAAGTTGGGCTAGGTGCCCATGCAGTGGTCCTCTAGCATCTGGTGCTTGTCACATTACATTAAAATTATTAGCTCTGTTTCCATCTTATCAACTGTCATCTCACTGAAGTCAGGGACTATATTTTGGCTTCTTCTCAAATGGAGTGTCTAATATAACGAAGATTCTCAGCCAGTGTTTGGGAATGGAATTGAACTCAGGTCAGGTGTACATGTTTTCTTGTATTGGAAGGAGAATCTATGGTAATTCTAGAGGTGAGTGATGTTCCCAACAGACCTTCCTCTAACATCTCCTTTTTCCCTTCATCTATTCAGTCTTTCATTACCTTCCTTGACTGATTTGCAGAACAGGTTAGATACAAATCTAATTAAGCCAAAAAATTTACAGTACTTCTGGGGATTGGTGTACTTACTTAGTTTCTAGAGATAATTGCTCACTCAAGCTCTCACTTTACCTTTTGTTTCTTTGTTCAGAGAAGAAAATGTTTTGTGCTTCCCAGAGGGTGAGAGAGGCTCCAGGTTAGGCTGGTCAACAAAAATATTTGGTTAGTACAGTGGGCATGAATACGCCATGTATGTTTTTCTGAAAAGTATTGGTAATTTTAGAAAACTATTAGGTAGATTTTTAAATCTTGATGTGTCTTTATCATTTTTATGGCCTTTTTCAGGTATTTCTTTTGATTTTATTTTACTTTCCATTGATTTTTCCTGCCCAGAGACATTTTGAAGCTGTGTTATCAGTAGCCTCAAGAGTTCAAGGGTGTGTCCAGGTATTGCCTGTACCAAATGACAAGGTTGATAGGGGTCCTTTCCACAGGGTGGCAAAGAAGTCCAGGGCTGGAGAATGAGGATTGCTTATCCAGGGTAATCAGTGGGGAAAAGCCGACCATTCTATGTTCAGAGTAGCCTGGGTCCTAGACTGTGAAAATAGAGTGTAAGTAAAACTGGAAGGGAGGTAGGATGCAAACATAAAGGATTAAGCTATGGACTATTAACACTGTAGATCATAACAGTGTGAAATGTGAGCTATAGAAAATAGGAAGTAGTTAAGGAATGAAGGGGGCTATAAGTGGAAGAAGCCACCAATAGTATTCATTTACTGATGTCTCATAGATAATGTAGAGACAAGTGAAGCATCTTAAGGCACCCAAGTAGTCTGGACAGAAGATATAGACAAAAGATCCCTGTTAATTTGTTTTTGTCTTTATACCATAACACTTTCCAGTCCCTGGAACTTTTTCTGGCGTGGGACTGTACTATCTGTGGAAAGAGTAAGAATCTTAGGCAGTCATGCCTTTTATGATTTTCCTCCAACATCTATTCCCCATTCACTTGGATTTTACTTAAAAAATAAAAGTCAACCCACAGACCTACCATGCCTGTACTTCTCCTGTGTGGTATATGAGCCTGTGGGATAGCTATGAAAAGTCAAATATAAAACAGGTGCTCAAGCCCTAGGAACAAGAGAGAGTAAGAACAAATTGATTCCAGTACCATGCAAGAGACACCCCATCCCAATGTAACCCCAAATGCTGCCTCTGAAGCCACCAAACCTCTTGTTGTGGCTTCGACCCTCCCATGCATATGCTGCTTATTATGCAATTGCAGCACCAACAGGAAAGGAAGGTTTCCATGCAGCTTGACCCACAGCTCCCCTTTCTCCTCACATACCAATGCTGGCATGTTCACTGGGAGAGTAAGAATTGCATTCTCGTAACCCAGCTAGACCACAATGCCATATTACTTTTTAAGATTTAAATTCCTTGCTCACAGAGGTGGGCAAAAAAGTAGGTTTGCAAAGTGAGTACATGAAACAGTCTAGTATTTTTGTATTATTTTTCATACAAACAACTTTAAACCTACTTTTGCTTACCCCTGTAGTTGCCAAAAAGCAAGCCAGGCCTATACTCATTCACTACAGCCTTGGTGAACTGTCCACCAAAACCAACTCCAATTAGCTATTTAATAATAGATACAAATTGAAATCTAATTACTGAAAGTCATGGACTGAAACCCAAGATTCTCAATTCAATAATTATCTCTTGATTATATAATGGCAGTGAAAGAGATGGAAAATTTATGACTGTCCACAGGAAGCTTAGTGGCTAAAGTAATTCAATGCACATATTATGGGTACTGACGGTGTTAAGATCTGCGAGGAAAACTGACACAGTTTAGACATTGTTTCTGGCCTCAGTGAACTCGCAGTCTATTGAAAGATATTCAAAGGGCACTACCTACTTGATACAACAAGGCACTACCTATCTTGATACAACAAGATTTGTTGTACTTTTTTCAGAGGTGAAACATTTCTGAATCCCAATTCCACTTATTGCAACGAGGCCTTTCTTCTCAACTCAGAGTCACTTCTGTGATTGATTAAAGGATTCGAACTCCTGATTGCTATCATCCTGCAAAGAAAAAAAAAAAGAAATTCTGAGCCGTGGCCTGGCCTGCATCATCTCGTTCTCTGCTACAGCTGTTCTTATAGGGTGTTACCACTGAAAATCAGGTTATTCCTTGGTGTATGACCTGACCATTGAAATAAGTGCTAGGTCTCAGACACAGCCCCAGAGACCAGGTGTCCCTGTCTGGTGGGAGGGCATGCAATCAAGTACAAGGAGCATTAAAATACAGACTTGTCCCCACCCTTCCGTCATTGGTGGCTAAAAGGGTATAAAGCTGTCTTTGATTTGGAGTTCACAGAACTGAGAAGGTAGTGTTTGATGTCTTTTCCATATTAATGCTTAAGATCCTCAATTTGACAGGAGTGTTGGAATGGAGTTGCTGGGAACTTTTTACAAAGTTAGAAGTACCAGAGAAGGTGCAGAACTGGGGGAGATAGACATAAGTTCAGTTTTGATCATGTTGATTCTCGGTCCCCTGTGAAACACCTGAGAACAAATTTTGAGTAGGCGTTTGGATATAAAGGAGCTACCAGAGTGGCTGGGCTGGAGCTAAAAAAAAAGTGTGTGCATGATCATCACATTATTATTAATCCTACATTGTAGATGACGTTATGTAACTTGCTGAAATCCCTCCTATATTCTCTCTTTCTCTCCTTTTCTCCCTCCCCACCCTCTTTCTCTTATTCCTGTATGCCTCTGTGCCTAGAGTAGAGTCTTGTTCATAGGAAGTGCTCAATAAATATTTTCATATTTCCCAAAGGCTCCTTAGATAGACATCTCAGACCCACTTAAAATCTTCTGGCGACTCTGGTCATTTGGAAGAGCGTTTTTTTTTTTTGAAAATGTGAGCTTTCTGACGGCTGTTCTCTGGGAGACAACAGACGAGGAAACGCTCAGTGAGACTGCTAATTGCATTTACTGGACCACACGCCTTCCCTGGCTCTCAGAGGAATACATGTTTCCAAGAAATAATGAGGTTTGTCTGAGGTCCAAGGGCACTTAGACAATGGAGAAAACAAGTCCCTCAGGTTGTGGTTAATGTCTCTGCCTGTCTCAAGACCTAACCGACTATTGCCTTATTGATGGCCAAACAACTAGCACTTCGGATATTTTGTTTAGATTTTATGTGTACAAACTTAAGGGTTTTGTTTTTGTTAGTCTGGGTGAGTAACTCCTTGTTCAGGGTTTCCAATGCTCTTAATGTGAATTGGATATAGAGTTCTGAATTTGGAAACTGAAGACCAGGCTCTGTATGTTATTTCTGACCCCTAGAAGTATATAACCTGGGTTGGGCAAGTAAGTCTTAATTGTGGGAGTTCTGTTTTCTTTCCTCATAACAGGGAATTGATAATACCTGTATCCTAGGGTGGTTGTGAGGGTTCAGTGAGATGGCCAGTACAGTGTGAAAACATGTACTACACGTACATTGAAAAATATCTGGCAAATGTGAACCAAGCATCCTTCTCTGGGTCTTTTGACAGTTTAAGAATTTTTGCACGTCTTCAGTTAGAGAGATCTTCTCATCCCACACTTTACCTCATCTGTGGGTAAATGGAGCTACTGTGCTTAGGAAGTATCCTGAAATAGTATTTTAAACCACTGCAATTGCTGCATATTGCTTTGTCTCTCTAGAATAGCCAATTCTTTTGGGGTAAATTCTCTCGCTCTAACGATGTGTTCTGTTAAGGACTGAGTATCACAGATCCTGCCCTTAGCCAGAGGAACTGGCTCCTGACATAGGCCACTCATAGCCTCCCAGTCTTTTAATCATAGTTATTAATTCAGGAATGTACATAATATTCCACTGGGCCAATGTCTTTCTCTGGAAGTTTAAATAAATACTGATCTTGAGGGGAACAAGTTTTCTTCCTGCCAGTATGAGGAGAGAAGTAGAAGCCACAAGTGGAGAGAGTTTTGATAACAACATCAGTTCCTGAACTATTGTCCTTGAGGCCAAATTTGGCCCTCCTCTTTCCAGATTCATGAGTGAGTAGATTATGCTTTTTGTTTACTCTGATTCAGTTGGAGTTTTACACTTGTAGCCATTGTAAGTGTTCCACTTATCTATTATTGCATGCAAACTACTTCCAAATTTAGTGATATCAAACAACCACTATGAACTGTAACATGGGTTCTGTGCATCAAGAATTCATACAAGGTACAATGGGAATGGTGTCTCTCTGATCCACAATGGCAGAAGCCAATAAGACTTGTGACTCAAATAGCTCAAATGTTGGGACTAACAATGCGGCTAATGGTTACACTACTAAGATGGCTCCTTCATACACATCACTGGCACCTGGGCTGGGATGACTCCAAAGCTGGGCTCACCTGAGACTATTGCTTGGAGCACCAGCATGTGGTCTCTCCTTGTAGCTAACTAAGGCTTCTGAAACTACAGTGGCTGGGTTTTAAGACAGAGTATTTTTAGGAGAGACATTGAAAGAACAAGCATTCAAAGCCAAGCAGGTGATGTTGCATAACCATTTATGGCCTAGACTCTGAGGTCACATAGTATGATTCTGACATACTATTGAACATTCGGGTAGAATCAATCAAGAAGAGGGTATACAAACCTCAGCATTTGATAGGAGGAATCTCAAAAAAAATTAAGACCATTAAAATATATAACAGTATTAATAAATCTGTGTTGTTCTTCTTTTCTCTTTTTTTAGCTACCATTGAAACTTTATTTTTATTTTTTAAATATATTTTATTGATTATGCTATTACAGTTGTCCTATTTCCCCCCTTCACTCCCCTCCACTCTGCACACCCTCTCCCACCCACATTCCCCGCGTTTAGTTCATGTCCATGCATCATACTTGTAAGTTCTTTGGCTTCTACATTTCCCATACTATTCTTGCCCTCCCCCTGTCTATTTTCTATCTACCATCTATGCTACTTATTCTCTGTACCTTTTCCCCCTCTCTCCTCCTCCCACTCCCCTGTTGCTAAACCTCCATGTGATCTCCATTTCTGTGGTTCCATTTGTGTTGTAGTTGTTTGCTTAGTCTGTTTTTGTTTTTGTTTTAGGTGTTGTTGTTAATAATTGTGAGTTTGCTGTCATTTTACTGTACATGTTTTTTATCTTCTTTTTCTTAGATAAATCCCTTTAACATGTCATATAATAAGGGCTTGGTGATGATGAACTCCTTTAACTGGACCT
>CM052542.1:39283778-39294045 GCA_028533065.1 Trachops cirrhosus | reverse complement strand
TGCCTTGGTGTGTTCCTCCTTGGGTCCAGCTTCTTTGGGACTCTTTGAGCTTCCTGGACATCTATTTCTTTTGCCAGATTGGGGAAGTTCTCCTTTATTATTTGTTCAAATAAGTTTCCCACTTGTTGCTCTTCCTCTTCTCCTTCTGGTACCCCTATAATTTGGATGTTGGAACATTGAAAGATGTCCTGGAGGTTCCTAAGCCTCTCTTAATTTTTTTGAATTCTTGGTTCTTCATTCTTTTCTGATTGGATGTTTCTTTCTTCCTTCTGGTCCACACCATTGATTTGAGTCCCAGTTTCCTTCCCATCACTATTGGTTCCCTGTACATCTTCCTTTATTTCACTTAGCATAGCCTTCATTTTTTCATCTATTTGCAACCAAATTCAACCAATTCTGTGAGCATCCTGATTACCAGTGTTTTAAACTATGCATCTGATAGGTTGGCTACTTCTTCATTGCTTAGTTGTATTTTTTTCTGCAGCTTTGATCTGTTCTTTCATTTGGGCCATTTATTTTGTCTTGACGCACCTGTTATGTGGGGCGGGGGTGGAGCCTTAGATATACACCCTGGCGGGGTAACCCACATCGTGGAGTTTTGATGCTGTATGTGGGGCAGGGGTCTGAGAAGGAACAATAGGACTTGCTCTGCTCTCTGCTGGATTTCAGTCACTTCCCTCACTGCCCACAAGCAAAGTAAGCCCATCTGGTGCTGATTCCCAGTGGGTGGGCTTGGGTACCTTCTAGGACCCTGTGGGTCTCTCCAACAAACTTTCCTGTGAGCCTGGGAGTTTATTCTGCTGCCTCAACCCCCCACAGGTGTTTTCAATCAGTTGTTTGAAGCTTTATTTCCCTGCACTGGGACCCTGGGTTGCACAGTCTGTCCTGCTACCCAGTTTTGCTTGGTTTATCTGCGAGCAAACGTGGGACTGCCAGGTCTGCCAGCCGCCTTGTATGCCATGACCTGTTCCACAATCTGCCGCCTCACTGGGTCTGCCAGCCACCACTTTGAGGCGAGCCCTCTCCCCACTGGCTGCCTGTCTGCGCCCCTCCTACTGGTCTGGATGAATATGTCCTCTTTACTCCTTGGTTGTTGGACTTCCATAGAGTTCGATTTTCCTGTCAGTTCTGGTTGTTTTTTGTTTTTAAATTGTTGTTGTCCTTCTTTTGGTTGTGTGAGGAGGCATAGTGTGTCTACCTAACCCTTCATCTTGGCCAGAAGTCTTCTTCTTCTTCTAATTCTTCTTTTTCTTCTTCCTCTTTATCTAAGCTTATCACTCTAGTCCCTCCTCTCTGTCATCCTTACTCTGATGTCTTCAGAGCTCACCTTCTCCAGGAAGTTCTCCTTGACCTTCCCTATTTTACTAAGAAATCTCTTTTAATCCTTTGTTAAAAGGAAAAAAAATTCATTTGCACTAAAGAGAAACTGGAGTATCCTTATTAATCAGTGTCTTCTTGATGCTGGTGGTCATTTTTAGTATAATATTAGGCACATAATTGCATCACACAGCCATAGATGTTAAAAGCTGAAAATAATGTGAAAAATGATCTAGCTGATAGTCTTAATTTTGCAGATTCAGTTCAAAAGGCCTTTTTAAATTCAATTCTATGCCAGTCATTGTGCTAAGTACAGAAGATACAAAATTAAGCTAAGCACACAGAATATCTATATAAAATATTATAATCCAATGAAGAATTTCCTAAAGCATATTCTGAAAAGTTGGGCCCAACAGACTGTTAAGCATTGTATGAAGAAAGTTATATTGTCCAATATTTGACAAATATAGGATTCAATACAATTAAACATGCTCTCTATTGTAAGACTTTCTAATGTGCCCGTATTAGCCATGAACAAACTTTGTCATATAAAGATTACTGAACGAAAGTGCATTGCATACCTACAAGGTAGAGACAATGTTCTCTGACTACATAGCTCCTTTCCTTGAAACTGACACCTGAACTATTTTACCGTGGAAAACATTTTAAGAGTGAAAATAGAAGGTAAAATCAAAGCATTCCTTTCCCATTTCTTCCTTCGCTTTCCAAGGTAGCCTTGTTCAATGCCTGGAATTCTGCCTCAGTGTCCCTGTATGTATTCCCATTTCTGAGGAAATGCAGACACAGCCCTGAACCTCAGTCTGCTGGAGGAGAAAGCCCAACAAGCTAGCCTCACTCTGGTAGGAACCCCTGTCCTGTGTCCGATAGCTCATGGGCACACACTCTGCTCTAAATGGACTTAAGTTCCAAACGATGGTGTTTGTTTTCACCAGAATTTGAGAATTCCCCCATCCATTAGATTGGACCTTCAATGCTGTCTGCCTGAAGCCTGCATGAGTTAACAGGCATCTTCTTGGTAATTGACAGTAAGACTAGTTATCATTTACTGAGGAATTACCTTGAGTCAGATCCTTGGCTACAAAGTATTCTCAATACATTATATTAGGTTAAACCACACCAAATTACCATTTTTTGTGGGCCAAAACAATTAAGTATTGGCAATTGCATGGTTTCACTTAATATCACTTAAATTTTACAGCATTTATGTGAGTTAAGCCTTAGGTAGACCAGAACAAAAAATCACAGGTATCATGGCAGCTGAATAATTTGTGCCCTTTCAAACTGATCATCTTTAAATCTTTAGAACTTATAGAGAGGCTGAGGGTAGCCTGGGGGAAGTGGACAAGGGGATTCCTACTGGCTGTGCCAGACATTCTTCCACTTCACGGAACAGTTAAGCTCTGGCCCACAATTTCATAAGGTAATCTGTCCAGCAAAGGCCCTCCTGTTAACCAGACACACCTTTCCTTAGACGGTGGTTTAATAATATTTATTATTAACATTGTCCCTCCACCACTCCCAGCAATTAATTAAAATATTCCTTCTAGCCACATATTCTACTCCCTGTGAAAGAAGTTTTGGCAAGTACTTCTCCTACTTCATTTTATTTTCAATGATATTTTGGTATGTCATATATACCTCCTTGGAAGTTTTGATAGATTTCATCTGGCTCTGGGTGTATGCTCACCATTTTTCAGGTGAGGAACTCAGAGTCTTCAGATGAGTTAATGAATTTGTTAAAGTCCTAGGGACAGTATGTGCTACAGCTGGGGTTTGAAGTCAGTTTGAATGGCTCCACATCCAGTTGTCTTAACTGTTAGGGATCCAGCTCCTGCTGCCCTCAGAAATAGTTTTCCCTGGTTTATGTATCTAATAACATGGATTTTAAGTGTATGGACAGCCTGGGCTTGAATCCTACTTACTAGTTGTACATGTAGGGTAAATTAACCTCTCTGTTTCAGTTTCCTCATCTGTAAAATGGAGATGAAGCCACATCCTTAAAGATGTCATGAAGATTCAATTACTTAAATATACTAGCTATTGCTATCATGTCTTATTCTCTATCCTCAAACAGCTAATTTGTATTTTCCTTGCTTTTAAACTGCCCTGTATTGCTGAAGACCTGCTGTGGTTGGGGCTAGAATTTACACGATATGAAGCCAGACTATTTAAGAGCCCACAGAATCTGCAGTCTCATCCCCCTCTCCACTTGGAACTGATGCCAGGAATCCTAAATGGCCAACAGTAGGGGATTATATTATATAAATCAAACAGTCACCAATAATCTCCTAGTGTTAGATATTTAGATTGTGTCAAAATTTTGCAATTATAAACCCAAAGAACAGAGACAATTAAAGAAAAATTAACTAGAACATTTAAAAGACTCAGAGGCTGAATATATAAACAGACAGTGGGCAGACCATATGTGACAATAGAACTCTGACCTACAACTTCTGCAGCAAGCAACCTGAGAAGCCAAACTACACCTCTGGAGGAATGTGCCAGGACTTGCTCAGTGGCTGCCAAATTCCCTGTCCTGTGCACCCACTTCCAGCTCAGGACCAGCCAGAGAAAGCCAAATATGCTCCCCAAACCAACCACATAAGTTGCTTTGCTAACCTGACTCTCGCTTCCTGCTGGCAACAATCTCTAATTAAAGCACATCTGAAGCTTTCTCTTTTTTACCACTAAAAAGATGTCCCTCCCCCCAATCTGCCTGTGAGTCTCTACCAAATGTAATTGATGGTGACTAACTCCTTGGTATAGCAAGTGCTGAATAAGTAGCCTCTGCTTGTTCTCTTTTGGTGGTGTTGTTTATTCCCACACTTTTTCTGGAGGTTCCACTGAGATAGGGTTGGCCCTGCCTGTAACCATGGATCCCAGCCTATAACAAGGTGTGGCAGCCACAGAGGCCCTTGTGTCTCACTGCTTACAGCTTATAGAGTCAATGCCTACAAGGTAAGTGAGCACTGGGTCTGAACTCCACACTCTCATGTTGAGTCTCTTGGTATCTATTCTCAACTTAGTAATCAGGTTTTATTATTAGTTCCCATTTGCTCGGCATCCTCGATGAAATCAAGCCATTCCTTTCCACCCTTTTGCTTTTTCTCCTTTGTGTCTTTACACAGAACCTGTAGGCCTGCTGTTTGAGTCACCTTCATAGATTGGTGAGTCTGCAGTTCTCACCATACCAATAGTGAAACAAACTTTGCTGTGGGTCACCAATAAAATTAGGTAAAGTTCTCCTTCCATCTAGATATTTTGTCCTAAAAACTTAGTTTTTCTCTCTTTCTTTTTTTGTGTCCTTGACTTTTGAGTGGAGTAGTGCTGCCTACATTTGGAGGTAGCAAACTGTCAGATTATGGTCCTGAGACACGAAGTGCACAAGCATTACTTTCTACTGTTGCCAGGGGTTAAGTATACTACATCTTTTCCAAGTCTTGGAAAAAAAACCCTGTCTTATCTGTACTCTCATCACAATCCTAATTTTTTCATATATTTCTAAATGGCATAACTTCACCAAGATAATTTTGGCTTTCAGTGGTCATTGTGGGGACTATTTGAACAAAATTATTCATTTGAGAGATAGTTTGGAAAATAAAGGGAATTAAAATTTCCCAGACCCAATGTGTGGTGTTTGTTTGTTTGAGGTACAGAGGCCTTCAAACAAAATTCTGATTTAAAAACTACTTTATTAAAAGACTTTTTTGCCAAAGTTAATGAGTAATTTGACAAACCTAAGTGACAGCAAACTATACTTTTCTTCTCTAGTAAATCATCTCATTCCTTGTCCTGCAGTTACCCCCTACCTATAGCTCTCTTTCTCTCTATTCTTCTGATCTGTCTCCTGCACCTGTGTTGATGCTTCTTACCTCTTTACTTTGACAAGATGCCCTACATTTTCCCAAAGACTCTCTTGAAGACCTCAATATGTCACTCACCTGTAAGCATCTATTTTGCACATGAACCAGGTATGCAGGCTATAGTAGAATTGAAATGATGAACCTTACTAGAATTAAAAACTATAATTAAGCATTTGCCTAAACCCTGACATGCCCAGCAACCATTCATCTAAGCATTTAAAATTGTGTTGAGTTTATACAACGTATAGTTACCTGACATATCAACTGTTACACATGTCAGTTGGAACTATAGATTCTAAATGCTGGATGTCAAGAAGAATTGGACTGACTCAGAAAGGGACCTGTATGACCTCTCTTTCCACAATAAATCTGAAGGTCAAAAAACCCCTGAAAGTCTCCTAAAAACCAAATGTTAAATATTTCCAATAATACCAACTGAATCAAAATGTAATTGTGCAACCAGAGAGAAGATGATATGATACAGATTTTGGGATAGATCAGTAAATAACTTCTGAAAATATTTGCGAGTTAAAGAAGGCACAGACATAATAGTAGCTCTTTCAGTGGAGACCTAATAAGAAAACAGAAATTAGAATGGAAAACATCTTTTACATGGACTATAACTCCTGGTAGAACATTTTGAAAGGGCCCTAGAACAAAAGTGAGACAAGACTCCAAATAAAGTATGGACTTGCAGATGAAACAGTTGGGTGGTCCACTTCCTAACAGCACTTATGACAAGGATACCAATAGAATTTGTAAACAGAAGGTACAATGGGAAAAACATTATCCTATTTTGGAAAAGAAAAACCAAGGAAAAGTCTCCCAGTTCAGATCAATGAGAGTACTTCACAGAATGAAAAAGAGCTCAATATTCTGCTTTAATCTTAAGTATACAAGGTAAATTAATTATAAATATAAATGGCCACCCTCACCAATTCCTGGTAGATATGCACGCTACTCTTTCTACATTAAACCTTGCCAACTTTGATCGACCTCTTGGGAATTGCTTACTCATTATTTATGTGAACACTACAAGCCATGTTTCCAATGGAACATTGGAAAAGACTGCAAGAAACATATCACTCATTCTAGAAGGAGTTATTAATGGTACCACTCTTACCCTACATAAGTAACAGATCAGTCGCAACTTGTTGGCATGAGTAGTATTGGACAATTGCATTGCTCTGGTTGGCTACTTGTGGCATTTGTGTCATTGCTATTAGTCCCTGCTTACTTAGATCAATGAAACAGGCAATACATTAATAGATCAAGCTATACTTCACCATAAAGAAAAAGTGACTTCACGCTTTAAGGCCAGTCCTTATGGCTTATGGGATTTGTTCCCTTTGCTTGGATTGGGCAATTGGAATTCCTGGTTTCAATCATCTTTTTTTTAATGCGATTTATTTATATTTTTATTAAATATTTTATTATTATTCTATTACATTTGTCCCATTTTCCTCCTTAGCCCTCCTCTGCCCAGCCCACCCCTCACTCCCATAGTCATTCCCCACCCTATTGTCCATGTCCATGGGTCATTCTTGCATGTTCCTTGATGAACCTCATCCCCTTCTTCCCAACCTTATCCCTCTCCCCACTCCCTTCTGGTCACTTTCAGTCTGTTCCTTGTTTCCTTGCCTCTGGTTCTGTTTTGCTCATTAGTTTATTTTGTTCATTAGGTTCCTCTCATAGGTGAGATCATATGGTATTTTTCTTTCACCAATTGGCTTATATCACTTAGCATAATATTCACCAGTTCCATCTATGCTGTCCCAAAAGGTAGGAGTTCTTTCTTTCTGCAATGTAGTATTCCACTGTGTAAGTGTACCACAGTTATTTGATCCACTTATTTACTGATGGCACTTAGGCTGTTTCCAGCACTTGGCTATTGTAAATAGCGCTGCTCTGAACATAGTGGTGTGTAAGTTCTTTTGAATTGGTGTTTCAGGATTTAGTATTTCCCAGCAGTGGAATTACTGGGTCAAAATACAGTCCCATTTTTACTTTTTTGAAGAAATTCCATGCTGTTTTCCACAGTGACTGTACCAGTGTGTATTCCCACCAACAGGGCACTAGCGTTCCCTTTTCTCTACATCCTTGCCAGCACTTACTGTTTGTTGATTTATTAATGATAGCCATTCTGATCACTGTGATGTGCTGATTGTGGTTTTAATTTGCATCTTTCTGATGGCTAGTGATGTTGAGCACCCTTTCAAATGTCTATGGGCAATCTGTATGTCCTATTTGGAGAAGTGTCTGTTCTTTAAAAGCCATACGAACTGGCCTTAAAGGGTTAAGTCACTTTTTCTTTATGGTGAAGTGCCCATTTTTTAAAGTATATTTTATTGATTATGCTATTACAGCTTTCCAAATTTTTTCCCCTTTATTGCTCTACTGTCCTGCACCCCATGCCCTCCAGCACTCCTCCCCACCTTAGTTCATGTTCATGGGTTGTACATATAAATTCTTTGGATTCTCTGTTTCCTACACCCTTTTTAATCCACCCCATCTATTTTATGCCTAACAATTATGCTTCTTACTCTCTGCACCTTTTCCCATCCACTCTTCCCCTCCCCATCCCAACTGATAACCCTCCATGTGATCTCCATTTCTCTGATTCTGTTCCTGTCCTAGTTGTTTGGTTATTTTTTGTTTTTTAGGTTCAGTTGTTGATAGTTATGAGTTTGTTGTCATTTTACTCTTTGTAGTTTTTATTTTCTATTTCTTAGATAGGTCCCTTTAACATTTCATATAATAAGGGCTTGGTAATGATGAACTCCTTTAACTTGATCTTATCTGGGAAGCACTTGATCTGCCCTTCCCTTCTAAATGATAGCTTTGCTGAATAGAGTAATCTTGGATGTTGGTCCTTCTTGCCTTTCATGACTTTGAACACTTCTTTTCAGCCCCTTCTTGTCTGCAAGGTTTCTTTTGAGAAATCACTTGATAGTCTTATGGGCACTCCTTTGTATGTAAGTCTCTCCTTTTGTCTTGCTGCTTTTAAGATTCTCTCTTTATCTTTAATCTTGTGTAACTTAATTATGATGTGCCTTGGTGTGTTCCTCCTTGGGTCCAATTTCTTTGGGACCCTCTGGGCTTCCTGGACTCCCTAGAAGTCTATTTCCTTCACCAGATTGGGGGAGTTTTCCTTCATTATTTGTTCAAATAAGTGTTCAACTTCTTGCTCTTGTTCTTCTCCTTCTGGCTTTCCTATAATGTGGATGTTAAGAGTGCTTAAAGTTGTCCCATAGGTTCCTAAGCCTCTCCTCATTTTTTTTTTTGAATTCTTGTTTCTTCATTCTGTTCTGGTTGGATGTTTATTTTCCCCTTTAATTCCAAATCATTTATTTGAGTCCTGATTTCCTTACCTTCACTGTTAGTTCTCTGTATATTTTGCTTTATTTCACTTTGGGTAGCCTTCATTTTGCGACTGAGCTCAGTCAGTTCTGTGAGCATCCTGATTACCAGTGTTTTGAACTCTGCATCAGATAGGTTGTCTATCTCCTCATCACTTAGCTCTTTTTCTGGAGTTTTGATGTGCTCTTTCATTTGGACCATATCTCTTTGTCTCTGTGTACCTGTTGTGTTGTAAGGGGTGGAGTCTTAGGTATTCACTTGAGTAGGTCAAACCTCTGTGCTGCATCGTGGTACTGTCTGTCACGGTGGGGTGGGGGGGTCAGAGAGAGAACAATGGGCTCGCTTGCTCGACCCTAGCCCCACTTTCCAACAGACTCTCCTGCGAGATTAGGAGTTTCTTCCACCATGGAAACCCTGGCAGTATTTTACAGCTAGCTTTGAGTCTTTAGTTTCCCATTCAGCCAGCCCTGCCTTGCCCACATGGCCTGCAGCCTTGCCACACATCCTGTCTGCTTGGCTGCCCATCTCCCATCTCTACCCCTTCTACCAATTTGGGTGAATGTTTTTTAACTCCATTGTTGTTGGAGTTCCATGCAGTTTGATTTTCTGGCACTTCTGGTTGTTTGTTGTTTTTAAATTGGTTGTTATCCTTGTTTTGGTTGTGTGAGGATATGAAGTGTTTCTACCTACACCTCCATCTTGACTGGAACTCCCTTTGTCCATTTTTCAATTGGATTGTTTGACTTCCTTGTGTTGAGCCATATGAGTTCTTTATATGTTTTGGGGATCAAACCGTTGTCTGAGGTATCATTACCAAATATGTTCTCCCATACAGTTGGTTCCCTTTTCATTTTGATGATGGTTGCTTTAGCCATTCAGAAGCTTTTTAATTTGATGTAGTTCCATTTGTTTATATTTCCCTCTTTCTCCTAGGCCAAGGGAGATAATCCTTCCAATCATCTTAACAGGACTATTAATTGTTCTTGTTTTTGTCATAGTGGTTGTAGTACTGGTCCATTACTTTCTGTACAAAGTTGTAAGTGCTTCTGCACAGCAGCTATCTCATCAAATGGTTGCCATAATGATGTGACTATAAAAAGGTTAAGAAGATCTTTTGGTACAGTTGACTGTGGAGAAAACTGGGCAATCCCAAGATGATCTGGATCTCTGGTCTTCCTTGAATTAGTCAACCTCCCGCAGGTGAAAGAATAAGCAAAAAGGCGACTGAGGGACTGAATATACAAACAGACAATGACTAGATTATATAGAACAATGGAACTTTTTAACCAAAGATCTAAATATGGAGTTTGGACTTGAACAGTTTAGATTGTAGGTCAGCAAACTTTTTCTGTAAAGTTACAGATAGTAAATAGTTTAGGTTCTATAGGCCACACGGTCTCTATATCAACTAAAAGTAATAGATATAGTGTATAATGGGCATGACTGTATTTCTTTATTTCTTTATTTATTTAAAAAAATTTTATAATGTAAATTTTATTTATTTTATTTTATTTTATTCAGTACAGTTTCTATCCTTTACTCTCATTCCAGCCTACCCACCCATCCCTCCCCTCCTCCCTCCCATTTCCAACCCCCTTAGTTTTGTCCATATGTCCTCTATATTTGTTCCTGTAAACGCTTCCCTTCTCCCCTGAAATTCCCTCCCCTCTCCCCTCTGGGCACTGACTACCTGTCCTCTATTTCAG
>CM052542.1:39230001-39283278 GCA_028533065.1 Trachops cirrhosus | reverse complement strand
CATGCAGAAGCTTTTTATTTTGATGAGATCCCATTTGTTTATTCTTTCCTTTATGTCCCTTATTCTAGGGGACATGTCAGTAAAAATGTTTCTGCGTGCAATATCTGAGATTTTCCTGCCTATGTTCTCCTCTAGAACTTTAACAGTGTGACTGTATTTCAATAAAACTTTATCTCTAAAAACAGGTGGGCTCACTAGGTCTTCTGGCTGTATTTGCTGACCCTTGGTTGCACCTCTGTAAGTGAAAAAGTTTCCCCTTCTTTAATAAGAAGAGTGAATGAAAGGAAATTAATACTGATTGAGTTCATACTATGAAGTAAGCACCATACTTAGGGCTTTTATATTCATCATATTATTCAATTTTTGCAATTTTATCCCAAAAGCTAAAACTGACTGGCTACAATCACATGACCGGTGGGAAACAGAACCCTCTGACTTCAAAGTTCTCTTTCTTCCCTGTCATCACAGCTTCTCTTATTTCCCATCCACATGTCTTCACCAGCATCTCTGGCCACACTTGCTTCTGATTCTGTAGCAGCAGCAGCAACAACAACAACAACAACAACAAAGAAAGAAACAGCAATAGATGCTAAATTTCACTGAGCAATATATTAATAACATATTCTTATTTATACTTAAAAATCACATATGTTCTTATTTAATCTCCACAAAAATCCCATGAAGTATATTTCCCCTGTTTCATAGATGAGGAACACCAAGTTCACAAACCCGAAAGTTGGCAAGTTCAGCATGAGAACCCCCATTTCCTAACTCCTAATTCCCTAACTAGGACTTTATTTCCTGGTCACCATTTTTTAAATTAACACAGGAGAATATTTTCTCTCTCTCTGGACCTCTCTAAGTGTAGCTTCCAAGTCAATTCTGACCAACAGAAGTAGCTGAGACTGGATTAATGGTTTTGGAGGGAATATCAAGTTGAATGCAATGAAATCCTGTTAAAGCAATATGGAGTGGTGTCCAGGAAATATCAGAAACTCGGTAGTTTGTCCACAACTTGGCTATCAGTTGGAAGTCCACCTGGATTCCTCTTTAAGGAGTTCCTTAAAGGAAAAATGACTTCTCAAAGCATCTGACCCTTAGATCACCCAAAGTTGTAAGCAGGAAGAAACCACTGTCTTTGGCTGACATTTCCCAAACTATAAATGCATAAGCTCAAGAATAGGAAGTCTTTTTATTTTGTTAAAGCTGTGAATTGAAAGGGAAAGAATTCAGAACTATTTCAAGGTGATATGATTGGAAACTTTTTACACTTCTTCATTTTGCAGCCACAGTTTTAGGCAATTTTCTGGCTGGACTTGAGGTGAACTTCTGAAGGAGAAGCATGCCTGTCTCCCAGTCTCCCAATTGACCTCCCTCCTATTTGGTAATCTATACCAACAAAAGTGTTGGAGGCTGCGTAGGAGGCTTGAGAGAAAGCTTTCAGCAGAACTGGTCTGATAAGGGAAGTGAGCCCCAACGCTGTGCGACTGTTTCAAGATCTGACTTGAACCTCAGGCTTTAAAATGTCACTAAGGATAGTCAAGGAATGAGAAGAGTGTAAAGGAGGTTTGTAAAGGGGATGGGAAAGGAAGGCAAGTAATGAAAAAGGATGGAAGAGAGGGGAAGAGAGAAGGGAGAGAAGAGAAGAGAAGAGAAGAGAAGAGAAGAGAAGAGAAGAGAAGAGAAGAGAAGAGAAGAGAAGGGACATCTACTTATGTCTCTAGATCCAGGTTCATATCTATGCAAGCATCTAGCATTTCTGCCTCCATAAGAAGAAGCAATTTTTCCTTCAACAAGATCCATGCTGTGTAGCCAATATAAATGACTAATGTCCATGACAGCCTCCTACCCCAAAGCCTTGGCCTTCACAAACTCTGATTATCAGGGAACCCTATAGCAGTATCTGCTGCCAAGGACACTTTGAGTTCTGAACCTTTCTCTCTCTGTCTTTGGCCCTCAGAGCCCTTCTTTCTTATAATGGGCTTGATTATAACCCACAGAATATTAACATCTCTGTCATAGAGGCACCTGGATGGTCAATGTTTTCAAACATGCTCTGGGAATCCATAGGGCTTCTTCAGACACCCCACAGGCAAAATGGCCCCTTTCACCCTCCCCTTTCCTACCTGTCCAAACAAGACCCCGTTCAATTTGGAGTAGCTCACTGTTGAACTGTTTTGCATATTGGGCTTTTGTTCTTTTGAAGGAGATTCCAAGTCTAAAAAATGTTTGATCGTCATGGGTGCAGCCCCAGTGTTCTACATGTCTCATTCACCTTTGTACCTCTGGTGCCTACCACAGAACCTGGTACAATGGAGGTACTTAATAAATATTTATGGATGAAGACAAATAAATATTTCATTCATTCATCTATTCATCTATTCACTGGAGAAACACTTGCCCAACTCATGTTGGGGTGTGAGGACCATTTACCCACAACTTCTGTGACCCCACTGATGGCCAGTCTTCAGTTAGTCAATGTATGTGTCTGGGAAGTGGCCCCTTCTTACTTCACTGCACCACCTTTCTGTGACCTGTGTTGTATACCAGACCATTTCAGTCTAAGGGTTAAATGTGAGGTCATATTAACAGTAACAAACATTATTTTTTTTTGGCTTTACTCCCAACCCACTATTGCACATTTTCTTTCATTTGCTGGCCTGATTTCTCTTTGAGACATGCTGTTGTAATCTTTGTGTCCTTACTCACACACAAGATAAAAGTTGTGGGAAGAAACTTTTGCTGCATAGATATGGAGCCATAGTAGAATGTGTTTCTGAAAGTGCTTTGATTAAAGGAAAAAGCTCTTTAAGGGTCAGGGGTTGTTATTAAGTAGGGCTGTCTCTCAACCAGCTGGGGACTTGTCAGAAATTTAGGATGCCAAGGAGAAGATACTTACCCAGGATAATTGATGCTGTTGTTAAAAAAGCACTCTGTGGTCAAGTCTCAGCCAAATCTTAGTTTTCCTCATGAGGAAAACCCACAGCTTGGTGGTGTCACTATTTGGTACTGGTATTGTTCTGCCAGCTATTTAACCTAGACTTGTGGTCCTTTGCTTCATTCAGCTAACATTTAATGACTACCTTTCAATGTTTTATCTATTCATCTGTTCATTCATTAACTGATTAATTCAACAACTACTTTTTGAATTCCCACTCTGTGCTAAGGATACATCAATCAATGAAATAATCCAAGAATCCTTTGGATTTTGTATTCTAAAATGGTAGCAACCTGTAAATAAAAAGAGAGATAAAGATGGAGATCTATCTGGAGTTTCAAATGATGTTAAGTACTGAGGAGAAAAATAAAAGCAGGGAAGAGAGTTAGGGAGTGCTGGAAGGATGGGATGACAGGTTTAGCTCACATGGCCCAGGTAGAAAAGAACTCATCACAAACATAGTGGCAACTCTGTGATCTAGGGGTTCTATTTTGTACATGAAGAACCTTGGCTCAGGAAGGTGAAGTGACTTGGTTGAGGTCACACAAGGAATTAGTAGCTGAGTAGGTATTTGGACCCAGATCTGTGTGACTGTATATCCAGGGTCATGCTACATTACCACATTTTTTTAAAAAAATGTGTTAAACACAGGGCTGAGGTAAGCCAGGATGTATAGAATCCTTCCTTTCTGGCATTAACAATTCAATGCCAGTGGACTTTTCTAAGGGCTACAG
Source organism: Trachops cirrhosus (assembly GCA_028533065.1). Classification (NCBI taxonomy): domain Eukaryota; kingdom Metazoa; phylum Chordata; class Mammalia; order Chiroptera; family Phyllostomidae; genus Trachops; species Trachops cirrhosus. Next base: position 39,279,606 of record CM052542.1, on the reverse strand, counting down.
AACATTTTTAATTTCTATCAGCAATACCAGAAATGCCTGATGCTAGGTTACCCACTCTCCTGCCCACTTTGGAGTAATTATTTTTGGTTAGAGATTGGTCTAAAAGTTACTGAACAGTGAAAATGGAAGAGACTTCCTGCTGTCCCTTGATCCTGTTAAAATTTACCAGGGTGGGAAGCATCAATATTGTTCATGGTAATAAATTATTTAGATTTTTAAAATAATAATTATGAAGCTCTTAGAAGGTAATGCTGACAAAATCTAAATACATGGGATGCTAGGGAATTCTGGAAGGGAACCACAAAATCAGGCTGTTGGTAGAGTGAGAGAGTTTCTGGGCCAGTGAACCCTTTGTGGTCTTTTGTAAGAGGGATGTTGCTATCTTGCCATGCCTTGAGGGCAGGCCTCCAGAATCTTTAGCTAGATCTTGTAGTTAAATTCCAACCATGAAAGTAGGGATTGCCTTTTATTCTGCTATACCTGTAAAGTCAGGCAGAGTATCTGATGCTTAATTGATGTTTCAATAAATGTTTGTCGAATGAATGTTTATATGATGACAAAGAGATCTAAAACTGGGTAATACAAAGAATGAGTGCTGGAATGGAGAACATACATTGTTCTTTCAATGTTCTCACACCTATTCCTGAATTAACTCCCGACCCCTGGAATTACCTCTGTATTAGTTTCCTAGGTTTGCCCAAAGGAATATCACAGACTGAGTGGCTTAAATAACACAATTTTATTTCCTCATAGTTCTGGAGGCTAGAAGTCTAAAATTAAGGTGTCGTTGGGGTTAATTTCTTCTGAGGTCTCTCTCCTTGTCTTGCAGAAAGCTGTCTTCTCCCTCTGTCTTCACATGGCTTTTCCTCTGTACATGTTTGTGTTCTAGTCTTTTCTTTTTTAAATTTGCTATAGTCTGTTCTTATTAGGAGGCCAGCAATATTGGAGTAGATCCTACACTAATAACCTCATGAAACCCAAATCACCTCTTTAAAGGCCCACCTCCAAATACAGTCACATTCTGGAGTGCTGGTAATTATGACTTCAACTTGTGGGTTTTGGGAAAACAGAACAACCTCTTAAGTAAGCAAATTACTTGCACCTAAGTTCTTCTGTCAGCTCTACTTCTGCAAAGGAACCCAAACTAAGCTATGGCACTACTTAATCTCCCTCATCCCTCTCTTATCGGAAACTACACTCGTATCTATCTATCATCTATCTATCTATCTATCTATCTATCTATCTATCTATCTATCTATCATCTATCTATCTATCAATCATCTATCTGTTCTTTTTTGTTATATTTGTTGTTGCTATTGGTGCTCTGTGTGTGTGTGTAGATGTGTGTAAAATTACATCCAAAAAGATCTGGTCATCTGCATAAGAAATTCTGTAAGGAAAATTACAACAGTATCTGAGAAGTAATAGGCCTTTCTTTCTTGCCTGATTGTCTAGTGCTTTTGAGAATGCCATGCTGCTTCCTGAGTTGTCACATGCTATGCAAACGCCATTAAAGGCTATACAAACACCTTTTGAGCTTTCTCACAGCTAAGTAATTATGTCTTGATTGATGGAAAAATAAGCACACCTTGATTACTTATGTAATCTTGAATTAATTACATTACTTCCAGATTTGAATGTTATTGAGGAAGGTGGTTATCGACTGATTCCAATTAATGTATAACAGCTTTATGATATACATAGAAGCTTGAAACACTTAAGATGTTATAGCTCCCAAGGTTCAATTTAATTCATTCATTCATTCATTTATTCCTTCATTCAACAAATATTTATGGAAGTTTTAATAGGGAGAAGGTGTTTTGGGAGCTGGTGTGGTAGTGTAGAGAATGTATAACATTTGGTATCTGCATTCTAAGATGAGAATATAGGCATCCACATAAACAAAAAGTGAACTGGCAATATAGAGATTAGTTGTTCTAGCTTTCTGTTGTCATCTTTACTTGTATCAGTCCAAATGGGAAAATAAAGACTATTTGGAGGAATGTAATTTAGGGAATTGGTTACACAGGTGATACAAAACAAGTTGACAAGGGATCATAAGGCAACCCAAAGATCTGCAGCAGCAGAAAGTCCCTACTCCTTCTTGTTTAGAAGCTCCAAAGAGGGTGAGTGTTTTTAGAGTACAGGGGCAAAGGCAGCAGGAAAAACTTGCCACCACAGTCCTATCACATGGGGTCTGTAGCTACAGAAATACTCTGGCTCTTGAGCATGGAGAAGTGGGTACAGAATGCTCTGCCCCCCTTTCTCTTGCTTTCTAGTCTCATCAGTACTTCTCTAGGGAGTTACAGGCTGTGGAGGTGAGCCCACTTTGTAGTATGGAGCAGGGGAAGGATGAGGAATGGTTCTGAAGGCAATGGATCTGAATTCTGAGCCTTGCCCAGAACTCTAGAATTTCTCCTTGTCTAATACACATTTCACTTACAGTTGGAGAAAGTGTTTACATTATACAGAAACCACATATAAAGTCTGTTCTTTACAGAGGGAGCTCTCAATATTTGTGCATCTGTGTGTCCAGTGTTTATATCTGGGTGAGGTGGAAGTGAGAGTGGGTAGAATGCTTGCCTAGAAGAAAAGGGAAAAACAGATTTCTTCCAAATAGTAGATCAAATAGGAGATGCTTAGTGGTAAGCTGTATACCATCAAGGTAATATATTCAGAAAGGGGATACAGGGGTTGAAACTCACTTTGTGATTGAGATGAGGTAGGGATATAATGATATAGTATAAAAATATAGCCTTACTAGGAAGTACTTAGCAGTTGTTTAATCCATTAACTAATCATTTCAACAAACATTTATTAAAAGCCAGCTATGGACCAGGTGCAGGGTCAGGTGCTGGTGATAATATAAAACCATAAAAATAGAAGGAAAAAAACATGTAAGAATTATTTTATTACCCTGGAATGGGAAAAATCTATTGAATTATTATATAATGTGCAATAGCCAGATGAGGAAAAAAACGATATGTCTCATTTTATGTATTTAAAAAGTCTGTAAGCAAAAAAAAATGTTATAAGCAGAACCAAAAGATAAATGACCCTGAGAAAAATACCTGCAACTTATCACTGCAAAATAGCTAATATCTGATATATAAAATAGCTCTTAACCAACAATATAGACAAGATCACTGACCCAGTGGAAAACTGGGCAAAGGATATGCATAAACAGGTCGTAGGAAAGGAAAATCCAAAATAAAAGGCTCTTATTAAAAAGAAAGTCACTTGGTTTTTTGCATAATACAGGAATGAAAATTAAAATTATACTCATATACCATTTTACCTATCAAATTAGCAGAAATTTAAATGTTTGATGATACATCATGTTACTAAGATTATGTGGAAATGCTCTTATGTGCTACCAATGGGCAGCAATATTGGTATAAGTTAAACAATATCAAATTTATAAATGAATCTAGACTTTAACCCTCAATTCCATTTCCAGGAAACTATATTATAGATATATTTGCCTGTGTGAAAATGCCACATGCAATATTATTCTTCATAGCAAATGACTGGGAATAACCTGAATATTCATCACCTGAGGACTGGTGAAATGGAATTATACTGCTGAAGTTTTTTAGAAGTAATACGGAAAGATCTTCAAGTTGCATTTTAAGTGAAAAATCAAGGTATACAACAATATGTATGGTACAGAAGGAAAATGAAAAGAAGAATAAATACTGAGATTCACTTCTGTATTCATTAAAAATACCTCTGAAAGGACACACAAAGACTTACTGATTCTGATAACTTTTTCTGTTGTTTTGTTTTGCCTGTTCTGTCAGAGAGAGGTGTACTGGGTAGCTGGAAAATGAATAAAACAAAGACTTTTCCTTTAATGCATTTTTCTACTTTTCGAATTTTGAATGTAGATATATTTTAAGAAACCCAATACCTACATGATCTATGAATAAGCAAATTTTCAGGTTCTCTTTCTGAGTGAAGTCTGGAGGGCTCATCCAGAGGCCCATACAAGGAACCCTCTCCACTTCTCAATGACCTCGAAGCACTGTACTGCAATCCTGTCACCACATGGAAAATCTGAAAACCAACTTTTAAAATCAAAAGGTTAGAGTATAGAGTATCTATAAAAGGCTTAGTCCACAATAATTATCTTGGAGAATGTTAATTATTATTTTTATCTTCATACTTTGTATGGGGGAGCAAACTGAATCACATAGTCAGAAATAGTCAATGAGATTTTAAGATCCTCTTTTTTATTTCTTATATGGCTCTTGTTGATGTTTTGACACATAGTAGATATTCAACAGGCACATTGGTGATGGTTTGACCTCATCCTGTGGTATTGTCATTCATTAAAAACAGTCATCTTGTTGGTGGAGGCCTAGGGCATGAAGATAACAGGTATCAAAATATGGCAGGATGTCCTGTGTGGGCCCAAGGAGCTTTACCTCCTAAAAGACAAATTCAGTAGGCAAAATTAGTTTTCAGTCACAACCTGTGGCGGCAACATTGCATGATGGAAAGCACATGGAGCTTGAAGTCAAAAGACCTAGTTTATTCAGATTCATAATTCATCCACAGGCTGGCCACACAGACCCTGAGTAAGTATTTTCACATGTATCAATCATTAACTGCATCCTTGCCAATATCTGTCCTTTCCTCATAGACTGTTATAAAGCTTATAAGATCACACTAGATTTGAAAGCATGTTGAAACTGTCCATTTAAAGTAACATGGAAGTGTGCAGCACAATCTGAGACAACTTCATAATAGTTTCAGGCCTCCTTGCTCTCTCTGTATAAGTGGTGGAGGATTTGTGGCTGGTGAGGAGAGTGTTAAATTTACAGAACAACCCAAGGAGAGACTCACTTACCATAAGGGGAGACCCAGGACTGATGGTAGGCACTTAACAGCATGTTCCAATTACAGCATTTAAATCTAATTGCATACTCTGTTAATCTCTGTCAGTGCGGCATCATTTAATATCATCACCACAGCCTCTAATATCATGAGCAATGTGAGCCGAGCTGAGACTATTGAAAAAGTTCAGTCCCAGGTCTTCATATCCCCTTTAATTCTCTCTGTCAATTATGCCGTAGCCAAGAGTTCAAATAAAGGTCTTGAGATCCGGGGTTGGAGCTACCTTTTTGAAGCAAAGCCTCTTATAAATATACAGATTATATCAGGAGGCTCCAATTCCTTGCCCTGGTTATTTTTGATGGGTTAGTTGCAGTGACTAGTCCCTGGGGTATAACTTACTGTAGACTTATTTCAAACAAATATTGTCAATGCAATCTGTTCCATAGATTACAGTTCTGGAAATAATGTGATATCATTTGCACATGTATTTCTCACCCTCCCCAAACCCCTGGCTCAAATAAGGATGGTGGGAAATAACTCCAGACATTCACTGAGCTCAGTCCTTATACATAGCAAGCTGTTTATCTTTGTTTATTCTTATTATAAATAACAGTTGATTAGCATGAAACCCTTGATCATAGTCTTGTATTTTGTAGTGTAACTCTTTAATCCTAAAAATCAAGTTTAGGAATACCACCAAGCCTATTTAAACCCTCTATGAATTCAGAATCATTTATTCAATCAACAAATATCAGATGAATGAGCACCAGGTCTGTCAGGATTGTACTGGAGCTCTGGCTGAAAGCTGTGTTCTTTTGGAAAGAACTTCAGGTTCCAGTTCCGGTTCCATGTTTTGTAAGCCATTTGCTTAGGTAATGTACTAATTTTCTCTAAATCTAAGCTCACTTTTCTGTAATATTTTAATACATCTGCCTCCCTTGAAGCTGTTTGTAGGATTTAATGAGATAATGTATATAAAGTACTAGGTACAGTTTTGGGTACTTTTATCTTGATATGTTTAGTTTTGGGTAAGAGTTAATAAATGGGTCTTCTCTATCAACCAATGGACTATGCTTTTTCTGTGAATTATTGACACATTTAATGTCCCTGACAGCCCTGTGCTTAGATCCCTTATCACCCTCATTTTCAGCTGAAGAGATTGAAACAGAGAAATGAGGTATTTTGTCCATGGTGCCACAGTTGAAATGTGGGGAGCAGGAATGTACACCCAGGAAATGGGAATCCACAGGTGTGTTCTCTAAGAGCACAGTAAGATCCACTCTGTACCTGCAAGGACATTTTTTTCAAATCTAGTTGGGGAGACAAGACTTATCAAAAGTAGTAATGGATTAACCAAACACAACCAGGTTATGTGTGGTTAAGTGCCCAGAGTGACTACACATGCTCATTGAGAGGCCCCACAACAAAGTGTGTTAGGGAACAGGCTAAGCTACTCAGAGACTCCAAATCACATGATATAAATAAGATAGAAAGGCATTTCTTTCTAAAAAAAAAAAATGGTGTTGGGATGCCTGTTTCATCTGCCATCCTCACATGAGGGTTGGATTCTGGGTAGCTATTCCAGGGGTTGTTGGTCTTGGGTTCCTCCTGTGTGGGTGACACAGTGGTGCAGTATGGTGACTGAGACCTCTGCCACTTTCTGCCTGTGGGACCTCAGATGGGGCACTTAACTCTCTGCTGCAGATTTCTCATCTGAAAAAATGGGCATAATGGAGTTCATGATATAATTGGAAAAGGTTTGGAACAGTGCTTGGAGTATTATGAGTGTGTTATTATTGTTGGTGTACAGTGAGCTCTCAGTATTTGCCCATCAGTTGGCTCCTTGAGATGGGCACTCTACTTTTTGGAGATGCCTGAGGTGAGGTTACTCTTTTGAAATAAATGATGTGTATAATGTCCTCCACCTGAAATTCCTGCAGCAGATGTGGGGGACCCAGATGGAGACTAGGGGAGACAGAGGTAGAAAGATCAGCCAGAGGGCAGAAGGAAGAGCAGCAATATCAGTAAAGGATGGGACCCTTGCAACTGCTAGTATAGGTGAAGACTTATCCAGTCCTCCCCTTTCTTTTCTTCTGAAGAAGAAATAAACTCTAGTTTTGGTCAAAGACACGTCATGGGCCATGGAACTTAGACAAGGAAGCTTTAGCACTCTAGGCAGCCTTCTTTTTGGAGGCCTTACCCAGCATTATTTCAAACATTAAAATGCAGCCACATCCACTATGTCCTTTAATTATTAATAACCATATGCATTGAGTCACAGTAGCTGTCTAGTAGCTGACAAAATGTTACATTCATTCAGGTGTGTCCAACCTGTGGCCCGTGGGCCACATACAGCCCAAGATGGCTGTGAAAGCAACCCAACACAAAGTTGTAAATTTACTTAAAACATTATGAGATTTTTTTTTGTGATTACATGTCACAATATATTTAATGTGTGGCCCAAGACAACTCTCCTTCTTCTAGTGTGGCCCAGAGACCCAGAGACACCAAAATGTTGGACACTCCTGATTGTAGGTACTTAATGCAACATTCATTCATCCTGATTTGTAGTTTTTACTACTTATTTTGGAATACACACACACACACACACACACACACACACACACACACACACACACAGGTCTATGGCCCTGAGCTCACTGTCCTGAATTAAGTAGTTCTGGTACTGGTGGTTAGGAGCAGATGATTTGGTCAAAACAGAAAATTGATTAAAATCATGGTTTTGCTTTTTTAAATTTCTTTTTGGGGAATTTCACTCAGAACCTTTGTGGTTGGACTTTCCCACCTATGGGAGAGGAGAAAGAGGTCACATGCTCTTACTTGTTTTATTTTGGGGGGATTGCTCTTCAATCCTGCTCTTCACCTGGGATGGTGATGGAGGATTGTCTGGACTTCCAGCCACTGAGGAGGTTGAACTCTGCCTCCAAAGGCCTCTCAAGGTCAAGAGGAGACTCAGTTAAAAAAAAATATGCGGAAATGTGTGTATAGGTCTGATGTTGGAGTGAAGAGGAAGATTCTGGAAATGTCCCATAGCTCAGTCCAGATCGTTAGAGGTGGGCAAGGGGCTTTAATAATGATGTGAACTTTAGTAAGGATCAGTGACATCACAGAGGAGGGGAAGTTGGAAGCTGGGGGAAAGGGATCACAGTTGGAAATCCAGCAAACTCCAGTGCCTCTTGCTGATTTAAGCAGCAGAAGATTTTACAAAGATATCCCTCTTTGTTCCATGGGGACCCAGAAACTTCTGTGAGGTCTGTGTGAGTCATTTAATTACTGGCAACTTGGCAGCAGAGACCATTCCTGGAGGCAGGGTTGTGAGGATCTCCATGAGACAGTCAGTTTTCTTACCTTAACTAGTCCAGGGTAAGCCCTGCAGGGACTTGGTAAAATGCCATAAAATTTTAAACTTCTACTTGTTTGCCATTTTGGTGACCCCTTATCTGCTTCTTGGCAGTGATGAGCAATAAAAACTCTCTTATAATAAAAAGGGCTAATAAGCTTGCCTTCCAGGAAGCAACATATATTTTAAAAAGATACTTAATAATATAACCCAAATTAGAGATACTTATAGAAAGGCAGCGAAGAGTCCACAGTTGGGGTGGATTTGAGATGGGGGTGAGAATAGTGTTAAAGAACCCAGGTTTTTGAGTTAAATTAACTTGTGCTTGAATTTAATTTGGAGCTTACTAGCTGTGTGATACTGAGCAAATTATTTAACCTTTGTGAAACTCAATGTTCTCATCTGTAATATGCATACTTATTGTAGCAATGTAATTTCTCTAAAATTCTTATCATAATGCTTGGTACACACAGAAATTTAAAGTAGGGAAGTAAAATAATGTGGAAGAAGCATAAAGATTTTCACATAGCGTGGAATTTTAAAACAAACTGTTGACAACACTCACCACCAACTTGTTTAATCAAATAAAGTTGGCATGCATGTGAATGGAGAAGTTACTTTGGGGAAAGAGTTTAAAGGAAGTTAGCACCCATTTCCGACTGTAATTGAATTCTTGGGGTTTTTCAAGAAGGGGAAACTGATAGCTCATTCTTTAAGTAGAAGTTTGCTAGATTTAAGGTACCTTCAGGATTCTGGAGTTTGGAGTCAGAAGTGATGCAGAATGTTGGAAAGGGGCAAAGATCACCCCACCTATTACTGTGGTTTCTCAAGGAACAGTGGAAAATCATGCATGCTTCTTCAGGCCTTGAGTTTTGGATGATGAGGATCAGGAGATCGGTGGTCTGCAACTTTATCAGACTACTGCAGATATCAATGATATAGGCTGGAATCAGACTGAAGATGTCCCTGCATATCTTGAAGGCCCCTGCATAGGACCAGGTCACTGGTGGCTGAAGCAATTAGTACACACCTATCTCAGACTTCGAGTAGAAAGGCAATGAAAGAGAAATGAGAAAGGTCACTGGAATGTGTAAGTGTGTCCCTCACATTCTCCTGGGGAACAGACTGCTCCTCCACCTACCCCAACTCCCATGTTAGCCAGCCCATGAGACATGGAGTAGAAGGACAAAACACAAAAACATGAGGATGAATGAGTGGTCAGGGATGAGTGGGTCACACCCCCTTCTCAGTGGCCCTCTGCAGCTTCCGAGTGGAAGACTCAGGGATAGCTAGAAGATAATAACTCCTGCACGGGATTCAATGTTTTCCTGAAATGAATTGGAGGATCAGTCCAGAAATTGTTGAACCAGGCTGAATTATTGGAAGGATCATGATATTGTCAAATGGTTATTTGGTAACTTTAAGGTACCAACAAACCATTCCCCAATTTCACCTCTCTTCTATTGTGTGGTGGTGGTGGCGGCACTTGAAAAAGCAATCGGCATATAGACAAGAGCTTATAAAAGATGGAAAAATAGTGTGGGAGAAGTAAGAGGGAGTGCAGTAGGAACACAATCAGCAAGTGGGGACTAAGCCTGTAGAGGGTGTACATATGCAATGGTGTAAATATTGAATAATTACTCCCTGGAAAGAAAAGCTCTGATTTCTGTGGTGTAAATACTTCTACCATGGTTAGCAACAAGACGTTACAAAATGAGAAGTTGAGAAGCAATGTGCACACTCAGTTCTAGTGAGTTAGTTGCAGACACCTCCAGCACATCAGTGTGTTTATGTGTGTGTGTCAGAGAAAGATTATTAGGAGAAGGAACCCCTGGCCTAAGTTTGAAAGGATGAGTAGGAAATAATCAGGCAAAGAAAGGTAGGAAGGATTCCCCTCCCCAGGCAGAGGAACAGAATGAGCAAAAGAAGGGGGCCTAAAACAGCATGAGGATAGAACATTTAGTACAATTTATTTTGGTGACTGAAGCCCAGCATATGTTCAATTCTCTTCTTTTTATTTCTGTTATAAATGATACATATGTCACTCAAATATATTGACTCAGATTATTGTTACATTTAAATCCATTCATTGTCTTGATTCATTATTTATTTTTCAATACAATAAACATTTATGAAAGCCCACTTTGTTTTTATTTTTTGAAGAACTCAGAATTTAAAGATGAGTAGACAAAGTCCCTGTCCTCAAAACACTTGTGTAGTTGGAAGGAGAATGTAGATTTGTGGAATAGAGCATGGCACATGCATTGGTTAAAATATGCATATATTATTAGGAGTTGTGGTAGTCTAAGTAATGAATCCCAAAGATGTTCACATCCCCATTCCTGGAACCTGTGAATGTGTTACCTTACATGGCAAAAGGGACTTTGCAGATGTGGTTAAATTAAGGAGCTTGAAATGGGTAGATTATCCTGGATTATCTTGGTGGGGCTCAAATGTAGTCAGAGGATCCTTATGAGAGAAAAAGATGTAAGGAGAGAAGCCAGGGGAGAAAGAAGATGCTCTCCTGCTGGCTTTGAAGATGGAAGGAGGGGCCATGAGCCAAGGAATTTCAGCAGCTTTTAGAATACCGAAGTCAAGAAAGTGGATTCTCCCCTAGAGCCTCCAGAAGGACCTGTCACAACTTAACTTTAGCTCAGTGAAACTTTTTTCAGACTTCTGACCTCCAGACTGTAATTTGTGTTGTTTTAAGTCATTAAATTGTGTGGTAATTTGTTACTGCAGCCATAGGAAACTAATGCAGAGATATTAAAGGGAACAATGCACTATAGTGATTAAGAATATTGATTTGTAGATCAGATTGCTCTTTTATAATAATGGCCTTATCTCTTAATAATTCTATAACTTTGGGCAAATTACTAACTGCTTCAAGCCTCAGTTTCCTCATGTAAAATGAGATCATTAGCTTCACAGATTTACAATGTGGATGTTGTTAAATCATATATATATATATATAAAATTCTGAGTCCATAGTGAGCAATTTATAAATGTTAGCTATGCTTTTCTTTTGGACTGTTAAGTTTCCTACTTCTCTCATGTAGCTACTTGTTTCTCAGGATGGCGAATATAACTGAAAACATTGAGAATTAAACAGGCTTTTGTGGTTTGGCCTGAGCAAATGGCTACCATTTCTAATGTTATTTTTATGGGCAAATATGATCTCATATTGGAAAAACCCAATCCTTTACAAATTTTGTAGCTACAGAACAATTTTAATTCTGAGTACTGTCTCTTCTGTTGGAAATAAACACATTTGCTCAGCCAACAAAGAGGCTAAGAGTTTTGTTTCTCTCCCATCTCCCTGCTACACCCTCAGCTCCACCCCACCAATAAAAATCCTATTTTGTGCACCCTCACTTTGGCCTGAGTATTATTCTCTGCTCCGTGATTTGGAGTCAGCCTGTCTGTCCCCCGACTGAGCAGAAGCAGCTGAACAGCTGTGAAAACAATGGAGAAGCTGAGGAAAGCTGTGATTAGTGGGGGAAGCTGGGGAAATCTGGGACCCACCAGGCCCAGTTCCCATGTCAGCGCACAAGCCTGCGGAATGTGGGTGTCACAAGGGCAGACTCAGCCACAGCAGTCCTTCTCCCAAGCTGGGGCTGCCCATCACGGGTGCTGCTCTAGCTTTCTGGAACCCTCTCTCCAGAAAGAGGACTTTTTTCTCTTATTCCTTCCATGACCTCAGGAGGGTAGCATAAACATAGTGTTGCTAGGCAGCCCTGAAGCCTCCTTTCATCCTGGATCCCAGGAAATTCTGTCCAGGCAAGTTCACAGAAGTGGACTTGCAGCTAGTGTTGTCCACATAGCCAGCTCTCCTCTCTGGCCCTAGCTTTCCCCACCAGAAAGACCCCTGGCATCTGCTTTGATCATTTGATTGTCTGGCTGTGGAGTTTAGAGATCCCCCCCTATGCCCCTTTTACCTCTGTCGTGGAGTCTCTCACTCTGCAGGCTGTGCATACAAAATGTCTGACCTAATCATAGCTCCTTGCAAGTCAACCCAAGATTCCTGGAGACTAAAAATTTTGCTTACTGCTCCACTGAAACACCCAGTGACCTCCCAATGGCACAGCTTTCACCCCAGTTTTTACCCCAGTCTTTTCTTTCAGCCACAGAACTCAGCATTTCCTTTTCCAAATTTCCTTCTGCTAGTCTTCCAAGGGCCCACCCACCTTCTCCTGGTTTTCCTTTCACCTGAGTGACCATATTTCTTTCTTTGGCAGTGTGTTTCCCTTCCTAGAAGACAGCAGTGTTATATCACCCTTTATTATGAAATCATTTCAATGTACTTTTTCCTATTTGTTTTTTTCCTTCTGAAATATAATTTTTAAAAAATCTTATTACTACCCTGATCTTGTTTTAATATTTTCTCTTCTGGATTAAGTCATCACTATATTTTTAGTTCCCATTTGATCAAAATAATCTATATACATGATGAATGTCAATAAATTTTTATTAAACATAAAATTAGAATATCATTGAAACAAACATCTTTCAATGAGATGAATGGGCTTTTTCATGTAGTTTAATGTATCTGTGAATTAATACTATTTATTCTTAGAATGATGGAGGCTTCTACATGAATTTTCCAACTTTCTGTTTTTTAAATATTTTATATTATTGGAAATTTCAAATATACATTAACTAAAAAGACTAATATAATACAATTATCACTTGCCTCTTTTTATGTTTGTCTACAAATTGTGCTTTCTAGATGCATATAAACTATCTAGTCTGTGTCTTTGCTTAGTCAACTTTTATTAACAGTGTAAGTGCCTGTCCTTATTTGACTTCTCTAATTATTATACACAAAACAGCGCTATTATTTTTATTAGACTATTGTGATTTTGACTGTGTAGCGTGCATAGCATTGCTCCTTTGGGGGCACCATGCAGATTTACTGATCTTTCAAAGTACTGTTTTCTGCTGAGCCCCAATGCAGTTCAAAATTCTTCTTAAGTGGCGCTCCAGACAACTACTACCAACCAGCAGAGTGGGCATGAGAGCCAAAATCAATTTTATGTCCTTGTTTCTTCTTTTTGAAGAATAATCTGTTATTTTTACAAATATTGTTCACTTCAAGGATAAAGATCAAGCAGTATTGAAAAGTTCATAAAAGAAAGTAAACTCTTACTCCCAATTTCTCTATCCCTATATTAATATTTAAGTTTTAGAGAGCATTATTTTGTACACTTCTTTTTACAACTATACAGGTAAAGCTAAGTAGAGATAATTTCATAAAAATAGGATCATTATAGGCATACAATATTAATACAAAGTATGTTTATTTTTCTTGGATCTAATGGAAGAAAATACAGAAAAAATTGCTAAACTTCAGCTCATTTCTTTACATGAAGATATATTTATTCTTAAAAGAGACCTCAAAATTAAGAAAGATGTTTTGAAATTAAGGGGATTAGGAAAAATTGCTTTTAAATTACATGCTTTAAATTAAGTACTATCTATTAGTCACTTTTTTTGAAATACGAGACTATTAGGTCATCTATGTTTCTACCTCCCTTCCTCACACTTTTATTTTTTTTCTTAGTGAAATTATTATACGTTGTTGGAATTCATGATATTAATGTTTTAATCTGTAACTATAATTCCCACTGTTGTTTAATCTTAATTCAACATTGAAATCCATGTAGTGCTATTTAGTGCTTACTACCAGCCTTTTTCTTTTCTTTCTTTCTCTTTCTCTTTCTCTTTCTCTTTCTCTTTCTCTCTCTCCCCCGCCCGCCCCCCCCCTCTCTCAGGGCTTTATCATTGAAGAGCCCTTTTATTGGAAACATTGTTGTTGGTTGGCTAAGTTTTGTTACCAGGTACTTTTTCACCAAAGGCTCATAGGTGTTGTTTTTGAGTTTTTAATGTTCTTGAGAACATTATCATTTTTATGCTTGAAGGGTAGATAATTAAATTGTCCTAATGATTTTGTGATCCAGACAAAAAATGATGCTGCAATTTCTTTGCAAAATGACTTAAGAATGGCCCAGTCACCAGGATCTAGGTGCTCCTTGCAATTCTGTCTGAGGTCTAGAGTACAAATTTGCTCACAGCCAGCACAGCCTGCACCTAGAGGACCTCTCTACCTACCTGGTATCATGTTGTCTCTCTCCAATCCCTTTCTGTTCTTGGTCCAGCCAAATGCCTTTTCCTTCTTCACCATGTGGATCAAATTCTGGCATTGGTGCATCCTCTATGAGATTTAATTTTTCTAGCACCTGCTCAAGAAGATCTTGTTTCTCACAAAATTTCCTCTTTCTTACTCACAAGGAACATACATTCTGTCCTTGGCACTTCTGAAAATTGAAGTAAATTATTTTTTCTAAGCCCTTCTGCAGGTTTTTCTATTTATTTCATTAAGGTTTTCCTTGTCATCTCTCCCCCTTTTTTTCTTAGTTCAGTGATTCTTTAGGATACAGCTGCTGGCTTTGAGCAGTCGTTTATTGTATCTAAAAATGAGGTGCTTATCAATAAGAGACCTATTACCCTACAACCCTGAGATGCTAACTGGTTCAAAGTCTAATAACTGATTAGTGACATCTAATTTGGTTTCTGTCTTAGACTCTTGCCCACTAAACTAAAAGGGAGAGGCCACTATAATAATCCTTTTTATGGGCATGGTACAAATACAAAATTTACTAATTTGGAGAGATACCTGGTTTGCAATGCTACTGGTGGAGACAGGGCAACAATTATAATGTGAGTGTTATTTTAACCTGGTGAATGGAGGGATGGTGGGAGAAGATGATCTAGCGGGGGTGTCCAACATTTTGGTGTCTCTTGGCCACACTGGAAGAAGAGTTGTCTTGGGCCACATGTTAAATACATTGTGACATGTAATCACAAAACAATCCCATAATATTTTAAGTAAATTTACGATTTTGTGTTGGGCCACATTCATAGCCATCCTGGGATGCATGCAGCCCATGGGCCGCAGGTTGGACACCCCAAGCTGCTCCTGTAAAGATTTCACAAAGGATTTGGCATTTGAAGGGAAACTTGATGATCTAGTCAGCGTTTGTCAGGAATTCAAGCCCTTGGGAAGAGTACAGCAGAGAGTGACAAAACGCACAAAACAATGGCAACGAGAAAAGCATGGTGTCAGTGGGAACTAGAGGTAGTTTAGTATGAACTGGAAGGTGGAGAGTTGGAACTCATGGCTGATTAGGTAGTTAGCTGTTCCTGCCACATAGAAGACTTTAGATTTTATCTGGCAGCTGATAGAGAGATGGAATCATTTTGAGAGGTAGGAATTTGATATAATCAGATTTATATGTCATAGAGGTCACTGTGGCAGGGAGTGGAACCATAGTTAGAGGGTGAGCCTAGAGGCAGTGAGACAAAAGGCTACTGTACTTGTTCAGGTGGGAGATGACAGGTGTGCCATAAGCCTGAGTGACTAGGAAGGCGGTAGATGCCGGGGCAAAAAGGGAGACACTGTAAGAGATTTCTCAGATGATCTCAAAGAAGAAAACATGTCTCTAGGGAAAGATCAACAGGTCTTGATGCATCTGACCTGTTACAACACTGGCTGTGTCCCTTTTTGACTATATGGTCATGGAAGAGTCACTCAATTTGGACTCAATTTCCTAATCAGTATATGGGGCAAAAGTGCTTGACCCAAGATTGTTGTGAATAACTTCTGTAAAGCCATTGGAAGAATGTCTGGGACCCAGGAACTCTGCAAAAGAAGTTAGCAGCCCCCGTTCCTAACCTCCTTACCATATAAGGTTCTTTGATTCTGGGGAAAGTTATGCTGTCAACTCTCTGAAAAAATAGATAAAAATTCTGTATTTTGGGATACTCTAGCACCTACCTTGTATAACTAAAAGTTCAGACTATGAGTCAGGAATACAAAATCAATTAATCACTAGCTGAGCAAACTGCATAAGACATCTTATTGGTCACAGGATGAATAGGTACTTCAAACAAATAACCTCTGTTTGCAGTTTCTCAGGACTAGAATCCCATGTAGAGGGTAGGTTGAGGCGGAAATATATTGCTACTTTTATTACTATTACATCACTTCTAAACTGAATACTTGTAATTGTCCCCAATTAAGTATTTAATATGTACCAGTACTATGTGACAAATATTTTAATTATAACATGTAGTTCTTGAAATAAACTAAAGAAATAGAAATGGTTCAACCTATTTTTCAGGTAAGATCATTGCTTGAGATCACTTTGAAAATATTCATTTTAATCTGGAAAATAATCTGGAAAAGGAACTGTATCAGTTAGCTTTTGCTGAATAACAAATCACCCTGAAATGTAGTGGTTTCAAATAACTACTGTTTAGTATTCCTCATGAGTCCAAGGTTCATTTGGGTGTTCTTGATGATCTGGGTCAGGCTTGGCTGATATTGGCTGGGCTTACTCTTACATCAGTGGTCAGATTAAGAACTGGTTAGTCTTGAATGGCCTCTTTCAAAAGCCTTTCTAGCTATTGGCTGACTGTTGTCTAGGGCAGTGAGAATGATGGGGCCTTATTGACTTTCAGGCCATTTAGGGTTTGTTCATGTGGCAGACAGGGAGTATTTCAAGACCAAGATCAAATGTGAATAGACACTTGTAGCCCAGGCTGCATCCTTTTAGCTGAAGCAATGAAAGGCCAATCTAGATATAAAGGATGGGGAAGTAGATTCTACCTCTTGATGGAAGAAATGCAAAGATTTGTGGCCATTTTTATTATATGCCACACAAACCTATGTGTGACTTTGGGCCCCAAAGCCCATTAAACTGCATTTAAGGATACTATTTTTATCCTTATTTTATAAATTAAAAACAACTGAGGTTCAAAAATGTTAAGCAACTTCCTCAAAGTCCCTTGACTTGTGAGTAGCTGAACCATGGTATGAAGCCAGGCATGTTTCTTCTGGACCTGGTAAGTGACACTCAAGATTCTGAGTCTATGGGATATAGAGCCATTCACTCTTATTGGTGGAAGATGCCTCAGAGGGTGACTAGTCTATTAGCTGATAGAATTTTGAATTTCATAAGTCTCTATAATTTCAAAATACATTTTGGCAACTGATGCAGATTTGTTAATCTGCTTATTTAGTTTTTTTTTTTTTGCCAAGTCAAAGCACTATAAAAACCATATCCTGACATCCTTATTTCATTAAAAAATGACACTCCAACACCAAGAAGCACAATTTTATAATAAAGACCAATTATTTAAATTGAAGTAATTCATCTTTGTGAAAAACTTACTACTTTGTATTTATTTTTGCTTACTTTGTTGTGGGCCAGTAACGTCTTTCAGTGGTGTGTACCAAGTGAGATGGGAAGCTAGGAAAATCAGCATCAATGCCTCCCCAAAGTTTAAGGAAGCCTTTATAGAGGATGTAGCCTCTGAACCAAGGCCTGTAGAATGTTAAGATTTGCCAGGTCAGTCTGATCTCTCTGCCTTTGGGGTAGGTGTTGCATCATAAAGGTTAAAGGGCACAGGAGTTGAGACTAGATCATCTGAATTCCAGTCATGACACTGTTACTTCTCATAGGTTAAGGCCCCTATTCCTTTGCTTCCTTCTCAAGAACATTATTCCTCCCATCTCCATGTATTGGGAGGATTAAATGAGATGACATGCATAAAGTTCTTGGCCTAATCCTGGTGCATGATGTTGCAACTATTCTTAATCGAAGCCCTCTTAGCCCAATCAAGGCAATCTTTTTACTTCCTTTACCTTGGGCTCTGCCTGGTGCAGTGAAAAGTGCACCCAGGATGAAACTTTGCCTGTCAAATTCTGAGAATAACTTTAGGAAGACCCCATAGTAGACCAAGAGGCTGTTGCATTCAGTGGTTCTGATAATAACTGAAGTAGCAGGACAGTCTGAGGCAATCAGGTTCACATTTCTCTTCTAAAATGTAATCAATGGAAATCCAACTCAACATTTAAACATATTTTTAAGTTGTACATAATTTAAATCATAACAAAAAATCACAAGAATAAGATTACTACAAAGGATAACCATATGCCTTTTACTCAGATTCTCCTATTGTTAACATTCTGTTCCATTGGGTTTATTTTTCCTCTCTTTTTACCATACATACACATACACACACACACACACAGACAATTTTTCTGAACCACTTGATGTAAGTTTCATCTCCTAGAGCCTTTTCACTAAATATCGCAGTGTCTATTTGCTAAGAACATTAATATTCTCTTACATAACAACAACGTGCTTGTCAACTTGAGTAAACACTGATAAAATGTTTTGATAAAATCTACTGTTCTTATTCTAACTCTGTCAGTTGACCCAATAACATCCTTTGAGGCATATTTGTAACCTCCATTATAGAATCAAAATGTAAAAACTGTATAAAAAGCTATACCCAGAGGAGTGTCACTCTCTTACCTCCCTCTTTCCTCACCCTTAAGTAACCAATTTTTTTCAGTTTGTCCTCTCTTATTGGTAAAGATAAGCAGATTTGTATCTTTCCTTATTTCCCTTTTATTTTTATAAAAGGTGGCATACTATATATGTTATCTTGCATTGCGCTTTTGTCACTTAAAAATATCTCCTGGAAATCACTCCATGTTATTATATAAGGATCATCATTCTTTTGTGTAAGAGCATAGTACTCCATTGTGAAATACTATGGTTTATTCAACCAATCTCCTCCATGCTTGGACATTTAGGTAGTTTCCAATGTCTTGCAAATGAAAATGATGCTACACTGAGTAACCTTGTTTATGTGTAGTTTCATGTTATTAGAGGTATATATTCAGGGTAAATTTCTCTTGGAGATATTTTTGGGTTGAAGGGTAAATACACATACAGTTTTGGTGTATATTGACAAATTATCCTTTACAGAGGTATACTCTTTTACATTCCCATCAGTAAGAGATTGCCTGGGAAACCCAACATTTGACTTTATTCTCGCATCATGGTACATCAGAAGAGATTCAGGAGTCTGGACAAAATGAAGATAAAAGCTAGGTGCTGCATAGAGTGGGGAAAAGGATGCCCAACACAAAACCAATTCACAAAATGCCTATTTGGACACTTGGACACCATCTGCTTAAGGGCAGGGCAATCTTATTTAGTTTTCCCCTCTGGAGCTCCGCATCTCTAGTAAGAGACCTTAGCAAGATGCCAAGCACATAGTTGATGACCTATAGATATTGAAGTATTGACTGTTTAAATGAAAGAAAGAATAAGCTCGCAAAACCTGACATTGACCATGGAATAAATAAACCTGGCCAGGAGATTATTTTGAAGGAATAAATCTCACCTCTTCTTCTCCCCTTCCCTCCTAGACAGACGCTTCCTTTTACAGCCGTTCCTGGGGACTGAGCAGTTTGAAGTTTCCAAAGATGAAAACATGTAAGCTGTCCCTGCATTAGGAGATGGGGCTGCACAGAGGCCTATTGTCTGTAGGGACACAGGGCGCTCTGTGGTGAAAGAGGAGTGTCCTACACTGCAGCCGGGTCTTTTCAGCCTAAGCATTGCCTTTTCTCTCTGGAATGTAATATTCTACCTGTGCCCTCCGAGTGGCATTGTGCAATAGTGGGGTCAGCAGTGGGGGTGCCCTGGCAGGGAAATAATCTCTGTATAGGCAACCCAATAAGTCAGAAGCAGCATCGGAAGGCCCAGCCAGGAGTATGCCTTTGAATGAACGCTTTGTGCAGGTCTTAGTGGCAGTGGCTAGAGACGCACCTTCCTCTTGCAGCTCACCTGGTAGCTGAACAAAGCTGCCTTTCAGGCCTCGGGCCCCACAGCAAACATTGCGCAGGTGATAGACCTGCTTTCCTGCCCTGCAATGGCCCAGGGATCACATTTCTGCCTGGTATTACTGTGGGTTGCCACTAGGGCCCGTTCTCCCTCCAGGATTATGAAACAGCAGAACTAGCCTATGAGGAGGTGAGTACCTGTTCAGAGGCCCAAGGGGTCACTGCAACTCTCAAGACTTTTTTTCGGTCACAGGAGAGCAGGCACAGCTAATCTAGGTTTCTACTGACTTTTATCATGGTCCACACTACTGTGCACTCTGTCTAGCCCTCAGCATTTATAAAACTCCTTTTTCATTTGATCTCCATGATAGTCTTAGAGGTCAATGGACCTACCTTTACCTGAAATAAAATGGAGCTATGATGAGCTGAAGTGGGCACAGGGTGGTGGAGTCTTCCAACTCTGGATTCAGAGTTCTTACTACGGCCTATTATCTAGAGTCTCACAGGAACTAGTGTAATGTTGGGAGCAACATATTTCACCCCAGCATTATTTTGGGTTTTCTTCTGGCCACTAGCAACAATGGAAAAACCAAGAGGTATTTTCCCTTTCCTTAACATATGAAATAAAAAAATCCAAATCTCTCAGTTGTGAGTTTGAGTTCCTTGTCTAAGGGATTGTTAATAGTTTTTTTGTGTCAGGGTTAAGAACAGAAATTGGAAAATACCTGCAGAAAAACACTCCGATTCCTTTTGGCTCATAAATTCATGGAGAGAGGCCAGTGCGGTGGTCCAAGGAAATAGAAAGGGTTTGTACGGAGTCAAACGATAGATTTCCCTTTTTTCCTTCTGAGGCAGAATTAGTAGATTTTGGGTGTTGCCACGAGTGACAGAGATCGGTTTCCTATGTGTACAAAGCACCGAATGTGGGGCGATGTCTGTGAGAGGCTTTCGGAGCGGGGTTGGTTTTGAGGCGGAGCTGTGTTGAGACGACTGCTGAGAGAACATTTCTGAGCCTAGCTGAAGCTCCATCACCTGCCAGACGGTGGAGGACTGTTTGCCCAGTAGCATCATGTGTAGAATGGACAACTATAAGGATAGTGAACACCATGGGGTAATTCTTCACTTTGTGAATACTGTATAAGCCTCCAAGGTTGTTTTTAAAACCTGAGGAATGAAAGGAAATCCTCACAAAAAATGACTGAAATTGAATCCTCCCTGACCTTAGCAAGTAGGAGCTCAGAGTCAAATTTAATTTGCCTAAAGAAAATAAAACAACTCACCCATTCATTTACTCATTCAACAATATTTATTGAGTAGTTACTTTAAGTCACTATGTTTTTAAAGAATGTTAGTATATCCTTCTCTGTACATCTTAACAAAATTTGATTTAAGTAGATTATTTTGGTATGTTGCTTCTATAATGGTTCTGTTTTCTCTGTCATGCTTTTTCTTTATGAATCATTTGCTGTAGTGTTTGCATAAATTCTACATTTCCTCCAATATGTGGCCCAAATACTGTCTTTTCCCAAGATACTTTTTCTTCCACCCAACCCATAAATTAAGGTGTACTCGTGTCTCAGCTTGAGCGTGGGCCATGTCTGCTCATGGATCTGGGCATGTCTGGAAAACTGTAGGTTCAGGAATGATGGAGCTCTATTTTAGGGGATATTCAGGATCCTCCTGTTAAAGAAATCATGATGTTTTCACTTGTGGGATCCAGACAGACATGTTGGAGCAATTTGAGCATGTCTGGTGTATCAGTAGAATGACCTCAGGTTTCAGGCAGGGTTAGCAGAGTAAGAAAAAAAAAAAGATCCTCTGGTGAGAAGGAATCCTGTGTTAAGATCTTGGTACAGTAACAATCTTTACCGTCAGAAGCCAGGGAGAGGTAGCTCTGACACGGTACAGTGCTTGCCTTTTGGGTTTGTCTACCACTTTGCCTGAAGGTCTTTTGAGGCCTGGGTATTAGGAAGCCCATTGTTGTCATATATAAAAACAGAAATAATTACTTTGTTTAAATGTCTGCAAACTTTGGGGTAAAAGATACACAATTTGGTACCCCTCCTCCCATTCTTGGAGATTTATACAAAAGAAATATTCTCTTGCATTTGACCATAAAATCACGTTGAAGCTTTGGCACACTGAAGTCTTTGAGGCAATGAAGGTGACACATGACAGAAGAGAGCAGAGGTAAAACAGCTATGAACCTTGGTGCACGGCTTGACTGAGTGGCATAGGGGAGCAGTGAGCACCATGATGTCCAGTGTGCAGGTGTGGACTTGTCCAGGAGTGAGATCTGCCTGTAGAATTTCAGAAATTACTTGTAGGGGAAGTCTTGAAAGTGGTTAGCATTGGTTTAATGGGGGGTGCAACTTGCCACAAAAGTTTCTCTTATTAAGGTAAATGTGATCCAAAAGCAGATAGTGGAGCTAATGGAGTAATGGAGGAGGGCAGTAGAGAAGATCCTGGACAACCTCATAGCCAGTCCAAGGCAGCTTAAATTTATTATGAATACTGAGATCAGACTGTGTTTAGAAAGACCATTCTGGAGGCTAGTAGATAACTGATTGGATATGGGTAAAATTGGAGGGGAAACTAATAACTTGGCCTAATCCACAATATTTCTAGGGCTGCTCCTGGCCATAGGATATGCCTGATTCAGGAAGTGACAGCATTTCCTCCCCTAGGACTTCTACTTGAGTGCATAACTGCCTGGAGAATAAAGCAAACACTTAGTCTTTATCTTGAATTCTCTTTTGATGACTGTCTTTAAGTTATCCAAGAGACGTTTAACTTAGAGGCATTTGTTTAAAAAATTTTCATTTATGAGTCTTCTTGTTAATCAAAGCTTTTGTCTCAAGAACTAATTTCTGCCTATATTATAGGCTTCTAGGGGATCTGACCCTTCTGGGACAGTAGTTAATGAAGAAACAATGAATGAAATCTGATCCGCCCAATTAAATATTCACCTCTCCCATGTTTTCTCCATTTTTGCCCTAAAGTAATAATACTCCTTTGCTTAAAATTTCTTCTTGCTTTTTAGTGTATCTAGTAAGGTTCATCAATCTTATGCTATCCCTTGACTCAAACACACACACACATACACACACACACACACACATGCCACTCACACACCACCTCTGAAATGATTGATTCTCTCCTGTTAGAAATAGTGGTTTATTATGGCAAAAGACAGGGTCTTTGAAGAGACAACAAACTATGCAGTTTGAAATATTTTATCTAGATGTTGTTGCTATTTGTAGATGGACTGAGAATCACTAGTCTTAGAGAATAGAGGCATATTGACCCTTTACATCATTCATACCTGCCTTCAGGATTCACTTACACTAGCCTTGGATAAAGCAAAATACTTCTCTTATCACCTTCTTTGCACTACACGTAGGAATTTTATATGTATACCAACGGGAGAAAATTTACATAGGAGTCCAAACAAAAGGAATTATTGTAAACAAATTTTTTTCTTCATTTTTTCAATTACAGTTTACATTCAATATTATTTTGTAGTAGATTCAGGTGTATGACATATTATAAACAAATTTTAATTGTTATTATGTTAGCATTCATTTAAAATTCCATTGGGGTTATCAGAAATGCTGTCCTGTGGTGCACGGGGAAGATTTACAGGGCTCTGAAGGATGGGCTGATGGCTCATATGAGCAGAGTGGGAGGACAGTTTGTCATGGGTGATGACAGAGACATAATGAGGGAGTTATCAGTAACTGTTGAATTTATTATGGTTCTTAGCTATTTACATGTTTTTATGATTGACAAATATTTTAAGATATTGAATTGAATTCAGACCATTATATTATTATCTATGAAAAAAGATCATTGAATTCCTTAACAGTTTAGATATATAAAGTTTAAGAATATCACTAATCTGGAAGAGATCAGAGCTAGCCCATTTTGGTTAAGAAGATGCATATATTTTAATACACCTTGTTCCAAAACTTGAATGTCTTGATGGTGCGCTTGAAGCTAACTTAATCAATTGCTCAATAAAACTATGCAATACACATTTTTTGTTTTCATGTCATAGTTTGCCGAAATGGCCACCTTTCTGGTCCCTTTAAAAGTTACTTTAAATGTTAAAAAATAAATAATAGGAAGAAAAATGGAAATCTAGTCTGCAGATTTGAAGTCATGTGAACCTTCTAAAAAGGTTCAAAACCCTTTTCTCCAACCAGGGTTATACATGTAGAGGAACGCTCAACTTTCCATAGCACTGAAACCCTCTTCGACTCAAACACTGTATTTCCTTAGAAATGGCTTAACATTTCTTGGTGAAGCCATAGTTGAGGACTATTCTTTTCATTGTCCTAGAAAAGAATCTGCTCTGTCTCACTTTTATTTGTACAAAAAATGGTTAAAATGGGACAATGCCATTTTTTTACCCTGAATGGTGACTGCCAGCTATTAAAATGCTAATTCCTCCCCCTCACCCCCACCAAAATACAAAAAAACCAAATAAGAAAGCCAAAGACAGCCAGGAAACAAGGAGAATGAAGTCTACCAAGTGATTAATCATTTGATTAACCAGGTAAGTCTCTGGCACATTACTAATTAGCTCACTCACAAAGCCCCGGACTGAGCAGCCCTGGTTTGATTAAAGAGGTGCCAAGCCATTCAAACCTTGATGCTTTTATAAAACAAAATGTGACTTTCATGCTAAGCTCATCTCTTTAATCCAGCTGTGATTTCTCAGGGTATTGACACTCAGGCCTAGGCACATAAATCAAAGAGCAGAAAGTAGTCCTCAGGAACATTCAGATAATGTGATCTGAGTTTTAGGACTTCTTTTTTTCCCGAATTTAAAAAGGGTTGTTTAAAGTCTGAGGTTGGAGTAACTACCTGTTGACTGTCTTAAAGCTGCTGATTTGATGACCCTTTGGGTTTTCCGGAGGCCTTGGTAGAAGACTGCCCTAAGAGGAGGGTGTAAATCTGCTGTCACTCCACTCTGTCACTCTGGGAGGATTTATGAGCTGTAAAAGAGGACATTTGATATTAATAATACAAATATTTTTGGTTTTACTAGGTTTTACTATGTTTTACTGTCTTTAAAACATACTCAAAGCTTATTTCTTCCTGGGTAAGTATTTCTACTGTTAATCATGTTAATTTCTTGCCCTCCAAACTGAAACATCCATCTTCTCAATGGTACTAAGTCAGAGCAATCCTAAGTGCTTAAAGAATAAGGAGGTTTCATGGCGTCTTCCTGCTCCATGGTTCCCCTTTGGATCCTCATACAGGATCTTTGCCTCTTTAGTTTTAAGCTTGCTTAAAACAACTAAATACTTGCTCAGGTTACGCACTCTGCTAATGAGTTCAGCAGCTCCACAGTAGTTTCCTCTGACTATCACAGGGATATAGAAATTAATAGAGATGTTGGCTGAATCAGCTGAATATAGGTTAAGGCCAAGGCCAAACTCTCAAATCATAATATTCCAAGTTGATCACAGTTTGACCGGACAGTTTTCATTCTGGGTGCCATATTTTGAAGGAATGTTGCTAAAATAGAGCTCATCTAGCAAAGGCCATGGAGAAGAGGATTGTGTGGGGAAATCTTGTCACAAGGGGTACTAGCTAAGAAAGTGGAGGAGAGAGGACAGGAGTGGAAGGGGGTGGAAAAACAGTACTTTTCTTTACGTAGCTGTAAGTCACGTTGGATAGCATGAACTGTATTCTGGTTCACATTGTATGCCCAACACATAGCACAATGTCTGGTAAAGGACAACCATTTTTGAAGTACATGCTAGGTGTCAGTTATTGTGATAGTGTTTTACTTACCGGATATCAATGAGAAATTATATTACCTCTAATTAATAGCTGAGAAAACTCAGGCTCAGATATTTTAAGAAACTTCTATAAGGTCACATAATAAATATCTAAGCAAGGATTCAAGCCAGGTCTATCTCTAGGGACTGAGTACTTCCCCCCATGGCGTTCTGTCTCTCGGGACACCTTTTCTGATACCACAGTGAATATGATATCATTGGGCTTATTACTTTCATTTTTTCCTTTGTGGTTCAGAAACTCAGGTTTGGGGAACAGAAGTTACACAGCCAGTATGTACCAGAGTCAGGATTAAAACCCATGCCTGTCTTTTTATACAATTCAACCTCTTGATAACTATGTTCTACCACCTCCCTAATGCAAACAAACTCAATACATGCCTGTTTGTAGTTTGACCTGGATGAAATATTGCTATTTCAAGTCTGAGTCTCCATTATACCTATTTTCTTTTGCTTAGCTTTTGAACACTGTACCTGAATTCCTGGTTTGCCCTGACCTGCTGCTTAGTTTCCCCCTGGGCCCTCCATCTGCCCTGCTCCAGCTGACCTTTCTCCTTGGTGGTGACAAGGATAATATAATGTAAGTTTATGAGGTGTTTTGTGTCACTGTCAAGAGATCACACACAGAGCTGAGCCTTTTCCTTGCCACATTTAAATAGCCCTTAAAATAATCCCAGGAATAGAGTTATTATTGTCTGTTTTTCACTGATTAGAAATCAGTCTCTCAGCAAGTTTAGGTAAGTTTTCCCAAGGTCACACAGCTATTTAATTAATGGCCAATTCACCCTAATAATAACAGTAATAATAACAGTGATATATATGTTTTTTCTACTACATGTATGCTAGGAATTCTTTTCACATTTCCACCTTCACTTGCCCACTTTTTTCTTCTTGTCCTGGAAAAATCATGAAAAGTCTATAGTTAACCAGGGCATAACCAGATGAGTATCATCATCTTCATAATCATCGATTTAATTTGAAAACTATAAAAAAGCAAAAATGTAAATTGTTCTATTCTTAGAGATAGCACTTCATTATAAAGTAAGGAAATCAAGGCTTACAGAAATACAGTGACTTTCTTATGGTCACTTAGTAAGTGAGAAGGTTGTGCCGTGATTTGGGGGTCTTAAAGATTGGATACTGTATTTTTAAACAGGAGCAGATGAATAATCAAGATTTTATTGGGGGAGGAATAGACAAAGATGGAAAAATGTTGAAGAAATCTACAAAAGGTAGTGAGAGGTTATAAAAAAGTCATGAACGTCTTAGTAAGGCATAACTAAAAACTTTAGTGAGTTTTATGGGTGTACTCACACATAGCTATCTGTATTTCTGTAAAACTATGTGTGGGTACCAAAGCAACTCCTTTTAGTTCAGAGGAGACTTAGTTAAGTGATTCTTCTTGAGAAATAAAATGTAAAAATTAAGATGAATATGCATCTACAGTCTTAGCAGAAGAGTATAACTGCACTTACATGTGTGTGACTTAGTGAAATCTATGCTCTATAGATCCTTTGACATATGGAGTTCAGGCATGGATAGGTCAATCTGCCTGCTGAGGTAGGGTACATATCCAACCACCTGCTTTCCATGAAGTGAAGGTAGGGAACTTGACCAAGCAGACTTGGGTAGACCTGACCAAGTTGTACGGGCCAGAAAGGACTCCAAAGAACCCATGACCCTGCAGAGTAACTCAATTGGAGCAGAGAAACTCTATGACCTCCATGTATATATATCCAGCCTCTTTCACTTTCATAAAGTTCAGATTTGTGTATCATCCTGATATATCCATTTAACTTGTTCAAAAATAAACTCCTGTTGATCTCTGCTCAAAAGCCTTCACTTGTTTCCCACCTTGTTTGGAGTATAAGTCCTTACATGGTCTCCAAGGCCCTTTATGATCTGGCCTCTGTTTACCTCTATTTCTACTCTTCTCTATTTGATTCTCTCTGCTGAAGCCACAATGGCTTCTTTGATGCTTCAGATGCTAGGCTGAAGGGTATAGACCTGTGTAATTCTGAGAGGTACTTCCAATTTGTCCTTCTGTAGCAGTTGTAGCAATGTACAGTCCCACCAACAGTATCCAAGAGTGTTTCCCTTACCATCTGAGTGTGTTTTCAAACTATGAATCTTTGCCAGTTTTTAAGAGAAATGTGTCACCTCAGTATATTTTCTCATTGAGTGAAATTGAATATAATATCTTATTTTAAAAACCTATTTGTATTCTTCTGTAAACGATGTACATTCCATTTGACCATGAATAGGACTACTGGTATTTTCTCTTAATGTTCTCTGAATACCCTTTATATAGTAAATGATCCTTCTGTTGTGATATGTGTTAAAAATATATTTCCCCAAGTATTTCATTTGTCTTCTGTTTTTTAGCCAGTCATAAATATTTTATTTTTATGTGGTCAAACTTACTGACTTGCTTAAAGTTTCAGGATTTTGTGTTATTCTGTGAAATAAATAATAGATTTTCTTCTAGTATTTTTATAGTTTTCTTTTAAATTATATACAAATTTTGATTTTGATATCTCTAGAACTAATTTGTGTGTGAGCTATGAAGTAGAGATCCATTTTTTTTCACCAAATTACACTAATTCTATTTATTCACTGATCAAGTTTTCCCAAAACTGAAATGCCACTTATCATATACTATCAAATTCCTCTACATATTTGGGTACATTTCAAAATTTGACATTGCTCTATTTATATGTGTACCATCTAAATTATTATAGCTTTACTATGTTTTAATATCTGTAAGTCTCATAAGTAAAGGTATGTCAATGTGGAGATACTGTTTTCCTTCTAATATTGGCAGCTGGCCCCATAGCAATTAATTACAATACTGAAAGAGATATGACTGTATTTGCATTTCTAATTTGGGGAGTAGAACAGAGCTGGAGAAGACTAACATGTAGCAATGAGAGGGATTTTAGACTGAGATTGGAGAGTACATTCCTTTCACTCCCCAACCCCAGTGCACACAGACACTCAGCAGATTTACATTCTGCAGCAGACAGGACAGTCTGCCCAGAGGAGTGTGTATGGTGGGAACATGAGGCTGATAGGTTAGGGCTTGACTGTGGAGGACTCCCTTTCCCCCTAGTCTTCTAAAAGTTATGATGTAATAACAGATTTTATAACTCTACTTTCTTAATGACTTAGAGCTTTATTTTATCTTAATTTATAATTTTTGAAAAGACTTCAGTGATAGTCAGATGTAGATTCAAATTCTGACTATGCAACTTACAAGCATAATTTTGGGCATGTCTTTGAGACTCCTTTGCTCAGTTGCAAGGAGGACATAAAAATATTTCTCTTGAAATATTCTGAGGATTAAATAATAAATGTAAAGAACCTGGAGTAAGTACTTACCAGCTAGTGGTCTTTCTGCTGCTTTCCTATGCCATTCTACCAGGGAAGCCAGAGGTCGACCTAGTACAGAGAGTGGCCGCTGATGCTTTCTGAATATGCAGCATTCGGACCTCTACAGAGAGTGTGCCTGGCCTTGGCAATTCTCCCCAGAATCTCCACAGGTTGCACACGTTCTGTACAGACTATTAGACACAGACTAAACATCTGTCCTCTGCTTCCATGTACCTTTCCTTGGCCTTCTCATGTTTACTCTCTCCTCTTCCCCTTGGCTAAAACTTGGCTTTGTAAAAAATTTCCCACATAAAATGCGGGAAATCTTTGTTTTTAACTAAGGCAGGAGATGATTTTGACAACTGAATATCATTATGATATTTATACCACATATAATATTCCTAACATCTGCTTCTTTGTCAGTTTCCCAAAACCTAACTGACTAATAATATGACAGACTGATATAAAATTGACTGTGTTGTTTGGTTTGACGCACAGTTTCACTTTTGAGAGAGCCACTGGAAGATTAGAGCTGAGTATTCACTTTAGTATTAGCATGAACAGAGACTGAATTATGTAACCCAGACAGGACTTGTGTGCCATTCTCTGATGCCAGGCTGGACTAGATTCCCTCATCCTTTGTTCTCACAGCTTCTTGTATTTGCTTCTGGACAGGTAGTGTTGGGTAGGGATTAAATCCTGTTGGCTCTGGAATCTGAGTGCAGGTTCAAAGCCAACTACCACCACAAAGTCATTCTAAATCTATGTAAAATTGCTTATCTATTCTGTGTCTTAGTTTTCTCATCTATAAAATGGGCTTAATAATAGCACTTATGTTGTATTGTTGATGTGAAGTTTGAATGACTTATTAGATAAGAAGTACTTGTACTTGGTACCATTCTAAGTGCTTCTTGTACATTAATTCATTCAATCCTCACAACAACCATGTGAAGCAAGTGCCATTATAACAAGTACTTAATATATTTTTCTATGCTAACAGTTATCACATTGCATTCTAAATGTATGTTTACTTGTGTCTTTACCCCACTAAGCTGTGAGGTATTGTTGGCAGAATATGTGTCTTGTGCATCATTGTTATCACTAGAAGGTAGCTTTGGGCTTGCACATAGTATGTGCTCAATATTTGTTTAAAAGTAATAACAACATGATGGACCTTGAAGGCATTATGCTAAGTCATATGTCAGACAGAGAAAGACAGATACTGTATGGTATCACTTATATGGAGAATCTGAAAAAGCCAAACTTACAAAAATGGGGAGTAGAATGGTGGTTACCAGGGGCTGGGAGTGGGGAAATTCAGGAGTCTTTGTTTTGGGTTACAAACTTACAAAAGTAGAAAAATGAGTTCTGGAGACCTAATGTGCAGCATAGTGATTGTTGTCAACAATACTGTATTATAAATTTCAAAATTGCTAAGAAACTAGGTCTTTATTGTTCTCACCACAAAATGATAATTATGTGATGTGACAGAGATATTAGCTAATGCTATGGTGATGATCATATTGTGATACATAAATGTATCAAATCATTACATTGTATACCTTAAATTTACAAAATGTTATGTCAACTATATCTCAATTTTAAAAAACTTAAAAAAAGAACAAATGGCTAATACTGTGGTTCATTGACTCAGTAAGTGTGTGGGGATTTAGGTAGTATGGTATAAACTGGCGGAAGAAGGTTTCCACAGAGACCAAGCAGATTGTGCACTGAACAAGTGAGGGCTATTGCTCATTGGTGGTATGAAGCGGTGGCTTGAAAAAGACATTTTTAGAGATTATGAAAAAATATTTTTACATGGGTAATTGTTTATTCTTGAGTCAATCTGAATGGTTAAAACCATTTGTCATACTTTAAAGTTGGTGTTTTTTAAAAAGAAGTTATAGTTTGGATAGGACCAATAAATGTGCTGTGTGTAATGTTTCTTTTCTTCTTTTTTAATCATCTAAAATTTGAACTGAGACTTAGGAGAAATGCTAGAATGAGGATGTGTCTAAATGGCCTAACCACACTCTAATAATGGTATTCCTCCCTGTCTGATCTGTTCACTCCCTACATTCAATGGTGAGATGGGAATTGTTCTTGGGACTTCAGAAGGATGTAGGTAGAATTAGGAAGGATAAATGTCTAATTTACTAGCTGTCTGATTTTAGGAAAGTCACCTAACCTCTGTGCATTGGTTTTATCCTCAAAGGGCTGTTGTGAAGTTCAAATGGAATAATAAATGTTAAAATGCTTAGGGAACTGCAGAAGCTATTTGAATGTATGGTTTTATCCTTACTGTGTGTGCATGTGTGGAGGAGGACGCCTTGCCTCCTCTCCCATGTTTGTGCTCTTGCCTGCAGAGAAAGTAGTATCCCAGACCATCTCTCTCTATAGATATGGGAGAAGATTTTCTGATCTAATGTATCCAAAGGCTTGGTCTCTACTTGCTGCCTTGCATTTTCTGCTGTTGTTCAGCCATCACACCCTTGCCTGCTCCAAACTGGCAGGTTGGCTATTTTTGCTCTTAGGCCCTTGTGGATATGTCAGTTGGGTCTGTTTAGCAGTACCTTAGATGCAGTCAAAAGTGAAAAGCCCTTCTTACGCCTACCAGTGCCAGCCACGTGATTCACCCCAGCTATTAGAGAAACCCTGAATTGGGCAATAACTTAACTTGTTTCTTTTCTACAAGTTATTTTGTGTGCAAGCTTCCTCAGTTGGGAATCATGAAGGGAAGGAGGACTGAGTGTTAACATTTAAGAAGCAAAACCCCACTCTCAAAACATCAAATATCATGATCTTGGAAGCGTTATGAGAGGCTAAATGCTATGGAGGTTAAAGGCTCAGTTTCTAGAATCAGAAAGCCTGCATTGAATCTGGGCTTACTTACCCTGTTACTTGGAAATCTATCAGCTTTCTGGCCTGAGTTCCTTCATGGTGAAAAGAGAAGCATGTCTGTACCCACCACATAGGCTTATTGTGCAGATTCTGTGTGATAAGGTGTGCAAAACCCTGACTACAGCAAGTGCCTGGAGGAAGGGGACGATAGCTGCTAAGTAAAATCACTTACTGCGTTTCCAGTCTTGAGGAATATTCATGCAGCATATTTTCACTCAGAAAGATAATTAAATTAAAGATAGCTTTCTCCCAAAGCAGGGCATTGAGCTAGATGTGGATTTTAATATTAACTTTTTCTTTTCAAAGGGTGGAAAAACAATATGATCCCTGCCTGCGTAGAATCAGCACTTCAAGTCATTGGGGCACACCTGGGTGGAACAACTAAATTAGAATTTCAGGGCCAGGAAAGGTTACCAGAGAAAATGGCATCTGATTTGAGCTGCAAAGGGCAATTGAGACTTAGCCAAATATAATTTGGGGATGAAGGGTCCTGGTCAGCAGGTACAATACCCAGAGGAGAGAGAAAGTTGGAATGCTGGAGGATGTGCAAGTTACTTGATATAACTGGGGTCAGGTGAGATAAGGGAGTCACTCTAAATGAGTATCTAGGCATTGGCCAGGGTTAGGTCATATTGGGTCTTGCTAGCAATTATGAGAGTGGGCTTTCTAATGAGGGTGATAGAGAATTACTGAGGTGTTTTTAACAAGGGTGGTGACATGAGAAAGTGTTTTCTTTAGGATAATTTTTCTGACTATAGTGTGAAGAGTAAAAAACAAGAGACAATGAGACCCCTTAGGAAGTTATTGCAATACAGTTGCCAAGAGATGATGATGGCTCACATAAATATGGTGTTCTTAGGAATGGAGAAGAGGAGATGGATTGTAGAGAGAATTCAGAAGTTTAATGTATGTAGCCCTGTGGATTTTGGACATATAGAGTGAGAAAGAGGTGAGACATTCAGATATAAGCAATTGAGTGGTATAGGTAAGAGGAAACGAGCATGTTTTGTGGGAAAAAAATAAATTCAGTTTTGAACATGGTCTATTAAAGCAAAGTGAAAGCCAGGAAATACTAACACAGAAATCAAGAGATGATGGCTGTTCTAGAAGAAAGCAATGGTCAACAGTTTAAATGCTGCCAACAAATAAAGAAGAAATAATTATGAAAAGTCTACCAGGGAGATCCAGGTTTCAGTTAGAAAATATGGTAGAATTATTAAATAGGTTCATGTGTAAAACTGTGAGGTTTCCCTGAAGAAGTATTTCTGGGGTGGAAATTTGGGAGGGAGAGGAGCAGTAGAAAAAGGGTATATGGAAAGTAGAATAGCAACATCAATAATATTTAGGGAGTGCTTACTACATACCTTGGAAAGTGGTTTATAGATATTACTGAATTTCACACTCAAATTATCCCAAAATTGGCACTTTTATAGGGCCCCTTTAAAAGATGAGACAACTGAGGTTCTGAGAAATTAAAAGAATTTACCCAACTTACATAGCTAGAAGTGACACCCAGGGTTTGAATACAGACATACATGGCTAGGAATCCTGCTCCCAACCACCAGCTTTGCTGCTGCCTTTGTATCATGTATAAAACACTGTGAAGAGCAGAATATAGGACATAAGAGATGACCGTGAAGACTTCGGTCTTTGAGAATTTGACCATATGAATTGTATTATTTGGAATCTCTTGCTGGTTGCCTTCTGGAAGTTGAGTGGGCACAAGAAGTTGGAAATCAGTCTCCCTGTCTTAACATCCTACATCTGACAAGAGCTGTGTCCCTTTGGGTAGCTCATCCTCATTTAGGGCTCTGGTCCTCACTGAGTACTGGTGGAAGCCTTTTACTCTCTTTGTCCCTTTAGCCATTGTGAAGGTAACTGCTTTTAGCTGTTACTGGCGTCTTAGCACCTCACCATCCCTTGTTTATTCCCTTAATTCTGCCCACATCTTTCTAAGTAGTTTTAATAGTCTCCCCATTTGAAAATCTGGAAATGAATTATGTCTCCTGCAGTGACCCTGCATGATAGGCATAGTAGCCAAGTGGAAATGGGGACATGAGGACTGAAAGATTTAGCTGGGAGCAAAGCCTATACACTCCATCACCATAAATAATACTGATGAAAGTTGTAACACTCACAACTGTTGGCACTTTATGAATTGTAAAGTGCTTTCACACAAGTTGTATCGTTTGAGTCAAGGAATAATCCCAAATAGTAGGTGGTATTATTTTTATTTTAGATGAGCAAATTGAGGTTTGAGAAGTTAATTTGCTGAAAGTCTCCCAGTTGACAGAGCTGAGCCTTCAAACCCAGGCCTCCTGAGACCAAGACCAGCATTCTGCCTATTGCACCTTGCCTGCTTCCCATTACTGAGATGGCAGGAAGCCTTTTCTGTATAAAGCCTACTGCAGTGGGCAAGCAAGAACATCTAAATCATGTCAGGAATCCCCAAGGACTCAATGCATTTCACACATAGCTGGATTCACATGAAACAAAACTTCCCTCCACTCCTGGGACCTGTCTCACTGTGTATAGGTTGAAGAAGACTAATAAAGCATGCCAACTTTATGAACAATATCAACATAGAGTGGGAGCTAATAAAAAGTCTCTGGGGGCTGAAAATAACTGGATAAAGTATTAAGAACACCCCTCAATGTCAAGAAATCATGATAATGATTTCATTGAACCTATTCCTTGGGCCTTCAGCCCTTTTCCAATATATTGGACCTTTCCCATATGAACATTGCTTATTTCTCATGATCCACCCTGGCTGACTATAGGTTTAGATTCAGTAAGCCTCTTCTGAGGTCCTACTCTGTGCCAGATCTTTGTAAATGCATATCTCATTTTAATTCCTCTAGCAGCCTAGAGGTGATGTGTCTTTGCTCAAGGCCATAGTGCTGGCAAGTGAGAAGGAGCAGTAAAACCCAGGCTAACTGGTTCTTTTCAGAGTACAAGTCCCTCGATTCTGCTGCCACAAGTTAGGAAGCAGTTCCTGCAATTTCTTCCTCTTTCTTTTTCTTTTTTATATACTTTTATTTTTTTAATTTTGATTGTTCAAGTACAGTTTTCTGCCTTTTACTCCCATCCCAGCCCACCACCCCCAGCCCTCCCCACCTCCCTCCTGTTCCCCCACCTTGTTTCCGTTCATGTGTCCCCCATACTTGTTCCTGCAAACCCTTTCCCTTTTCCCCTGAAATTCCCTCCTCTCTCCCCTCTTTTGTGGAAGACAAAAAAGAAGGAACCTGAACTTCTTTCTTGGATTATCAGGAAGTAGTCCTGAAAAATCTCCCCACTAAAAGGCACCACTGATGGGCTATGTTCTAGTCCAGTGCTCCAGTCTGAGAAGACTGTCTTCCACATTGTGAACACATGGAGATGTGGAAGAGAGTGGCAATTTCCAAGAGGGCATGGAAGCTCTGTACCATTTCCTCATACTGGTTCTATACAGCTCTTCCATCTGGCTGTCCTGAATTATATCCTTTTATAATAAACTGGTAATCTAGTAAGTAAAATGTTCCCCTGAGTTCTGTGAGCTGCCCTAGCAAATTAATAAAATCTTAAAATGGGGTTGTAGGAACCTCCGATTTATAGCCTATCAGTCAGAAGTACAGGAAAAAACCTAGCCTTGCAATAGCCATCTGAAGTGGAGGGCTGTCTTGTACAACTGAGCTCTTT
The DNA here is from genome assembly GCA_028533065.1 of Trachops cirrhosus. Taxonomy (NCBI): domain Eukaryota; kingdom Metazoa; phylum Chordata; class Mammalia; order Chiroptera; family Phyllostomidae; genus Trachops; species Trachops cirrhosus. The sequence continues at coordinate 39,243,935 of CM052542.1, read as the reverse complement.
GTACATGTGGAATCTGATGCTTTCTCCAAGTAAATAGTGTCAGAATTCAGGAGAATTGAGTTGAATTCTTAAACACCGTTCTGGTGTCTGAGAATTGCTTGTTTGTGTGAGGAAGACTCCACATACACATTGGAATTGGGTCCAGGAGCCAAAGATAACCAGTCTCAGGGTTTACATCCTGCTTAATAACTAATGGTTAATCTAGACAGTTATTCTTGATGGCAGTCTTCAATCCTCAAGTGGAAAAATAAGAGTTTGAGTTAGGCAGTGGCAATGGAGATGCAGAGAAGGGAACTGTTGAATAAACTCCTAGATGTTTAGCATAGATACTGTAAAAATTATTTTATAACCCACTTACAATTTTCCTCCATCCACACTGAGTTACAGTTCCACCAAACTGCTCAAGTTCCTTGAATACACCATACTTTCATGCCTCTGGTTTTCATGCAGTGAACTTTCTTTGGAAAAACCCTGTGTTAGGACCCAATTCAAAATTTATCTTCTCTTATAGCTTTCCCTGATCCCCTCCCCTCATCCCTAATATTCTAGAACTGATTACTACTTTTCTGTACTACATAAGTAATGGCTTCTTACCTGTACTGCAGGGTTTACCACCTTCTAGAAAGCAAGCTATGTGCAATCCTGACACTGATAAACTCTCCTCAGGAGAGATGGCTATTCCAAAGTGTGCACTCAGTGGAAGTTAATGCCTGAAAAAGAGATTGAGTTCTCATTCTATATGTTGAAGATTCTAGGATTTGAGCATTTTCAGATCCTCACAAAGCATTCCAGACTGTGGCTACAGCACAGCAATTTATATCTTGCTCTCAGATAGGACCAAATGTTGGCTGAATGCCTAACAATATAGTGGACATAAATTAACAGTGAAGCAATTTACAATCTGTCATGTCTTATTGCTTAATGAATTTGTCAAAAATCATATTACTCTGAAAATTATGGCAAGTAGGGTCCATGGGGCTTATGTCTTTAAGAGCAAGATTGTTCTAGCCTCACTCAAGCAAGACGACCTCACAATTTTCCTCTTTTTAATGTAAACACCAGAATCTCTGAGCACTTCTGTTTGTTTATCAAATCTCTGTTGACTTTCACTTTGTATTAAGACTACCAGGAATGACCTTGGCCAATTTGCAAATCCCCAGCCCCAGTCTACCTGCTATCAGAGCCAAATAGGATCTAGGAGTCTCTCTTAAACTCCTGATTCTATTCTAATATGATGTCATCCATTTCTGGCTTATGCTCACCCCAGACTTTATTATTTGTTTTTCAAATAAAGCCAAAACCTTGTCCTCTATTATGAGGTCACCAAGCAGAACTTCCTTTTAGCTCTACCCTAACTTCTTCCCCAAGTTTCTTTCTCTTAGTCTCATCCTCTTTTCTCATCCCTGTCCTCTGCAGACCTCTCCCAACCATTGTCTCCCTTTGTTTCTCAGGATAGGAGTCTCCTTTGAGTGATGTTATTCTACAGTGTAAAGAATCAGATAGACTTGGGTTTCTCTAGGCATTACTTTCTTTATTTGTAAAATGGGAATAATAACAGCCAACTCATTGGGCCAATGTAAGAATTAGAGTGCTTGGCATCCAATCATCCATCCATCCATCCATCCATCCTCCATTCAAAACTCATTCATTTATTTTATAAATATTAGTTGAGTACCTAAAATGGGTCAGGCCTAATGCTTGGTATTTAGGATACACAGTTGAATTCTAGACTCTACCCTCAAGGATCTTAGTGTTTACTAGGAGGATGGACAAATTACAAGATAACTAAAAACTAATGTGGGAAGTTTAGTGATTGAGACATACTCAGAGAAGACGACAGTTTCATTGGGCTCCTAGGAAGTGTGTGGAGGGCTGCCAGAGCTCTGTTCTGCTGGAGAGGGCTGCCCTGAGGTTTGAAGCCACAGTTAATACCCCAAAATGATGATGGCTCTGCTGGTGGGAGAAACAACACTGACAATATTAGTCTTGGTTATTATCATCTTTATCAATTCCTCTCTCTTTCTCTCTGCTTCTCTTTCAGTTTCTTTCTGCATGCCTCTCTCTGTTTTTTATTTTATATCTCTGCACTTCTCCTTTCACACCCTGTGTATCTTATAATTCTTTTGGGAGCATGTAACTATGGATTAACTCATGGCTGATTAAAACACAATCAGATCTTCTTATTACATGTTTTTCCTGAGGAAAAATTGCTCCAATGGCACCTGAACATATGGAAGAGCCATGGCTGGGTTGCAAACCAGTGGGGGTTGCCCCATGGAGGTAGCAGATGCCCCGGGGCAGCTCCCTGGCTCATCCTGTGATCTGTCTGGTCGGCCAAATGGAAGGAGGCCAGCCACCTAACAGTTAACAGTGATTTTCTTTTTCCCCATTTCATTTCAATCTCTTTGTTCCATGCAACCAAAGAGCTAATGGCTGGCGAATTTATTATGACCCATTGTTTGGCTTGTGGAATAAACCAATTCTTCCCCTTTCTGTGTTCTGACTCCCCCCTTTGTCTGCAATTTTATTTTACGGTTCTTTTTGTACACATCCAACACATGCTGAGGTTATTGAAAAGCACAAATTACACAGAATTCAATTTGCATATCTATTGAGGGTCCAATCCCAGAGTCCTTAGTCAGGCAAAATGCCCATTGACTCTTACCTTCCTTACTGTGCTCCTTCTTGGCACCAAAATCTACAGGATGCCCCTCTGCTGCTTCTAGCTGATCTGGCAAATGGCTCCTCAAAAGGTTTAAACAGAGTCACGCCATACAGGACAATGAATTGGGCTTTTGTAAAATTCTAACAAAGTCTCTCAGGGTATCTAACTGGACAAGGTGGAGAAGGAAAGGCCAGATGACAGTAAAGTCGGGTCAATTTGGTACTGATGTGGCTTAAAAAGTACAGGTGTTGGAGTCACATAAGGTTATATGTGAATCCCTTAAAAAATTAAACTTCTTATTTTGAGGTATCTGTGGGTTCACATGCAGTTGTAAGAAATAATACAGAGAGATCTCATGTACTCTGCAAACCTCTCCCAGCCATTGTCTCCCTCTGTTTCTCAGGATATGAGTCTCTTTTGAATGATGTTATTCTACAGTGTAAATTATGAACCCAGTTTCTCCCATCATTTGGTTTTTGATCCTGATCAGTAATATAATCAAGCTAAGTCTCATTTTCTTCATCTATAAAATGGGAGTAATAATAGTACATACTATATTAGATTGCTCTGGTCATTTGAGATAACATCTGTGAGATATCCCAGCACAGTACTTGCACGTAACCTGAACTTAGAACCAAGTAATGGTAGCCAAGAAAATTCTGATTAGTGGAGGAATATTAAGCTGGAGAGAGTTTCTAGCAATATATTCATAGTTCATGAAAAATAGCACATTAAAAAATTTGATATAAAATGATGTAGAAAAATTTTAGAATGTGGAATATAAAAGAAATTAAAATAACTATAATACTAACACCCAGTTAATATTGGTAACATTTTGTTCTACATCCCCCCCTCATAGTTATATTTTCAATAACAAATAATTAGATCATACCTCTCATACTCTCTTGCAACCATTATAAAATGTAGCAGCTAATTTAGGGTCACACTGTACTGTGGAGTAAGAAGTACCATTTATTTTTTGGGGGTGGCCAATGTTTTGTTCCTGAGCAATAGGTTTCTTTCTTTTCTTCTCCTTCTCCTTCACCTCCTCCTTCAATTCTTCTCTCTTCTCTTCTCTTTCCCTCTTTTTCTACTTAGAAAGAAATCTGTATTAAAAATTGTAGTAAACAAATCTTTGTGTCCACCTATGGTTATTTCCTCAGAGCCCATTTCTAGGAGTAAACACTTATGGCTCAAAGGCTCTGCACTTTTTATGGGTTTCAGTGCATATTACCAATATGCACATTATTACCAATTACTTAGATCAGTGAGTGAGTCTATAGTCAAGCTGCATATCAAAATCACCCTGGGAGATTTGTAAACCTGTGTCCCTAGGCTTGACCTCTGGAGATTTTTATTTGAGGGATGTAGCACTTTTAAGATGCTCCCAGGGGGTTCCCATCTACATATCTGATTGGGTGCCCCTCACTGAGAGGAAGACAGAGGTAAAAAGTCAACAACATTTTCCAATGACATGGACCCAGAAAGAAGTATGTATTAATTAATTGGGTGGTAATATCAGTTTCCCCAAAGATGTCTATATGTTGGGGGTAATGGAGGAATGGGTTGAGGGAACTTAATGTGTATAGAACACCTGTGAGCTCCACTGTACTTCAATAGTACATAGATTATTTTAATGTACACAGTAAACCAGACAGGAATGTGTTCTCCTATTTTACAGATGAGGAGCTTGAAACTCAGGTATTTAACTGACTTACCCAAGACCATCATTTGCAGAGCCAGGTTTTGAATTCAAGTCTTCTTACCTGCAACACCTACACTTTTTTTTAACACTACAAATTTGCCTTGGTGAATTCAAGAGGGATTGAAGCAAAATTATGAACCTGGACTCTTAAGTCCAAGTGCTCATAGAACACCATTAGGGAATGTACTTTTCCTAAAGCATCCGTGAGAAAGAATTAAAGCAGCGTTCTCAAAGTGTAGACCAAAATCCAAAACTCCAAAGTACAGTCCAGAAATGATTAACACTAGAATTACTGGGGTGCAGGGATTATTGAAGTTCAGATACTTGAGCTCCACCATAGCTCTACTGAATTAGGATCTCTATGTTGGGACCCAGAAATCTGGAATTGTAACACCCAGGTGAGCCTTAGATGCAATAGTTCAGTTTTAATTAGCCTTGGGTTTAATATAGGGGGGTAGCAGAAGTAGGTTTACAATTGTGAGTATGAGAAACACAGAGTTTATTCTTGTATTATTTTTGTTAATTATTGTATCATTTTCTTCTTTTAGAGGGAGGAGCCATGTAGATCTTTATTTCTTTTTTTATTTAATTGTTGTTCAAGTACAGTTTTCTGTCTTTTACTCCCATCCCAGCCAATCCCCCCAGAGCTCCCCATCTCCCTCCCATTTCCACGCCCCCTAGTTTTTGTCCATGTGTCCTTTATACTTGTTCCTGTAAATCTCTCCCCTTTTCCCCTGAAATCCCCTCCCCTCTCCCCTCTGGTCAGCCTGTTCTCTATTTCAGTGTCTTTGGTTATATTTTGCCTGTTTGTTTGTTTTGTTGTTTAGGTTTCTTTTAAAGGTGAGATCATATGGTATTTGTATCATTTTCCACAAGAACAACTATTAACCCACTTTTGCCCACCCCTGTAAAATGACAGGATAATATTTCTGCAAAGACAAAGAAATCTTAATGTGAGCCAAATTTACCTTGATTAAGGAGCAAACACACATGCCCTGTGGGAGTCAACTTTGAGCAACTTATTTTAAAGATGTTTAAAATTTGCAGTGCGCACAGAGAAGTCACCAGCATGGTTCATGAAGTTGATGCAGCTGAAGAAACTGTGACCATTTAGCTTGGAATAGAGAAAATTTGTGTACTAAATAGTGTTGCTACCATCCAGTTTTAGTTAAGGGATGATATTTGCAATTTAGTATAAACCGGAACTCAGCTTGTAGGAATGCCAGAGTTAGACATTAAACTCAAAAAGCAAATAGATTTCTGCTTTTAATGATTATGCTAGACTAATTTCTATATGTTTACTACATGAACTAGTCAATAAATAGGCTTGTGGATATTACTATTTTTTTTCTTGGATCTAGTGGAGTTCTGCTTCCAGGATGCAATTTATTTTCTTCATAGTAATGAAGTATATTGACATTTTATTTAAAGACAGGAATTCCAGGTCCCTCACAGCTGGTAATGTCAATATTTATAAGGATGAAATGAATCTTTCCACATTTGGTTGGTGTGTAGACTGAAATCTAAAAATCAACTAAGAACAAGGAATACTCATGGAATTGAAATGTCATGGATCCCAGCCAATCCTGAAGTGCCTTGAATTGGTGGCTTTCTCTCCCCTGCCCTACCTCCCTCTTAGCCCCATGAACCTTACTAAAAGGACCTCTGGCAGATAAGCAATTATACCTGTTCTGAATGGCCTTAGTGTTGACTTGGACCTGGGATGAATGCAGATGGCATACGCTACAGCAGCTCTGCAAGTTAATATTTTGATTATCACCCTAACTTAAGACCAAAGGGCAATAAACTTCATGATCACTGCTTAACACAAGGAAGAGATTCTTAAAAGTTGAAGATGACCTGAACTGCTTCTTGCAGTAGCTATTTTCCTGTCAGTGGGGATGTCAAGTTCTTTGGATAAGTTCTTGCAGATGCTATAAAAAAGATTTGGATATCAAGTGAGGGCATAGACAAGATTTGTGATTTTTGGACTATTTATCTATTTATTAATAGTGGCAGAAATGTTCTTGAATAGAGATCTTAGGTGGAGGCTCAATCCCTGAAAGAGGTAGAAGAGATACCACACTGGCATGTCAGGGCTTCCTTCTCACCCTCCCCTGCAGACCAAAGCAGTGCGGCTGGAAAGCCTAGTACTGGGGAGCTTATGTTCTGTTTAGCTCAGTAGTGGGTAGAGGAGACTTTCATCTCTGACACATCTGTGGAAATCTTTCTCTAGCAGGAGGAAGTTCTGTCATTGTAACACAGGACTAATGGCAGCTCCCCTACACTGTTGCAGGAGACTGAAGATTTTGTCGGGCTGTATTCACTCTATGCTTGTTAGTTAAATAATTTTATGGTGCCAGAGAAGGGCTCTGACAATGGTCCCATGTTCATTCCCTCCTTTCCCAATAATGTCAGTCTGAGAGAATAGACAGGATCTGAGCTTCAGCACTAGGGAAGCTGGGTTTGGCCCCAGATTTGTAATTAACCAGGTGCCTAAGGCAGGACCCCGCTATCTTTCTGTTGTGTTTCTTCTGCCAAATAGTGATCATTGTGGCTGCTCTGCTTCATCATGTTGTTGCCAAGAGGGCCAAATGAAAAAAAGACAATGAAAATGGTCTCATTATAAAACATTATACAAAGTTGAGTATTAATACAATACATATATTTAAACACCTATATTGTTTGAAAACTGAGAAAAATATTGTGCATTAACCTAAGCTCAATAATAAAAGAACAGATTTTGATAAAGTAAAAAGAACTGAAACAAAATTACTATAAAAATAAGTGCTTGTTTCTTTACACAAGTCTTACTCCTACCTTAGAAGGTTATGGTAAAGAGTGGGTATGTGTGTAAGAAGGAACCATCAATCTGCCACACTTGGTTTAAATGCATTGATTATTATATTCCTACCAGAATCCTTAAGGAGCAGCTATTTCAAGCCCCCTATTTTACAGCTGAGGAAACTGAGGTCCAGAAAAGTGTTAGTGTTCTGTCCATAGCCATGATTGGCGGCCCCACATGAAGGGAATGGTTTACATGAGGCAGTGGTGAGGGAAGGGGATTGTATTCATTGGTAGAAAAAGGAACACAATTTAGGTTTGATGGAGAGTCAGGGAGAGTCTGAGGAGCAAAGAAGTTGTCTGATAAACAACCACGGGTCTAGGATGACCTTGCAGCAAAATTGGTCCTGTCCCATGTGCATTTATGGAGTTACTATTCTAAGTACACACTCTACTAGTCATCAGAGACCAAGCAATAACATATGATTCCTGCTGTTATAATACTGCTCAATACTTGAATAAACAATTTACATTTACACTTTTTTTGCTGTAGCTTTTCTTCCTTCCCATCTTCTTTTCTTTCCTCAATTCTCCTACAAAAACACTGCCAAGATAGAGTTCATGATAGCCTTCCTCTTCTCCTTCATTCCCTCTCACCTGTTGCCTTCCTCTTAATAACAATTTTTTACATTTACTATGTGCCAGACTTGTGCTACACACTATGCAGACCATCTAATTTAGTTTTTATAACAACACGATGTAATGTTTTATTACTCCATTTAAAAAAATAGATCTGGGATGTTAAGTAATTTGTTCAAAATAGCCTGTCATGGTCAGTAAATGTCTGAGCTGGCTTTCAAGCCTGAGTATTTGGACTTTAAGTACATCACATGTAACATTATGTAATAGCTGCCTCTATTCAGCATGCATATATGCTGACATTGATCATCACTTTGGTAGATGTTAAGAATAAAAGGCTAACAGCTTTTAGAAGTCATATTTTAAGAAAGTTGATGGTATATATATATATAATTCTTATATATATACACATATATATTTGAGAATTATAAGTAAAGGTCGTATGTCTTGAAATTATCTTGTAGGCAAAAGTAGGAATGGCTACTTACATGCTATTATTATTAAGAGACTGTAGACTTAGAAAAATTGTATTTTAGTCATGACTTTGACATTTAATTGATATGTGACCTTGGAAATTTTATTTAATTTTGATAATCCTCATTGGTATAATGGGAATAATAATAGTGTCAAACATAGGGCAATTCTAGGCATTTGAAGCACAGCATAATATATAGTGTATAGTAAGTGCAAACTATACTTTTTGTTATTATTATTGTTATGACTATGATTTAGTCTTTAATGTTTTTCAGGTACTCTCAGGGGTCTTGTAGAGGATGCCATTGTTCTTCATTTTTTCATACTCAGTAAATGTAGAATGGATGAGAATTTGATATTTTTCAACACTGTTGGAAGTGAATGTCTTTTTCCTATACCTTGTCTTATGCACGTTCTTAATCTCTCTCTGTTATGGAGTTGCTCCATCCCAAGAGACATGTCAAGACTTTATGAAAAAATTAGGTAATAATAACCAGGGATGCTCTGTTTTCTTTTCCTCTTGGGAAAAACCAGGGCCACTCTCCTGCAATTAATTTCTCTCCTGCTTAGTCACACTGTGGGTGCCACCTGAACACACCTCCCCTGGCTAACCATGCTGTAACTCAGCCTCAGGTGCCGGATTTTTGTTTCCAGTGCTAGGAAAGCCATTTTGGTTCTCATGCTAGCATGCATCCTCCAAAATATCAGTACAGACACTAAAGTTGACCTTTTGACCTTTATCTGACATTCTTGCTTATATTTCAATGTGTTCAGTACTCAGGAAAACAAGCAATTTTCAATTGGTAATAATTTACTGAACAAGTCTTACTTCTATTGCAAGAAGTTGGTAAGTTTAGGTTGAGAGGGCATACAGTTATGTGGGAAAGGTAGGACTTGTCCATGAAAAGCTCCTGGCCTCAGATGACAACAAGAATGGGTGGTTAAGCCAGGGAAAGACAAAGAGTGGAATCGATATTGGCTGGGTGAGAGGTAGCTCCTGACACAATGTGTGGAACAATGGATAAGACTGGGTCATTGAAAAATAAATGGCAGACTTTCCAGGGAGGTAGAGAAACAGTACTAGCATCAAGAAATGGTAGGACTCTGAAATTGGAGAGACTTTGATTCCCACCCAAATTGAATGTGGACTTGGAATGGTGGCGGAGTTCTCAGTTTTGCCATTTATTCACTGAATGAATTTGGACAATTGAATTCCTCTCTCTGAACTATGATTTCATCATTCTTAAATCAAGAACAAAAATTTTGCCTTTGCATGGCAGTTGTGAGATCTTAATGAGACAATGAATAGAAAGTGTATAAAACCCAATGACTGGTAGGTACATTAGTAAAAACTCAAAACTGAAGTGCATATAAATCAAGAGACTTGCCTGCAATCATTGAGGGTTGTCTTTGCTTTCCATAAAATCATGTCAGAATTTCTTGAGCTCTGAAAACAAAATATCCCAATTTTAAATGAATTGGGTATTATTCAGTAGACTAGAGGTCAACTTTTAATGTGTAGTTGCAAAAAATTTTTGCAGACACTAATCTCCACTGCAACAATGGTATTTTAAAATCCTTCATTAAAAATACATATCATACATAGTTATAATAGAGTTATACAAAGGATAAGCAATTGCATAACTACCCTGGGCTGAGAGCAGCTAAGGTTCACAAAGATACCAATTTCATTTTCTTCTTTTCTTTACAAATAGGAGGGAGGGTTTTTTTTTGTTTTATGTAGATTTCTAAGGGAAAAAATCAATCCATGCCTCATTATTTTTCATTCTTACCAATTCAGAATTTGTGATAACTAATGGCTTGAGCTTGGGTACAGGTATCATTAACAGGATAAAGAAAAGGCTTCATTAGACTACAAAATTGTAAAGATGGTTTGATTTTAGTTGCAATTTTTTTGAACTTTGGTCTTCCTTTAATTATTCATTTTCACTAAATTTTTAATAAAATGCCCTGGCTGGTGTGACTTAGTGGATTGAGCTCTGGCCTGTGAACCAAAGGGTCACTGGTTCACTTCTTATTCAGGGCACATGCCTGGGTTGCAGGCCAGGTCCCCAGCAGGGGGCATGTGAGATGCAACCACACATTGAGGTGTCTCTCTCTTTCTTTTTCCCTCTCTTCCCCTCTCTCAATAAATAAAATTAAAATCTTTAAAAAAGAAGAAATTTAAATACAGAAATAACATGACCAAATTACATTTCTGATGTTTTGTACCAGTTATTACATGTAGGTTTTAAATATTAAATAACACAATTTTTAAGGAGGACTTAGTTATCAAATCTTGCTAGAAGTTTCATCTCCCTCAGTTTTTCATAGTTTTCTCTCAAAGTCCTATTTCCTGTCAGCAACTCAATTGTGTATTATTTTTGTGTTTTTTGGAATACTTTAAACATGGCCATTGGTTGAAAATAACTGTGTCCTTAGACAACAGCTAGTTCACAACTAGCAGAATAACAAACATTTCATAAGAAATGAGGAACAGTCCTTAACATACAGTCAGAACCAGATGTGCAACTTGAAGAGCATGCCCTGCCATTTCACATGGGCCACACCAGTGACAGTCTGGGTCACCCACTTGGTGACCATTGCCATCTGTACACAGATGACTTCCAAATCTAGGTATCCTGCCTAGAAATCTCTTCTCTGCTCTAAACTTACTTTCCCAGCTCCTTGCTGGGCTTTTTCCACCATGATGTCACAAGTGGCTTGATTAATGGGCTCCTAAACAAACTTGGTTCTTTTCCCCAAAATCTGCTCTTTCTTCTGTTAGGAAGTAAATGGCATGACCATCTATTCAGTAGTCAACCAAACCAGAGTTATGCTTGACGGCATGACATTAGTGGTATTAGTATTAGTGGTTAAGAACATAGACTCAAGTGTAGCTGTGATAGGGTAGGTAAGTAACTTAACCTCTCTGCATCATGTGTAGTATCATCATAATGTAAGGATGATAAAAGTTCTAACTTCATAGGTTTGGTGTGTTGATTAAATGAGTTAATTTTCTAAGTGCTTAGAACAGTGCTTAGCACATAGTAACTGCTATGCAAATGTTTGTTGAATAAATAAATCACATGTAACATTCCTGGAAAGGCTATTAAATTCACACATTCCTTTTCATCTCCATGGAGGCTGACTTAGTTCTGATTCTAATGCCTCTGGAACATATAGTGATCTTTATTTTCTCGATGAGCTCCTGCCTTCAGTCTTGTACTCCTCCAGTTTACACCCTATGACGTTTACTGCATGCAAAGCTGATCTGTTGCTGCTCCCTTGTCTACAACTTTAAGTGACTCTTTTTTGTCTTACATAGGTTAACTTGGCTCTACACAGTCTGGCTCTGCCTGCACTTCCAGTAACCACTCTCTTTTCTCATCATTCCTTGTTTGAAGCTGTTCCCCTAAGCCTGTCTTCATTTGCTCTGTTCCTCGTTGGTAGGAAGCCTCTCTCTACCTTATTTACCTTTGAACCTAGCTTAAACATTACACACACACACTCTCTCTCTCTCTCTGAAGATTCCTTGACTCTTTCACTAGAAATAGTTCCTTCTCCTATGCTTTCCCTGTGTAAATGGTTATCATTGCATTTATTTATTTGCACATCTGTCACCCCAACCAAAATGTGAGCTCCTGAGGCATGAAATATTTCTCTTTGTCTCTGTTTCTCTATCTTTATTTCTCTCTCACACATTTAATTTTAATTAACATTTTTTATTCCATTATCTTCTATAATGTCTCACAAAGGGTAAATGCTCAATCAGTATGTATTGAGTGAACAAAAAAATAAGCCAAATCATATCTTATTGACCATTTAAGTCAACCCCAATCTTATATGAGGAAACAGAACTCAGAAATGTTAGTTAACTTGCTCTAGTTTACCCAGCCAGGTAGTGTTAGAATCTAGACTAAAAGCAACTTTCCAGAATTTCCATTACTATGTAGTTTCAATTATTAAGATACTTCTGGATCAATTATACAAATTTAAATTCTACTGTGAGGAAGCAAAAGGCTTTCCATTCATTAATAAATCCCCATTAGAAACACCTTTACTGATACCCTGGATTCAGACCCTGTGTTCAGGAATTTTACCCAAATCTCCCAATAATTAAGGGATTCTAGGGCAAGAGTGTGATTTGCCTAATTCTTCAGGCACTGGAAGTGACTTTTACTCTTCAGGATTTTAATTGGGGTTGGGGTCAGGGTGCAGGCTATTTTTTGAAATTTAAGTATGGGAAATCTTTTAAGAAGAATTATTTTGCCCTTGAGAAACTGTCTCTGTGTGTGTGTATGTGTGTGGTGAGTTATGAACAACGGGGTGATAAGTTACTTGAGAGAATGATTCAGAGGTGAGAAGTTGGGCATGCTCTGAGTTTTGCATTCCAGCTGAAAAGTCATGAGAAAAGGGTAAGGTCAACCCTGAATTCTGCCAAGTTTTGCCTTCAGTGCTGCAGAATGAAATGAGGTAATGTACTTTATGAACTGTGAAGAGCTATAGAAATGGGAGGCATTTTTAGAATCATTGATTTATGGAAAGGAAGGCCTTTAGGGATGATGTAGCCCTCCCACTTCCTCATTTCACAGAGGGGAAGTGACTCACCCAAGGTCACAGCTAGAAGGGAGCAGAGTTGGGTCCTGCACCCTCTCAACTCCATAGCTTAACCTCCCTCCACAGGCACTCTGCAATCTCACCAACTACAGTGGCACCTGAGTGGGCTGGACTCTCCCCTATTCTGTGCTTTTGCAAATATTGTTCTCTATGCAGGGATATTTTTCATTCCATGGCTCCCTAGGGTGCCTCCTCTTCCTATGAGATTTGGCTTCACCTGTCACATCTCAAGCCTCTCAGTTGCATTCCGGTGCTTGGACACAATACAAAACATGTGGAAAAACACAGCCTTTCTCTTAGAGAAATGTATAATGATCATTTTCATTTTAAAGGGGGCCACTTGAGTACAAGTTTTCACCCACAGTTGTGACTCCAACTGAAGACGTTTTTGGTGGCAGGAGATGGGATTGGGACACAGAGAAGTTTCTCTCAGACACGTGCTCCTTCTGGTTCTCAGCAGATCACACCTCAGAGGCCACCAATATTTAAAGTCAGGGATTTATAAGAAGCCGTTATCTTGGGACCCTGGAACAGCCTGAAATATCTGTCAGAAAAATGTTTGCTTTTTCTCAGAGAGAGGTGTAGTTATAGAAAGGCAGATTTTGAATTGTCCAAAGAAGCCCTTCCTATCAGTGAGGGCCAAAAAGCCATAGAAGGGTGTGCATCCCTGAGGAGGTGGGGGTCTCCATGTCCTTGGTGGGGGTGTTCAAACAGAGTGGTCAGCATCATGCAGTGCTGAGCCACATGACCTCTAAGCTTCCATCTGGCTTTAAGGTCTTGGATTCAATCGTAGAGTTTCTTACCCACCTGTGGTATAGCAGTTTTGAGTCCTGATCTCACAAAGTGAAGAAGGGTTTTTTTTCTGATGGACCTTTAAAGGTGTGTTATTTCATTTTTTTATTTTTTTTTATTTTTATTTTTTTTTTTTTAAATATATTTTATTGGTTATGCTATTACAGTTGTCCTATTATCCCCCTTCATTCCCCTCCACCCTGAATACCCTCTCCCACCCACATCACCCCGCTTTACTTCAGTCCATGTGTCATA
>CM052542.1:39182800-39229501 GCA_028533065.1 Trachops cirrhosus | reverse complement strand
CACCCGGCCGAACTCCGCCCCTCCTACCGGTCTGGATGAAAGTGTCTATTTTTAAATCCTTGGTTGTCCGACTTCCATAAACTTCAATTTTCTGTCAGTTCTGGTTGTTATTTTGTTTCTATATCTTTGTTGTCCCTATCTTGGTTGTGCGAGGAGGCACAGTGCGTCTACCTATGCCTCCATCTTGGCCGGAAGTCTATTTCATTTTTTTAGAGAAATACATTATTTTTATTGTTGTTCAGTTACAGTTGTTCCGCCTTTTCTCCCATTGCTCTCCCCTATCCTGCCCCCTCACTCCCATAGTCAATGTTATTTTAATCAATATTGGAATGACCAAATGAAGCTTTATTGAAATGTTTTTTAAAAGGCATAATTATAACTTAAGTGTGTGTGTGTGTGTGTGAGCATGGAGAGAGCAGCAATATGGATATATCATTGAATTTTTTCTTACCTCCCTCAGCTTTCTATCCACTGGTAATTCTGTGGAAACCTAGTTAACACATAGAGGATCCAGCACAAATAATACCCTTTTCTATTACAAAATCTTTTATTACAAAATCATAAGCAAGTACCACATTCAAGCACACCATATAACATTTTAGGTGAAATGTTCAAATTAAAACTATAAATTATTATATCCATATTATTACCTACCAACCACACTCAAGCAGGCCTTACTTCTGCTGGACTCTGTATATGTTGAGCACATACTCTGTATCCCAGTTTTTGAGCTAGATTTTGGGAGCACAGGTTAAAAGATGATAAAAGTTGGTCACTCTTCTCAATTTGCTCAGGTTGTGAAGGAAGAGAGAAAAAGGAGAGCATCCCACCTCTCACTTAAGCTTTAACTGGTTTAGTTTCTCTCTTTCTTTCTTTCTTTCTTTCTTTCTTTCTTTCTTTCTTTCTTTCTTTCCTTCCTTCCTTCCTTCCTTCCTTCCTTCCTTCCTTCCTTCCTTCCTTCCTTCCTTCCTTCTTTCTTTCTTTCTTTCTTTCTTTCCTTTTACTTTTTTTATTGACGTTTGAATACAGTTGTCTTCATTTTCCCACCACTACTGTCCCCCGCCCTACCCATGCCCACCTCCCACCCTCAATCCCACCCCTCCTTGGATCCTTCCATGGGTTCCTCATACATGTCCATTTATGCTTAGTTTCTTATTCCATACCTAACAAAAGCGTTTCCTCCCCACCTTCAATGGAGTCCCAGGTCCACATATTTGATATTTGGAGTTCCTTTGCAGGACTTACAGAATATGTGTCTGTCAAGGCCTCAGGAGGAAATAGATGGCATACTCATACTGGGTGATTAGAGAATAATTGAGTAAATAATCCATTTATAAAGGTTTGGGTAGGTTGTATGGAAACCGCTAGGATAATGCGGTGTCCTGGGGCTATGAAAAGCTGTGTTTTTACCCGTGTGATTAACGGGTAATAGGAGAGAGCAGTTAACAAAATCTAGAGATATAGAAAATGTCAAGGAGAAGACCACTTTGCAGGAGTTGTGACCTTATGCCAAAAATACAGCCGTTGAGAAGACTTCGTAGGAGGGAGGTTGGCCTCACTCTTCCTTCCCTCTGATCTCCTCCAATGCTCTTTCGTTCTTGACCCATCTGGAAGTCAAAGAGGCAGCCTTTAGATAAAGTTGAAACAGGTCAGGCTTCCAGGACACAGAGCTGGTGACGAGAGGTTGGGAGTGGACCTTTGGCCACACATTGGAGATAGTTTATAACATTAGGTAATCCTTCAATGCTGCAAAGGCCTACTCAGGGGGTTCCTCTCTGATCTACATATTCACCGTACCCCACATACATCCTCCCTCTGCCCAACACCATTTATGAAACTTGCTGGTGTCAGATACTCTGCGAAACACATCATCTACTTCATTTTTCTCATTTCAGTTTCATAATCATGCTTCAAAGCAGGTGGGAAGGTGGAACAAAAGTGAGGATACAATGTCTCTGACTACAAAGCTCATGTGGCATGCTGAGTTCCTGAGCTCTATGGCTCAGCCGCTTTGTGCAGTTCACTGGGGCGGAATTTACAGGACATAGCTCTCTTCTGCCTGGACACCCTCTCAGCACCCCATCTACTTGGCCAACCAGGATTCTCTACCTCTGGCTCAAGTTGGTTTTCTCTTCACAGGAGCTTTTAGAGAATCTCCTAGCTGGTGGTACGCCCCTCTCCTGGCTCCCTGTGTGTGCTGCTCCCAACTCGCATACGGCGCCAATCATATTGAATTTAATCTTTTTGATTATTTTCCCCACGAGACTCTCAGGTTTGAGATCAAGGACCATTTCTTTTTTATTTATATGTCTGTAAAAAGCACAGTGTCTGCCATGCACTGGAGTTCTGGAAATGGCTCCTAACTGAACAATGGAAAAATAACAGACTTTGTCTATAACTAAAAATATTTCAAGTGGAAGGGAACTAGGAAGGTAAAGTACAGAACATCCTTTATTTCTCAATGTTTCAGAAACATTCAATACTCAGGAAACCTAATAATTTCTGTAACCAGATAGGCCAAAGTGATGTCATGAAAATCCCTTTGTTATCATTCACAAGAACACCATCCCATTGCAGTTAATGGAAATAAATGTACCATTTAGTACTTTAAATCATGAAGCAACATAACTGTCTTCTATTTTCAGTGACCTTCTGGTACCCTCATTATTTTTTCACTGCGGATGTCTGTGCCTGATCTTGTCGATTCAGCATAAGGGGGCGTAAATGGGAGGCATAGGTGAGGTGCAGAGAGGTGGGGGAGGAGGAATCTGGATTCACCTGAGGAGTGGAGAAAAACCACCTGTGAACGCTCCACTCTCACCTGCCTGTGGGGCCCTCCATCACAGCTCTTAGCATATCGCATCGCAGTGCTGTACACATCTCCCCACTAGACCGTGAGCATCTGAGGCCTGGTATCACACTGAAATCCTCTCTGGGTTCTCAGTGCCTGGTATGATTTATTAGATGTAAGAGATTCTCAGTAAGGGTATGCTCATATAAATTAAAAATGAATGAGTGAATAATGATTAAAGGAAGGACTAGGTTCTTTCTAGCCTCTACCACCAATTTGGAAGAATGGCTGAAAGCGTGAGAGAGGGAGTTAAGACTCTGTGAAGAAGACAATGATTGAACTTGTGAGGAAATACCCTCAACAAACAGAGAAACTTTTGTCATCCTACTGCTCTCCCCTTTCTCTTACACAGCCCCCATGCTCCCTCTGTGTTGGCATTTATCACCGTAACATCTGGCATCATGAGCACCATATCCGTTTGGTTCAATGTGATATTCTCTCTGCTTTGCACAGTGAGGCACAACTTTTAATTTTTTAATGAAATTAAAATCTCTCTGTCCTGGCTTTCACTTCTCTCACCATTGCTTCCTCCCACCTTCACTGTGTAACGTACACCTCCAATGCTGAATACACACCCTGAGCTCTCTCTCCCCATGGACCTTCTAAAAGTGAAATCAGAAAGGGGCTGAGCTCATGTGTTGTTAAACTTTCCATTTTACAGACAAGGAAACTGAAGCCTAAAAGAGGAAAAGATTCATCTAAAGGCATAAGAAGTAACAGACTTGACATTAGAAAATGAAGGTCTCATCATCATATTGTGACCCCACTGTTCAGTTTTTCGGTTCAGTGGCTTTCACTTTTATTTAAAAAAAAAAAACCTAGAAACTCATTCAATGCAAATCTTATCCAGAAGCCCAATAAACAGATAAAGTCCATGCTATTTTGGCTAAAGCAGCTGTGGAGGCTCCTCCCAAAATAAAACACAAATGGCTCCCAGGGAGCTCATAAGAGCACAATTTGAAATTGTTAGCGTAATGGAGTGCATGCATCTTTGTTAAAGCATTCAGGTGAGGTTGAAGGTAAGGGTTAATTGAGATTGGGCATTTATACATAATATCATGTGAGGCTACGCAGTGGCCATGACGGTTATGAACTAGTTATGCCTCATAGAGGGGAATCGCGAAGAAGATGGCAGGGCATGCTAATGTGAAGGCACATGATTCGGGTTCAAGGCTCAGAGCTGCCAATTACTAAGGACAAAGATTTTTGTATTTTTTTAACCTTCAATTCAGCCTTGATTTCTTCAAGATATAAATGAAGCTTCATGATATCAGTGGTGAACAAGCTATTTATGTTCTGAAGCTGACTAATTCAGGAAATAAAAAATGTTTAAGTGCCACTTATTTAGAACAATTCAAAGTGAAAATAAGTTTATTGAGTTCTATGAAAAAATTATATTCCTATAACCCATATTGCCTCCTTTATTAAGTAGGAGACTTTCAATGAGAAACTTGAAAGCTTTATAAGCCGCTAAAATTAAATCTTGGCATACTTAAGAAATAGCAATGCAGAGACAAGTTTGTAATATTCCATCCTGAAATTGTAGAGTAATGTAGCACTCACATTTGTTCACATGCATTATCTCTATTCATTAATGAAAACATCTTGCAATGTGGGTATAATTAATGGGGGGACTTGGAGAAGTAAAGTGATATTCTCCAAGTCACCCTACAGGTTTGCCACAGAGCTGGAACTCAGAGGAGTTAATTCCAGTTAATGCAATGTTTACTAACTTTATTAATGAAGGCAGGCCTAATAGCTGTAATAAATAAACCTCCAAGTTTTAATACTTAACACTATACAGTTTTTTTTCTTGTGAATCTAAGAGCCCCAGTGTGTGTGCTTGTGATTAGTGGATCTCTTCTAAGCAGTGCTTTAGGGAGCCAGGCTTCTTTCACCTGTGGTTCTACAGTCTTTACCACTCAGCCCCTAGGCTACTTGGGTTCATCTGCCTTCCATCCAGCTGGGGAGGGAAGAGCACATGGAGGACTGCATGAGGGCCGTTTTCATGGAGCAGGTCTCAAAATGACTCATACCACCTTCTATTGGTCATAGGGCAATCACATGACCCTGCTGACCACAAGTGGGACATGATGATCTGTCACATTAGTGAGCGCCTTGAGGACTCAGGCCTGAGTCTTATTTCTCTCTCTGGATTGCGCATTGTTTTTGCACATGAATGATGTGTTGAGAATCTTCCCACCATCTTGACCTCCTTCTGCCATTGTTGAAGGGTCTTCTTTCTATTGATGGGATGAAGTATAGAATCCTAATTCCTATCCCTCCTTCTGGCAGTATTCCCTCCACCTCCCCTTCATGAGGATATAGTAAGGTTGACACATTGTTGAACATAACCTTGCTCTCATAGAGTGGAGCTTAGGCACCAACCCAAGCTGAACCAAATAGAATCCCTTATAGAAGCCTTCTCTGGGATTTTTCAAGCTGTAGCTCAGAACATTAACTTCTCTGGAGGTGGTGCAATCTGAGGCTCAAAAGCCATCAGTGGCCACGTTTTCCACTTGGCAACAGAAGGCAGTCTGTAGTGATAGACAAGGAGATCAGTGGGGCAAAGCCAGGGAGGGGCAGAAGAGAAACTGGAGAACTCCTTACAGTTCATATCCAGGATTCCAATTGCTCCAGGGCCCAGTACAACCTCACATTCTTGCAGTTTGGTTCAACACTTCCTGTGAGATAACCCAGAGTCCTTCCAATAAATTCCCTCTTCACCTAAGCTAGTCTGAGCTGGGTATATATCTAAGCAATCTCAAAAAACCTATCATGCTGTTTAACAGCCCAGGGTGAGTTAGAACAAGTCTGCTGCCTTCCAGAAGGGCTTTCCCACAGAGCCCATTCCTTGCTCTGGTAGGTTGCAGTGAGCTCATTCCCCACCCTGCAGGCCTTTCCAGCCCCAGTGGGGAAGGCCTCAATCCCTCTCATGGGTCTCCCCCATTAGGTTATTGTGTTTGTGGATTCTAAAATATTTTCTTTGCATTTACATGGCAGACATTCCCTTTCTTGTTCATTGCCTTGTGTAAACTGGATGCTTGTGTTTCCACATAGATCAAAGATATTTTTTTAAAAAAGATTTTATTTACTTATTTTTAGAGAGAGGGGAAGGGAGGGAGAGAGAGAGGGAGAGAAACATCAATGTGTGAGAGAAACATTGATTAGTTGCCTCTTGTTTGCATGCACCCCAACTGGGAACCTGGTCTGCAACCCAGGCATGTGCCCTGACCAAGCACTGAACCAGTGACTTTTCACTTTGTGGGACGCCATTCAGCCTACTGAATCATGTTGGTCAGGGATAGACTGAAGGTCTTATCTGGACCTATGTGGGCCAATGAGGCTCCTGGTTTGGATTCACTCATATCTACACTAGATTATCTGTGATGTTCTTTCCTACTCTGAGCCTTGTACATGTGTTAAGTGTGGACTGAGGGTGGAAAAATAATTATTTTTGAAGTATCTTTCCTTTTATAAAATGACTCTCCTGTGCATTTCTCTTTTAAAGCTATAAGGGGATAAATAACTCCATCACACATGAGCTTGGTAGCCTCGTGACCTTTAGGATTTCTATTTTCTCACTTGTAAAACTAGTGACTGATAAGGATTACTATATTAATGCATTGCAAAATACCTAGCACAGCACCAGGAACTTGGTAAGGGTTAGTTTCTCCCTCATGCTTTCTCACATTACCTACCTCTACACTCAGTGCTCTGAGCAGTGGAGAGAGCTTAAGATAAGAGGGATACAGTGGTTTTGTTCAGATTCTCTCAGGAACCACAACCTCACTCTCCTGACTCTTTCCTCATGGACCTCCTTTGCTTCCTCCCTCCATGACACCTCTGTCTTTTCTCTGCCACAGTGTCCTTGTTTTCTCCCACATGCCCCCTCTCCCTCCCCCTGACTCTCTCCTCCTCCTTCCAGCCCCAGCTGTTGGTGCGGCTGGCTGTTCTGATGCTATTGATTTTGCTCTATAAAAGATTGCTCAATTCATTTTCTCCACTGCGGCCCAGCGCCAGACCTCAGGGTAGGCACCACAATGACCGAGTTGATTATGTGCACCACTTCCCCTGAAGGACTGCAACCACATTCCCTCTCAATTCCCAGGCAGGATAAGACAGTGAAGGTGAACATGATTCATAAACTCTAAAGAGCTAAACAGAGAGCAGTAGACCCTGACTTACTCATCTCCATATTTACAAAGCTTAGCACAGGGCCTGGCACTGAGTCGATGTTAATAATGTTTGTTGAAATAAAATGAATCTCTTTTCTTAGCTTCACAGCACCCTGGACACACAAGGAGAATCTCCACTGACTTCTGATTGCTGGCAGCAGCAGTTTGCAACCCTGGCTGCACATTAGAATCACCTGGGGAGACTTAAAAACTACCCATGGCCGGGCCTTACCCGAGACCAATTAACTAGAAATCACTGGTAGTGTGGCCTGAGCGCTGGCACTTTGTAAGAGTTCAGTGGATAACTCTGATTTGCACCCACTGCAGGATTGCAGGATAAGACTGGGTTTCCTAGTCTGGCACTCAAGGTCCTCCATGTCTTTGCTCTTTTCCTGTTTCCATCCTCACCTCTTTCTACTTTATTCCATACACTCCACTTTCCAGCTACTCTTGACATACTCACTCTCCGCTGTGGGCATCACTATGCCTTTGCCAATACTGTTTTCCCTTGAAGGACAGCCCTCTCCGGGTATCTTCCTAGAACGCTCTCACTCATCTTAAAAGACCCAGATGAATGTCATCTTCTCTGAAATTTTCCCAGCATTTTCAAGACTCCGGTGCTCCAGATTTTCACTGCTGCATCACATTGTCTTTTTTCAGGGGGTTTTGCCTGATAGCCTCTGATTCCCGTTGTACTGTCCTGGGTTTATTTCCTTGCATGTTGTCCCCTCCTGCCTGATTGTCCAGGTGGATTTTTTCTACTTGGTTTTGTATTCTGGCTTTGTCCTCGGACATAGTTGTTTGGGACTTCCTTTGACTCTAAGCTTTGAAGTCCACCAGCGGGCCCATCTCCCCATCTTTTCTCTGCTTCCAGAATTTCTGCCTGGGTACAGTGACTGGGACCCTACTTCTCTGGGAGAGGCATTTGAATACAAATTATTCTGGGTAAAAAAGGCCCATATATATCGAGTGTTTACTACCTGCCATATTTAAGTGCTTTACTGCATTATCTTATATAACCCTTCATGGATGAGTCACTGGGTTAAAGAACTTAAATAAATTGTCCAAAGTCAATCAGGCAGCCAGAGGCAAATCTGGGATTTCCCTGGGCTAATGGTCTCCAAAGCCCGTATCTTTCATGCCCATGTGATACTTAAATCCTTCTTCTGTGTGCCTTCCCTTTTTACCTCTCTCATCTCAAGGCTATATCAAAATTTATTGGTTGGTGTGTCTTGTCTATACTACTAAACTGTGACCTTCTCAAGGTCAGAGATTGAGATATTCAAGTCTATATTCTTAGCACTTAGCAAATTGCCTGGCATGGAGCACAGGCTTAATAAATGCTTGTGGCCTGAATAATAAAAGGCCACTATAGCCCTAAGGGAGACTGGTAGGAAAAAGGAGACAGAACAATCTTGACCTTAGTCTGAACACAGAGCCCCTTCTCCGAGGCCCTGGTTAGGGAGATCTCTGCTAGGCTGAGAAGGCAGATGGGTGGAGGAGTAGGGGCAGCCAGCCTGAGGGCGCCTTTCCCTGGTTCCCTTGAAATCCAGCGTCTGTCCTGTCCTGTCACCCAGCAGCCAGAGAACATTTGTTCCCCGAAGGGCCAGTGGGCACCGTGCCAGCAGCAGGTGGTGGCCTGTCCACTGGGAGGGAGGGTGGCAGCAGGCGGGAGCACTGACGTGTGCCCGGGACAAGATGCTGCAAGTCTGCTCTCGGCACGGCCGTGACAGCAGCTGGGACAGGGCTGCAAGTCACCATTCTGTAACCATTAAAAACCAGTTGCTGTCCCTTTCATAATAATAAATCAAAATATTACTGCAAAGTGGGCTAGTTTCAGACAGCATAAAGAAAGAAACCAAAGATTAGAAAAACAACCAAAAACACAACAGAAAAGAAAACCCCTTATGTTATCCATTGGGTTGTCTATAAAACTGATAGGTTTCTTGGTAATTGCAGAAAGCCTTTATGGCTGCTTTTCATGATGCAATTTTTTATTTCCTTGCCGAAAAAACGGGAAAACATCAACATATAATCAACCAACAACATATACATTTAGAAACAAAAGATGAGAAGCAAAGTAGAGGCAATGTATTTCTTTCTGCTTTTTTTGTTGCTTGAAGAACTTGTGTTATTACTGAACAGTATCAGTATCTCTCTTCACCAGCATCTGAAAATGTGCATGTGTGAGGTCAGCAGGGCCTGAGTAGAGGCCTGTGAAGTTGACTCCACTGGCCCCATGTGCTTTGGCCATCTGCAGGCCACTTTTTAATTTAATGGCCAGATAAAGTGGCTTGGAGCCATTCTCCTGTCTACAGCGGGTAGCCCAGTGCTTTCCTGAAGATTTAAGGTATCCATGACATCGCTCCTTATTATCTCTTATAGCCTCTTGCTTGGCTTCTTGATCAACCAGCTCAGCTAGGACTCTTGTGGCTGCCCTCCTGAATTTCCCACTCTTTTCCCTTCACTGACAGACTGCTTCATTCTCCAAAGCATCACTGACAGAAGGCAGCTATACATAACAGACTTTCACTAAAAATGTAGGGATAGCTATAGGGGTTACGCTACCGAACAGGAACCAACCTAAATTAAAAACTGGGTTACTACATGTCTCAACTGCCCAGCTCCCTTCCCATGGGGACAGCCTCACTTGCTGTGTTTACGTTCAGGTCCTGCTCACAGACATATTTCCTTAGATCACAGCTCCAACATTCCTATTACTTTACATGCAGAGCAACTCAGCTGGTCTTTTTATTTGTTTGTTTGTTTGGTTTGGTTTGTAAATTCTTATCCAGCCAGTACCACTTAGGAAGCATTGCTGTGTACAAACTTTTTTTTTAAGTCTGCATTTTATCTTAAAAGAAATAAGAATCTGGTTTTGTCATACTAAGAGAAGGAATCTGATTGGATAAGTTTGACACCAAATTCTTACTATAAAAATATTACCATTAAAATTCCTGTTAGTATGAACAGAAAAAAACTGGGCAGTGTGTTGCCGCCTTATTTAGACATTGTGAGCTCATGCTTTGATTGCTGATTTGAGTGATCTGGGGAGGGTAGCAGGGTAGCACTGTGGCTGTTAACAGAAATGTCATGTGCAATAATCTGCTTGGAAGGATTTTCCTAAAATGGGACTGTGAATATGATGGATATTTAAATTTTTAGCCTGTTTTCAGGTAGGATAAAGCTGGATCTTTGAGTTAACAGAATGCCACTGATATCCCAGAAGTAGACTCAATAGTTTGCTTAATAAATGGAAAAAGGATAATCACTCAGTGTCATAAAGGTCCTTGTTCACAAATGAAATCATACCAAATATATGAGGTTATTTGTAAGATCTTGTTCCTGATGGATCAAAATGTGTTCTTCAAGGTAGTGGCAGGATTTTGCATTCTCCATTTTGGAATCTTCTATGGAAACTGGCAGAATACCTGGCATAGAGTGAGCACTCAACTTTCTGAATGAGTACATGGAACCAATGGCATTATCACGCCAGAGGCTGTTACATATGTTATAACTGCACCCTGGAATGCTTCCCGTAAAGATCGCATGTGTCTCTGTGCTTGTGCATGTGCATACACACACACCATCTCTCTCTCTCTCCTCTCTCAACTGTGTTCATTCCTACTTCTTATACATCATAGCCCCCTGTAACATACGTCATACTACTTGGTAAATTTTCCCCTTGTACTCTATATTATCATAGTATTTGTAGTAGAGTTGTTTCCATATGTGTTCATATCCTTGTGACTATTTGTTGCAGCTCTTCATTGTTCCCTATACTTTTGGCTCCTTGAGGGGAGACCATGTCTGTGTTAACTGCTGTCTTCCCAGTGCATAGCCCAATGCCTGGAACAGAGCAGGCACTTATAGCAGAACAGAGTAGCTTTCAGCAAACCTCTTCCTCTTCTTCATGGACATGAGCCAGGCTATACTTCCTTGTCTAAGTTATTGCTAAGCATGGCCATTTGATGAAGTCCAGTTAATAGAAGGAGTGGAAGTAATACACACCCCTTCCCAGCCTTGGCTTTTGAAAGTTCCTATGAGGTATCTTCCATGTTCTTTTCTCCTACCACTGGCTTGTGGGAGACAAGCATAGTAGTTTCAGAAGCCATGTATTGAAGAAGATGGGAGGAATCTGGGCCACTTGAATCATCCTCAAGAATAAGGTCATCTTCAATCAGGTTAACTGTTGTGGACTATACTTGAACAAGAAACTTTTCTTGTATTTGAGCTTTTTATACACTTTTGAGTTTGTCATGGTGGCTAGCATTACCTCAATACAGTACTCAGTTTTTTGTTTGTTTTGGCATGTGGAATTAACAGATGTAAACAGAAAAGCAGGTAGTTAGGATACAGATTGTGTCATTAGAAATGTTGAAGCCTGAAATATTTGCTCATCTTCAAGATACTAGAAGACAAATGATTCCATGAGTAAGAATCAAGTGGTATCACAGCAATCCAAATTCCCTTGTACCCTTGTGATAAATTCCTGAGACTGAAATTAAAACAGGCTTGTTCCCACTTTGCACTCATGAAATCCTGTCTTCTCTAAGACACCTAATTTTCCTACTTGCTATAGGCTGAATATTGATGTTCCCCCCATAGCCTCATCTTAAATCCTAACTCCCAATGTGCTGGTATTAGAAAGTAGGACTTTTGGGAGGTGATTATATCATGAGCGTACAGCCCTCATAAATGGGATTTGTACTCTTATAAAAGAGACTCCAGAGAGACCCTAGCTCCTTCCACCATGTGAGGAAACAGAGAAAAGGGACTGGCTCTGAACCAGGAAATTGTTCACCAAATATGACCATGGTGACACCTTGATATTGGACCTCCCAGCCTCCAGAATTGTGAGAAATAGATTTCTGTTGTTTACAAGCCACTTAGGTATGTTGTTATAGCAGCCTGAACATACTAAGACACTAGTACTGCATTCCAAAATGATTCTCTTTTTCCGTGCCTTGAAAAATTCAACATTTTATTAAGCATTAATAGTATTTTTTTTAAACCAACCTATATGTATGAAGGAATGAACTACTGATTTCAATTTTACTTTCATGGGGAAAAGATGCATTTTTAAGGAAGTGGCAAACATTATTCTCTAATTGCTGGAATTTCAGGAATAAATTTTTTAAAAATATTTTGTTTGTTTTTAGAGAAAAGGGAAGGGAGGGAGAAAGAGAGGAAGAGACACATCAATGTGTGGTTGCCTCTCATGCACCCCTCACTGGGGACCTGGCCCACAACCCAGGCATGTACTCTGACTGGGAATTGAACTTGTGACCCTTTGGTTTGCAGGCCTGCACTCAATCCACTGAGCTACACCAGCCAGGCCAGAGGAGTAAATTAAAACAAAGCAATGATCATTAATCAGGGACAGTCAGTTTCCATTCTCATCATCCTAAATTATCTGCACTACTCTACTCAGGCAGAGAAGCCCAATAAACAGAGTCTGATATTGATCAAAACACAGAACTGCCTTACCGGCCCTAGACTTCAATCTCTGAACTACTTTTATTAAAGGAAAATAATTCCTAACTGAAATAGGTGCCAATATTTTCCCATGACAATGTGCTGTCATCAGAATCAGGAACTTGAAGAAACTCAGGACAGAGTGTGGGTATCTAGATGTTATAAACTCAGGAGAGCTCTAAAAATACTGATTTGTGGGTTCAACTTGACCCAACTGTAAGAGATAAAGTGGTCTAACAACTGAAAAGTAACCTACTGTACCCGGAACCTTACTTTTCAGAGGTATGGAACCTGGTGAAAAAAGCTAGACTTGAGAGACCCTAAGAATCTGCAATTGCCTTGCCTGCAACCTCACTCCTGGGCCTAAGAACTAAGGATTCAACACTTAGTTCTATGTATCAGGATATTAAAGGATCATTTCTTGCTATAAATGGGGTCTGGGTAAAGCATGTTACCTCCTGACCAAAGTCTGGGTAAAGCTTGGATGAGTGTGTTGTCCCTGCTGCCTCTGCGAGTCCTGGGCTATGGATTCCCTGATCATCTGTGGACTGCCTACCTGACCAACTGAAGACCTATGTTCTCAAACGCCCTTAGGGTTAGAGCCTAACTGTGCATTCCAAATGGTTAGTTGAGATCCAAGGTGTCATGTCCTGTCAGCCCTCTTTTCTATGGAGTAAGATGCAAACAGGCTTTCTTAATCCATTACTGTGACACCTACCTGACAATAACCAATCCCTTCCTAAAAGCTTCAAATCTGTTCTCCTCAAGGAAATTTAATTTCTTTGACTATTACTGTCTTTTGATGCTGCCTTTTGTGGCCCTCTCCCTTAAATGCTTGGACCATGTCTTATTTCTCTCCATATTCCCAGTGCTCAGCATGACTCTTGGCACGTGAAAGGTACCGAGTAAGTATACAGTGACTACATAAATGAGTTGGTAATTAGGAAAACTGGCTCTGTTGTGGAGAAAGGACCAACTCCTGATGTTCTGATTAATTTCCCTGATGCTGGTTGGCTCCAATTTGTGGCCACATAAGCAAAGCTATCCAGGGCTGGGCCAAGTGATAGTTACAGAATCTTCCCAGCTGAGAGGGTAGGAGGTTGGGACGTGTGAAAAATAACAGAACACAGAAGGAAAGAAACAAGAACCTACTACATTAGCCAAACATTTTGGATAATGGATGTTTGTCCTAAGGAGAAATTGAGCTAGGGGAACTCTGACCTCAGAAGATGAGATAATTGCTCACTAGAAGACACTGAAGACAGAAAATACACTGCTTTAGATCTAAAATTCTGACATATTGAAGAAAATGTGGTCACTAAATCCTAATAGTAGTATTTCAGTATTAATTGCATCTACTATGTTGACTACAACAATTATTACCATTGCCATCTCTTTTGTCACTATTATCACGCCATTTTCTTGACATTATTTGAACTTGATAATTTTATTAACATCTCCTCATTTAATTCTCACATTAAACCTTGAGAGAGAGAGAAAGGAAGAGGAGAAAGGAAGAGAGAATCATTATCTTCAAAGTATAGGTCACACTAAGGTCCGGGAAGGTTAAATATAGTAGGGATAATGCCATATACTCACCATGGCATTTCTTGAGCACACAGACAGACTACACTCCCCATCACTACCCAGCCTCCTTTGCAGCTAGATTAAGTCATGAACTGAGATCTGTCTGGTGGAATGTGGGCAGAAGTGACGACAGCTAATTCAAAGATTGGTCTTTAAAAGCATTCTGCACAATCCCTAGCCATATTTTGCCCTTTTGTGGTGACCTTGGAGGCCTCTATCCCAGATGCTATCACTATAAGTTGAGGAGGGCTCTAACTGACACTTGACTGAGACGTAAGCAAAAAGTAATATTTATTATGATGGAGCAACTGAGATTTAGGGACTTTTCTCTTACTGTAACGGCTTAACCTATGTTAACTAATTGATTTAAGAAACTTGCCTGATCACAACACCAATAGTTGGTAGAGCTGCTATTTAAGTTTTAGATGCTATTTGGTGTTTATTAGATGTTCTGCCAGACCCATTGTGTGCACTGCTTCATAAGTTCTTGGCCCTGGTTTTCTGCTTGGTGGTACTGATGGCCTTCTAGGACAATCATGTGACAGTGATTGTATTCCCATGGGAAGAGGGGAGTTTTTGATCTTGAGTTCTGTAACCACCTTTGTGGCAGGGTCAAGTTGTTATGGTTACTTCACCTGTTTCTAGTCCCTTATTGATATGGCTCCTGTTCTGGAGCTTCCTTGCCACTACCAAGACAGGAAACACCACAGTGCCCCAAGATTCAGTGTGATACCTGCGTGCTGGCTCACCATGATTGGGCAGCAGGGCTGCAGGCTGCACATGTGCAAGCAAGGAGAGCCTCTGGCTTCCCGCCTCACTCCTGCAGTGACTCACACCTCAGCTATTTCCAGGGATCTGGCTTCCCTGAGGTTGCCAAGGGGCTGCATAACACAAGTTGGACTTATGAGGGAGCTGAAGCCCCATGGGATGAACGTTACCAGTGGGATATTTTTCCCTTCTTCTCCATATTTAGCTTGTATAGAGAAGCAGTAATTTCATAGGATCTCTCAGAAGACATCTGTGACTGAGTTGTGACCAGCCAGGTAATGCTTTCATTGTTCCCAGCCCCACTCCTCTTCCTCCATCTCCTCCATCCTTGGATCTTTACTCCCCAATCAAGTATGTTGTGAAAACTTTTGACTCAGACATTTGATGGGGAACCAGCCTAAGACATAAAGCCTTATATTAGGGTATATAAGCCTACCAAAACTGGTATATTTGAGCAGCCTAAAAAAATGATATAGTTATGGAAATGATGAGTTGAAAAATTTTAATAATATTTACCTACTTTTCTTCAAATTATGAGAATATATATTTTTTATTTAAAAATTATAAAATACAGACTTTATTATTAATGAACTCTTTTTATATCTTCCACTCTGCCTTTCCTCACTCACTCCACAAATCCAAGTACTTGCTTCTCTTATTAATAAGGGAAAGTTCTGATGGTCATTCCCAAAGAGGCACTAGGATATCTGCATTGTCTTTTCCAGGGAGAAGTTTAGTACCTTTAGAAATACTATAGGACCCCCCTTCACCCCCCGCCATCCAGAACTGGAAATGACAGGAACTTCAGGCAGAAGAGACCAGTGAGTGAAAAAGATATCATGCTGTGGGCCTACTTGGCCTCTGCTCAGTTGTATTCCAGACAACTGTGTGTGTGAGCGTGTGCACACATGTGTGTTTGTGCATTGCAGAGTAAGCAGTAAGGGGCAAACAGCAAGACAAAACAAAGCAATTTTGCTGAGTCATTATTTCCACATCATCTTCTCTTTCACTTTCCAGTAAACTCCCACTGAGGCAGACACACAGAGATTCAGAACATAGTGAGTTGCTTGCATCACAGCCACATGGGGCCTCTTCCTTCAAAGAGTGCATGGGAGCCATTTATCAGAGGAGTCAAGTCCAAATGCACTCACATTTTTACCTTTGTCAAGTGCAGCTTTTCATGACTACAGGGGTCTGTGAGAATGTTGTTTGAAAATAAATGTAGAGGTTTGGTGAAGCTGCCAGAATCCAGACCTTCACCTTTTAAATCGCATTAGTAATGATGGTATGTGTGGTTGCTGGACAAAATTGACTTGAAATATCATCAGTAAAGAAAAATAAGTCAAGATATGTTTCCTTCCGGTGTCTTGCTCTGAAAGCAGGGTTAAAAGGCCCAGAAATGAGAGGGGGTCAGATCTGGGTTGTATTTGTAACAGCAGTAAATGAACAACAGCAAAAATCCATTCCTGAGCCGCAGAGCTTGAAGGGCTAGAGAGGTCAAATCACATAAATAACAGCAGTTGTAGATAAAAGGAAGATTGCCCACAGCCCAGCCATCCTGTGCTCTAGAGAGACTGCATGTGGGTCTTGAAAGTTGGTGGGAGGATGCGTAGAAGGGGCACGAGAAGAATGGGG
This sequence comes from Trachops cirrhosus, assembly GCA_028533065.1. Taxonomy (NCBI): domain Eukaryota; kingdom Metazoa; phylum Chordata; class Mammalia; order Chiroptera; family Phyllostomidae; genus Trachops; species Trachops cirrhosus. The sequence continues at coordinate 39,213,004 of CM052542.1, read as the reverse complement.
AGGATAACTGTGTGGGTTGGCAGCTGAGGTGAGGGGCTTAGTTTAAGGCCTCAAGGCTTTCCATGTTATAGTTTGACTTTTTCCCATCTTGCTCTTGGATTTGAAACCCAAAGGTCTTTTATAGGAAGCCCTCAAGATTGAGTGGCTATTTGTTTTTTAAGTTTGGCTATTTGGATGGTAAGAAACAGAGTGTCACCCACATTACTGTGAAAAAAGAAGGTGTTCTATAGGGACGCACTTGGATAGAAACAAAGGAGTTGTTAGGAAATAAGGCAGCACTAATGACTTCCTACTTCCTCTCTCATTAGCTGCATGGCCTCCCCACACTCAGAGTTCTCACTTGTCCATGAGCACATTTGCTGCATTCATTTTTTTTTTTTGCTAACACCTGAATCTCTAGGCATCTGCTTTGTTTTTGTACCCTGTGTCCTTGGCTTGCCCTTGAGTCATTGTGAGGCTTCTGATCCTGACTCTCTACCCTTGAGCTGCAGTTCCCAACATTAACTTAACTCTTCTTAGCACTCATTTTAAATTTTCAAGAAAGGGTGTCTGATTATCTGCTTTTAGGGACAATTAGCTATGGTGAAAGGGCAGAATCATGTAATATACAACATAGTCACCTAGGTAGTAGGGCCTGTGGGCTGGAAAAGGATCTGGGTAGGAAGGTACAATAAATAATTGAATTCTCCAGCCCTACAGTCAAGCTGGATTCTCAGTAGAAATGTGCACTCGCTGATGTTGGATAAAGGTGTTGTCAGACCCGTTACCTGTGTACCTGTAACCCAGGTACATGGGCATGACAGAAACAGCCAGAACAGATAGACAAGAAGGGGCCAATATGTGTCATGAACCATCCATGAGCCAGGAACTTACAGAGAATTATAGTGACTTTATAGTTAGATAGACCAGCTCTGGGGAAATTACTTAAATTTACCAAAATTCACTTTTCTCTGTATTAAAATAATAATAGCTGCCTCCTTGAGTAGCCATGAGGATTAAATAAGAGAATGTATGTATGAAAATACATGGCACATTCAAATGTTTGTTGGGGGGAACAGTATGATGTGGGTTAAGAATACACAAAAGCTCTGAAATAAAACTAAATTTAAATCCCAGCTCACTGCTCACTACCTGGGCAAACTTGAACAACTTAGTCAACCTTTCTGAACCTCCTGATGAGATTAATGGCAGTGAGTGGTATAAACCATATTCTCAATAAATATTTAATGTTATTATTATAGTTTTTAAGGTTTGTTCCATATTGAAATAAATGTGTGTACAAGCCTGTCATATAGAAAGAATGGGAGTAGAGAATTTCTGGTTGCATTGTAAAAGACCAGGGTAGCAGCGTTGGCACCCAGTGTCTCGCTTGGGAAAATGCGGAACTGTGGTGCAGGCTTCCCTGCCGAGGTCTGTCTCCAGACTTGTTGTATTCAATCTGTTCTCCATGCTGCTGCCAGAGACATCTTTCTACATCTCAGATCTGAGCATATGGCTCCCCAAATAGAGCCCTCCATGGCTCCCAATCCCTGCAGGGTAAAGTTCACCCCCCTTAGCATGGAATTTGGGGCTCTTGTGATCATTCCAGGGCTCTGTGTGTCCCTGCTGCCACAGCTGTGCCTCCAGGAGACAGTTCTTCCATTTTGGGGGCTTTGTTTCTCCAGTTGTTGAATCAAAACTTCAGGGAGGAAAAAGGGACAGATGGAGACCAGGTTATGTGCTCATATCTCAGCTGCCAGGCAGCTGGGAAAGTGAAAACCTCCATTTTCATCTTTCAGGAAAGCATGAGATGTGAATCACTTTTTCCATATTCCAAATATAAATGGTGGCTGACCTTTCCAGAGCTATTTGTATTTGAGTGAAGTAAGGAGTTTCACCAAACTACGTTTGACTTCACAGATATGTGGACTCCTTCTGTTTTCTATTTACCTTTACAAATAATAAAGTACATTATTTTATATCTAAATAACAGGATAGTATTGATGGAATTAATCAGAGTTAAAAAATTGGCAATAGCTAAAACTATACATGTTTAAATGTGTTACATATAAAAAATTGGTAAAGTTGAAAAATGCAAAAATCAACTAGGGAAATAATGTTTTTTAAGACATAATCCAACAAAACTATCAATGGTCATAACTAGGTATGATAAAATTTGATAATATTAGTGAGTGAATAAAATCATTTTAACAAAATGTATAAATGCAGAATTAAGTAAAGAAAATTAGAATCTGTAGAAATAATGGCCCTCAAAGAAAAATTACAATGGCAGAAACTATTATCATTCAATTTGATGTGGACAAAAAAGAAATCAATGAATGAAAGCTCTATTATGAAATATACATGGAAAACAGTTGGTATTCATGAAAATAATTCTGTAAGATAGAAATAAAAATGGAAAATATTATTAAATGAGAAATTGGTAAAACATTAAAATTACTTAATTATACCATGAATAAATATACATATATATTCCTTAGGTAAATTCACCAATATTGGTATAATTCTGGGCACATGTTTGTATTCGTGAATATTGAGTTTAAACAATTTTCTGTTCCCTACATTTTGATTAAATTGACCAACTATTAGCCAGAAATCATACCACTCATTTATTAGCCATGACACTATAAAAGTACTTATTAGAAAGGCAACTGTGGGCTCAAGTATTTCTCTGAACCAAGATAAAAGGCAGGGATTTATTCATATCTTCTAAGTCGATAATTAGATTCTGAGAGCAAGCTGCTGTGCAATGTGCTACCAGTATGAGAGGATTCCCATTGGGGAGGACTGCAACTGTCACTCTCTTACCTGGAAGCTTACAGAAAAGCCTGCGTTCCTCAAAGCACTGAGTGAACAACAAAATACAGCTCAGACCGAGCCTCTTGCAGCATCCCAAGGGGTCTCCAACTCTCTTACTCTTTGGTCATCCCCTCAAATAATTTTTCCTCTCTGTTGCTGGGATCAGAGATAGGACTGAGGGATCCTGGGGACTTGCTCCCTACAGCTGGCAGTGCAGTGGCATGCATATTAGGGCCTTCCTGTTTAGAAGTAGGATGTATCGGGTAGCTCCTCATTGTAGTCCCTTGGACACTGCCTGCTGAGATCCATTTCTGCTCATCTAAAAGCATTTACTAAGATCTCTTTGTGAATGTTACATTGTGACAGAAACACAATAAAGGGAACAGATGTGGTGGGCCAACCTCCAGGGGTTTGTAACCCAAGGCAGAAGGACAGACATTGAGAACACAGTTGAGCGCTCAGGCAAAACCTGCAAGCCAGGATACAGGTATGACAGTTGGGATTGACACAGCACTGGATCCAAGGCCCAGTTCCTGCCTTTACATAGGATGTTTCTTTTTACCACAGGGTTCCTTCCAGGGCTCCTTGAAACATCCAACTCTTCTTTGTGCATTTCTAGTAAGATTTGATTTACAAAAATATCTTGAAAACAACTTGTGCAGGATCATACTGACTGCCTACAGCTCATGACTTTCATATAGGGAGATGTGACCAATGTTGAACAGGCCAGTAAAAAAAATGTGAACTTGTATTTACATTATAAGCAATCCAAGAGGCTCCTTTCAGTGTACCTAAACACTAAAAAAATCTGGTCCATTTCTCTGCCTAGCTGCACACCTGGCTTGTGGTAAATGGTCAGCTAATGCTTATCAAGAATAAATGACTGGATTAAAAACAAACTACTTACCCCATGAATAGGTAAGATAGATAAAACTCATTTCCATTTTCTAACTTTATCTTCTCCATTCTCCTGTTCCCTTTTCTCTTCTTTCCCTTTCCCTCGCTTTCTTCATCCTCTTCTTCCTTCTTCTACCTCCTATTTCTTCTCCCCCTGCTTCCTAACATCATTTTACCAAGCATGCAATTTATTTTGGTACACAGTATAAGATGAACCTTTATTATATTTTCCCAGAGCACTCATAAATTTCCCAGTGGTGTCTGCTAAGTAATCCTTCCTTTACCCACTGATTTAAGTTTCTTCCAGGGAAGACCCAGTTTACTAATCTTTATGTCTCTAGTACCTGCTGTAGGGTCTAGAACATGTTATCTTCCTAGTGGGTGTATGATATGTCTGTGTTGTCACAGTTAACATCTGTTATGGGCTGAATCGTGTCCTTCCAAATTTGTGTATTGAAGTCCTAATCCCCGATACCTCAGAATTTGACTGTATTTGGCGATAGAGCCTTTAAAGAAATAACTAGTTAAAACGAAGTCCTGAGCGTGGGTCCTAATTCAATATGACTGGTCTCCTTAAAAAATAAAGAGGAAATATGGACAAAAAGCACACATAGAGGGAAGAGCATGTGAAGACGTAGGGAGAAGATGGCCAACCACAAACCATGGACAGTCTTCAGAAGAAACCAACCCTGCTGACACCTTGATTTCAAATTCATAGCCTCCAGAACAGCGAGAAAACAAATGTCTCTTGCTTAAACCACCCAGTGTGTGGTTCTTGGTTATGGCAGCCCTAGGAATGTAATACAGGACCTATAAAAGCAATATATTCTTATATTAGGGCCTGTTTGTTTATTACTTTGAACTACCTGACTTTGCTTTTAACAGATTAGTTTCTCATTTTAAATACAGGGTGGGCAAAACTAAGTTTAAAGTTGTCTGGATGGAAAATAATAAAATAAATAATAATACAAGAATAAATTCTGTTTTGCATACATACAACTGTAAACCTACTTTTGCCCCACACTGTATGTAGCATTAGTATTAAAAAAAAAAAACACAAAGGCGCTATAGTGAAATGTTAACCATGGCTATCTCTGGGTATGGGATTTTGGGTTAACATAATTTTTTGTTTCTATAATGAGCATGATTTCCTCTTCTAATAAGGAAAGAAGCTATTTAAAAATCATATGAAGGTGTTAATGTGTTTGTAAATTGGTGGCCTAACTATGACACACATGTGAGGTCTATGTGTAGGTAACTTTGTAGTCTCTGATGCTCCTTATCTATTTTTGAACTGCTATCATTTAGGCGTATTCTGTGAAAATGATTGTTTCTAAAAATGATTATTTGTTTGGATCATCCTCCCTGGGATTTTTGTTGTTGTCTTATTGTACAAGCCCACTGGGGAGGCATTGTTCTCATAGACTGACATAGTTCATACATCCATTCCTGTCACTGACAGTATTATTTGCAACTGCCTTTTTTTAAGCCTCTCCTAATTTCCACACTACAACTTATTGTATTTCATTAAAACTGGTTTAGAAATGCAAGGCATATAATTAGATTGAGAAATATGCTATCGATTTAGTTTTCCATTATGATGTTATCACATGCACAAAAAAGTCATTTAGTACAATTGTTATGATTAAAACCACAAAAGAGATCTATTACATCAGACTTAGTTTTCAGTGCCTGATGCAGTGTAAAATATGAAAGAGAGGGTTAATTCATTTTTATTAGAGCTGCATGTCATGTATCCATAAATGTCTGTAGGCTAATAATTTCAATGGAATCTTTAGTAGACAGGTTTTTCAGGAAGTCATATTAAATAAAAATACATTAATACTTACATACTCAATTTTTAAGGTTGCTGTGTATAATAATTCTTTTCTAGCTCTGCACTCTGCAAAAGCACATGCCCCCAATATGCACCAGGCAGCTTTCTGATGCAGGGAGACTGGGAAGGCACAGAGCACAGACTGTGGAGTCGGGCAAATGTGGGGTCAAATCACAGTCCCTATGAAGCAGGCTTTTATAGACATTATTTCAGTCAGGTCCTATGGCTATTAAGTTGCTGACCCAAGTTTATAGCTAGTAATTGACGAGATTTTTATCCCCTTCATTCTGAAGTCTATGAACTTTCTGCAATAATATTCTCTTTCCTTTTGTTCAGTGATTTTGAATAATATAATGTTTCTGAGTCTTAGTTTTCTCATTTGCTAAATAAGAATAATAGTCCTTTCTTCATAAGGTGGTTTTGATGATTAAATGAGCTAATGTGTATAAAACTGAGCATCCTATTTGTTACATAGTGCCAGTAAACATCTTCTTTCTCTGGTAACCCCGGGGTAATCTGTGGGCTGTACTAGTTTGGAGTAGAGATAACAATATTCTTTACTTATATACACAGGTAAAAGAAATGCAGGTCAAAGAAAATCACAGTTACTGATTAGAAAGACCTTGTTTATTAAAATAATTTTGTAACTAGCTATAAAACTGATATTACAGCTATGCTTCTAGGTTTTTTAGAAAATAGTCTTTATTTTACAGAACAGCTTTAGGTTCTCAGCCTAACTGAGAGAAGGTACAAAGATTTCCTATGTGTCCTCTGTCCCCACATATGCTTAGCCTCTTCCATTGTCAACATTCCCCACCAAAGTGGTACATTTGTTAGAACTGATTAATACACATTGATATGTCATTATCACCCAAAGTCCAAAGTCCATAGAAAGGGTTCACTCTTGGTGTTGTACATTCTGTGGGTTTGGAGAATTTAGACTGACATAGATCCATCACGATAGCACATCAAGAGTAGTTCCACTGCTTTAAGAATCCTCTGGGCTTTGTCTATGTATCCATCCTTCCCCCCCAACAACTGATCATTTTACTGTTCACAGTTTCACTGTTTTAAGATAGTCATATTGTTGGAGGTGGGGTACACTGAGCAATTGGGGTACCATGAGCCAAATGGGGGGATCCACAGGCAATGTGTCTTCATTGGCTATGGACAGGCTTCCTGTTGGAATCTGTGATGCATTTCATAGGATTCACAATCCTTTGATACCGTCTGTGTGGCAGCTGGTATTCTCGCAGACCTTCTTCCCACCCTGACTTGTGCAGTACACCTCAGTATTCTGAATGTGGAAAGAAAGAAGTGGGCTTTGGCAGAGTCCTGAACAGCTAGAGAAGGCAGTTGTTCCCTCAAACTCTATCACCTTCTTTCATGGGGGGTTTAGAAAGTTCCCACTGGCACTAAACCATGCCATCTTGGGGGAGGAGTGACAAAGATGAAGTGATTTTGTCCCTTTTGCCCTCTTCAATATATCCAATATTGATTTTTTTCCCCCAGTGGTGTGCTGGGATTTCTCTGGTAGACTACCAGACTTCTACAAAGGCACTCTTATCTGGGGTGACTGTCAAAGGGTCATCAAAAAACATGTATAAAGGACCCATGGACAAAGCCAAAGGGGGGTAGGATTGAGAGTGGGAGGAGGGGGTAGGTGGGGTGGGGGAAAGTGGTGGAGGGAAAATGGAGACACCTATATTCAAAGAACATTTAAAATGATTAAAAAATTAGTATTTTTAGGTGGGGAAGATGGCACAAAACTCCTATTTTGCCATTTTGATGATATCACTCTTCAAAAATTTTGATTTTTGTGGTAGAGTTACAGATTTTATTTCAAGTTGTGTGGCACACTTAGCAATGAGTTCTTTGGGAATAAAGATATTGTCCCTCTAAGAATGATGTTATGGACTGAATTGTGCCTCCTCTCCCCCTACACAGTTCATATTTTGTAGCTCTAATACCCCAAATAACTATATTTAGAGATGGGGTTTAGGGAGGTAATTAAGATTAAAAGAGATTATCTGGGTAGGATGCTAATCCAATGGGTGCTGGTGTCCTTATGAGAAGAGGAAGAGACACCAGGAACATGCATAGAGAAAAGGACACAGTGAGCAGGCAGCCATCTGCAAGCCTAGGAGAGACCCCCGGGGGAAGCCAAGCCAGCCAGCACCTTGATCTTCAATTTCCAGCCTCAAGAACTGTGAGAAAATACATTTATATTTTTTAAGCCACCCAGTCTGTACTATTTTGTTATGGAAACCCTAGCTGACTAATACAGATGACATCTGGCCTTTCTTTAATCTTTATAAAGGCTTTGGATTACATTAGATTTGTTCTCAAAGTTTTAATAATTCATACATTTTATAATGGTAAATATTCATATTTATTTAAAGAAATGGCTGTGTAGATTAAATTGTTGAAATTCAAAAGCAAGATATCTTTTCATATCACAGAAAAGAGCTGGAAGAGAGCTCTGAAAAATGAATAGGCAAGTGAGAAAATATGCTGTAGAGAAAGTCCCAGGTTTTTTTTTTCCTGACACTAAATGTGAACCTGATATATTTGTTCTTCTGCACATTAATATGAGCAGCAGCAGGGCCACAGCCACATCCTGAAGGTCTTTAAGATGAATGCAAATGTGTGGGAGTCATTTAACCAGAAAGAGGATCACCTATTTCCAAAAAGACATTAAAGAAATTACAAATAGGCAAGTATACGGTATTTATTGACTCTAGCTCTGTGCCATGCAAGATGCTGAGCCATTTATTGAGTTATCATTTATAGAGTTTTAAATAGTGAATTATAGTATTTCATTAATCAGGGCAATTCTAGCTGCTGCAACAAAACAAATGCCAGTATGTTAATGGGTGGACTTAGAAGAAACTTATTTCTTGATCACATTACAGTCCAAACTGGCATTTCCAGTTAGTGGGAGTCTTTCTTCCACACACTGATTTGGCAAACAAAACTTTTCGCTCAGTCATCCTTGAGGGCCTTCCACCTGGGAGAAGAGAAATAAAGGGGAAGAAATACACTGACTGCCTCACCACCTTGGCTCATGAGTGATGCTCTGTACTTCTTACATTTCATTGGTTAGAACTAGTCCCATGAAACCATTAAAATTTATGCTTTTTCTTTGTGTGGATTTGTCACTGGAAGATAGCTATTCAGACAGGTACTACTGAGTCTCTTCTTGTATTAGGCTGGAGCTGTATTACTAGTTTCTCACTAATGCAAGATAAATGGAAGTAATGTATGTCACATCTGGGCTATGGTGGTTAAAATAGGGTTTTTCAATCTCGTTTTCCTTCCAGTGATGATAGGGCTGCAGGACATGACAGAACCACAAAGCGAAGGAACCTGGATTTCTGGGTGACCTTATAGAATGTTCCTCACTTCACTCAACATGACTACTGTCATTTTATTGCAGGGAGCCAGAATAAACTTTTATTGTGTTAAGTCACTGAAATGTTGAAATCTGTTTGCTACAGTGGCTAAGGTTATTCTAATAAATACGCCTGGCTTCATCTAGAAGCAGGAACTGTTGGAAAATATGATCCCTAGTTATGCAACTACTTCGCAGTGAAAACTGTTTCAATACTTTGGAAAGTGGAGTACAGCTTTTGGATGTTCAGTTAGCTGACTCTGCCTAAGCACCTTTCACAGTGCCTGATTACCAAATAAATAAATGGAATAATTAAATTGATGTCTACTGGTGGGAAGCTCTGTGGAAGTTGATATAGCTATTAAATGTCCATAGTACTTTTTATAAACATGTTATTTATATACATTATTTTATTTAAATCCAGTAATGATCCAATTAGGTAGGTGTCATTGTACTTTATTCACTTATTTGTATGTTGGTCTTCATTCTTAAACTGTGAGCTTCTTGTCATTAGGATTAGTTTCCAACTTGCCCCTGTGTCCTTGGTGCCTGGCCAGTGTGTGGCACATAGTGAGGGCTGGATGTCTGGTGGTTGAATACAGGTATGGACAAAAGGATGAGAAGATACTGATTGGTATCTATAAGGCCGCATGCATGTCATGTAGGACTGTTGTGTCAGAGCTGAGGGCAAAACGGAGTAGGAAAGAGAGTTGGGGAAATAGGTATTCTAGGTGGAGGTGGGTAGAAGCTATGTGCTGGACACTACACTGATCTTCAATTAGAAGAAATTCTCCAATTGGAGGAAATTTCGGTCAGTAAATTCAAGCACAAATCAGGAATATGTGGTTTGGCACTATAGTTTAAGCAAGTTGTGGGTAGGCCTGTAAGGTTAAGGGATCTGGAAGTTGTCCTTCAGATGTTCTGGGCAGGTATTTGTGAATCTGTTGGGCAAGGCATTTCCGGTCTACAAAGTTGCTCATTTAGTAAAAAAAAAAATGCATCTAAAATGTTTGGTTATCTAAAATTGAAGAGTAATCAAATTTTCTGGCTAATGTCAGCATTTTTTTAAACATCAGAGGCAGATTTAAGTTAATCATCCTCCTTAGTCTGGTTCACTTTCATTATCAGCCTTTGTACAAGTGCCCTTTTTTGTTGTTTTGTTATGTTTTAGTAATTTCTCCTTTCATTTTCTCTTCCTACTTCTTTTTTCTCCCTCTCACAATTGCCACACAAGTAGTATGCTATGTTTGATATATGCTCCCTAAACCATCTGCCACACAAGAGGTAGTATGGCACACTGTTTAAGAATTCAGGTTCTGGCTGGGTAGCTCAGTTGGTTAGAGCATCGTCCCAATATATCAAGGTTGCATCAATCCCTGATCAGGGCACATACAAGGATCAACCAATAAATGCATAAGTAAGTGGAACAATAAACCGATGTTTCTCTCTCTCATCAATAAAAAAAAAATAATTCAGGCATTAGAACCTGCATTCAACTCCTCACCCTGCCAGTGTGACAGGACAAGCTATTCTGACTCTCTGTGCCTCAGTTTCTTAATTTGTGTATGGTCATTTGAAAAGTAAATATATTAATATATATGCAGTATAAAATTAGTGCCTGGCATAGTGTAAATGCTTGTAAACCCTTGAAAATATGCATATTATTTGTTTTAAACAAATTTATTTATAATCAGTAAATACCATTTAGTTTACTTTCACTGTTGTTAAGGTCATTGGGTTTCGATGAATGTATGGTGGTGTGAATGCACTACTATAGTACCAGACAGAAGAGTTTTACTACCCCCAAAAATCCTAGTGCTTTACCTACGTAACCCTTCCCCTTCACAAATCCCTGGTGTCTACTGATCTGCCTTTCATCGAACAATATACATGTAAGATTCACTGGTGTTGTTGCATGGATTAATAGCTTATTCTTCTCTTTCACTGGCTAGTATTCCATTGTGTGGATTGGCACAGTTTGTTTATTATTCACTTTCTGGAGGACATATTGGTGGCTTCTATGTTTGAGAAATTATGAACATTTGCTAAAATGTTGCTAAAAACATTTCCATGCAGATTTTTATATGGACATTGCATCTATTTTTAAATTCAAAATTGACTTATATTTTTATTTTATCTTGTCATCTGATTTTGGTATCAAGTATATATTAGCTTCATAAAATGGATAGGGTTATTTTATCTCTTTTTCTACTTTTAAAAATGTTTATTTCTTGAAAATTTAGTGTAATTTATCTGAAAATCTATCCCTGCAATAGCTTTTAATGTGGGTGAGGGTTTTGGTTATCATTTCATTTTTTGAAAAAATGAATATTGATCCATCAAAATTTTGTAATATTTTATGTGCTGGTCTTGGCATTTTATATTCTTCTAGAAACATATCGATTTATGTAGGTTCTCAGAAGTATTGTTCCTTTATAAAATTCTCTGTTACATTAGTATTTATTTCTCTTTTTTCCTTCTGTGTATGTGCTTGTTTTCATACATGTATATATATGCACATTTTCTTCTTCTATGTTTGTTAATTTGTACTTGCTAGAAATTCATCTGTATTATTAATCTTTTGTAAAATTTATGGTTTGTAATTTATGTTTTGTTTCTTTTCTCACTTATTTCTGCTGTTTATTATTTCTTTTTTGTTTCCTTGTGTTTATGTTGATATTCTTTTTATAGCTTCTTTTTAAAATATTGTGGTTCCTGCAGACCCTGCAGAGCAGGAACAAGTATAAAGCACATATGGACAAAGACAAGGGGGGGTGGAAACGGGAAGGAGGTGGGGATGGCTGGGAGGAAAAGGCAGAAAACTGTACTTGAACAACAATTAAAATAAAACAATGTGGTAAAAACAGATCACATGGCATCTATCCTCTTACCATATTTTTAAGAGTACAGTACAGTATTATTAACTATATGCATTTGTTATCCAGCAGATCTCTAGAACTGCATCATTCAGTTTATTGCATCAATGAGTTTGACTACTTCAGATATCTTATTATGTAGTACTTGTCCTGTGACTGGCTTTTTTCACTTAGCATCATGTCTATAAGCTTCATCCATGTTGTAATATGTGACAGAATTTCTTTTTTAAGATTTTGATTTGCATTTCTCTGATGATCACTGATGCTGAGTATCTTTTCATGTACCTATTAACCATTTATATGTGCTTTTTGGAGTCTATTCAAACCCTATGCCCACTTTTTTAGTCAAATGTTTTCTTTGGTTTATTTTTTGCTCTTGAGCTGTGTGTAATACTTAGTTCATTGTTTTTGTCTTCCTTATTTACAGTTTTAATAAATGTACTTTAAATACTGTTATAATTGTATCTCTCAAACTTTGTAATGTCATGCTTTTATTATCTTTCTGCTCAAATTTTAATAGTTTCCTTCTGGCTTAATTTTTACCCATAAATTACTTAGTGGTATTATTTTAATTATTTGATATATGGGTTTTTAAAGTTATCATTTAGTAATTTATTTATGATAGTATAACTATTTGAGAACATAATCAGCATAATTTTGATTCTGATTTTTTAAGTATTTATTATTTGTCTTAATGTAAATTTATATTTTTGTATATTTTGTTTCTCAGTTTTTGTGCTAAAGACATTAACATTTATAACTAAAATGTTTGTTCAAAATGTCTTTGCTTATTGGCTTTTGTCATCATGCAAGTTATTACTTTTTATAGTCCAAGACTATGTTATTAGGGGCATACATATTTATGATTGATATATATTTCCATTCTATAAAATAGTTTTTCATACCTCAATTTTTTTTGTTTTAAGTTCCATTTTGTCACATATTAAATTTGATATTCAAGCATTCTGTTCTTCAGTATTTGCTTGGTATCAGTCTCTATCTGTTTACATGCAACTTGCTTCTTTTTAATTTAAAACCGTCTCTTATATTCAACATATTGCTGGATAAACAAAACTATTCTGAGAATCTCTAATCTATATTGTTAGCTTAAGCTATATTAATTATTATAGATAATGCTGATATATTTTATTATGTTAGTTATATTTTCTAAACCACATATCTCTCTTCCTCCCTCCTTCATCCCTCCCATCCTTCCCCACCTCTTTCTTCCTTCTTCCTCTCCTTCCTCCTTCCTGTTTTTCTTTATTATGATTGCCTTTACTGAGACTATATTTTCTTATGCTGGTTTAGAAGTGGTGTAATGTTCCTTCTCATATATAAATGATAATTCACTGGATATAACATTTTTTCAAGTTCTTTTTCTTTAAAATAAAAATTTTTATACATTTCTTATATTCAATGTAAGTATTGAAAATTTTGATAGTTTGATTTCTCTCCTATTTTGTTTTAACTCTGTGGATTACAATTTTTTTCTCTATGAGAATTGGGTATTTTGGATATTACAAAAATATATGTAGGCATTTAAAAATCTATTCTGGGCTTCTGATCAAGATGGAAGCATTGGTTAACACAACTTGCTTCTTCATGCAACCACATCAAAATTACAACTGAAATATATGACAACCATCAGTCAGAACCATCAGAAATGGAGTTGAATGGAAGTCCAACAACTATGGAATTAAATAAACCATGTCCATCCAGACTGGTAGGAGGGGTGGAGGTGTGGAATGGGCTGGTCCCACATCCATATGTGGTGGATAAAAATTTGGGAGGGATTACTCAGGAGTGAAGAGTCCCAGCTCCACACCAGGCCCCCCATTCCAGGGTTCCAGTGCCAGGAAGATAAGTCCCCATAACTTCTGCCTGAAAAAAACAGTGGGTGGGGGAAACTTCTGGAGTCCCAAGCAGTCCCCCTTAGAGAATCTACACACGGACATTCTCAGACTAACTCCCTCTGAGCTCTAGCACCAGGGTATCAGTTTAAAAGGCATCAGTGGCATATGGGGAGGAACTGAAGTGCCTGGAATCAAGATAGGAACTTGGGGACAGCTTTCTCCTAGACAGAAAGGCAGGCAGATGCCATTGTCCCTTTTCTGAGCCCTCCACTCACAGAGCCACAGAGCCAGAATGTGGGTGCCATATCTGAGACCATCAACATGGCTAACACTGCTGGCCTCACCCTGGAGATCTCCAGAGACTCCATCCCACCAAATTTATGGGCCCACACAAACTGTTAACTGTGACTTTTGTATACAAATGGTTGTCCTGGCTCATACTTCACAACTTCCTAAATTCTATCAAACAAGAAACAGCAGGCCTCAGTGAGCTTCCAACCCCCATACCTCTTGCTAAGTGACTCCAGGCTTTCACTAGCAGCAGCCAGCCAAGATTCACAGCTTGGCTTCACCTGGGAATCTCCATGCCAAGCATGAGTAGCAGCCATCTCAGATTGCTTTAAAGCTCATGGAGGGTGGCCCTGGGAAGAACACAGGTGAGGGCTGACCTTGGCCTGCACCACCTGGAAAAACCCAGAGCCTGTATACCACATGGACAGCTACAGATCACATTGGAGCACCACTAACCTGCCCCCACACAACTAATCCCCCATGGACGACAGAGGTTTGTGGTCAAGGGGTCACAGCCCATCGTGGCAGCTGACTGGCCTGGGCAAATCCCTCCTATTGATCTGTCAACAACAATCAAGGCTCAACTACAAAAGAAGGGTGTACTAAGCCCACATGAAGGGTGCACCTTGAGTACCCAGCTTGGGTGATAGGGGAGCCTGTGCCACTTGACCCTGAAGGTCACTTACTATGTTAGGCCATGCTACTAAGACAGGGAGTCAAAGCAGCTTTATGTAATACATAGAAACAAAAACAGGGAGGCTGCCAAAATAAGAAGACCAAGAAACATGGCCCAAATGAAAGAACAGATCAAAAGTCCAGAAAAAGTACTAAACAAAAGGTAGATAAGCAATCCATCAGATACAGAGTTCAAAATACTTGTTATAAGGATGCTCAAGAAACTAAGTGAGGACCTTAGCAGCATAAAAAAGATTCATTCAGAAATGAAGCATTCAGTAATTGAAATAAAGAACAATTTACAGCTAACAAACAGTAAAGAGTATAAAGTCGAGAATCAAATCAATGCTTTGGAACAAAAGGAAGCAAAAACCAAGCAATCAGAACAGGAAGTAAAAAGAATTCCCCCAAATGATGATAGTGTAAGCAGCCCCTGGGACAACTTCAAGAGGTCCAACATTCACATCATAAGGGTGCCAGAAGCAAAAGAGAAAGAGCAAGAAATTAGAAATTTACTTGAAAAAATAATGAAAGAAAATTTTTCTAATTTGGTGAAGGAAATAGACATGCAAGTCCAGGAAGCACAGAGAGTGCCAAACAAGGTGAATGCAAAGATGCCCACTCCAAAACACATCATAATTAAAATGCCAAAGATTAAAGATAGAGAATATTAAAAGCAGCAAGACAAAAGCAGTTAGTTACCTACAGGGGAGTGAGTCCCCATATGACTGTCAGCTGATTTCTCAAAAGAAACTTTGCAGGCTAGGAGCAATTTGCAAAAAATATTTGAAGTCATGAAAAGCAGACTGCCAAGGTTGCTCTACTCAGCAAAGCTATCATTTAGAATTGAAAGGCAGATAAAGAGCTTCCCAGACAAGAAACCACTAAAAGAGTTTATCATCACCAAACTATTATTATATGAAATGTTTAAGGGACATATTTAAGAAAAAGAAGATGAAAACTATGAACAATAAAATGGCAATAAATACACATTTATCAACAATTGAGTCTAAAAAAACAAGCTATGCAAAAAAGAAAATCAAATACAGAATCATGTATACAGTGCATTTTGATGGTTGCCAGATAGAAAGGGGTATGGGTGACTGAGTGAAGAGGTGAGAGTATTAAGAAGCACAAATTGGTAGTTACAGAATAGCCATAGGGATGTAAAATACAGTATAGGAAATTGAGTAGCCAAAGAATGTATATGTATGACCCATAGACATGAACAATGGTTTGGGTATTACCTGAAGGAGTGCAGAGGGTTTGGGTGGAGGGAACAAAAGGGGGAATATTAGGACAACTATAATAGCATAATCAACATAATTTAATTTTAAAAAATCTATTCTTCATTGAACTCTGTGATCCCTTTTATCTGCAGTACTGCATAACTTTTAATTTAGACAACTTATTGGTCATCATTCTCCAAATGTGTCTCTTCCTCCTTTATTTCTTTTATGCTGGTACTACCACGAATTATTGACATCTCTACATCTCCTATATCTCTTAACTTTTTATTTACACTTTTTAATTTGAAAATTTTTAATACCTTTTGTGATGATTCTTTCACTGGATCTTCTGGCTAACTATATTAAATCACTTTTGATTCTATGTTCCTTTATTTAGCCTATACATTTATTTTACTGCCACTGTTATCATTGTCTCATTATTTCCCTTTATGAGCTAATATTTCCTTGGGACTATTTTTCTCTAGTCACCAATCTGTACCTAAAAGAAAGATGACATCTGAGCCCCTGCTTGTGATTTTTCAAATAATCTTTTTTGTGGGCTGCTGGTAGGGAAAGCCTATGAAGTTGTGATTTAGGCTTAACCAGTACCTGTTTGCAGCTCTCTTCCGCCTTGCCTAGAGATCCTTCCCTTTAAGGTATATTCAAAGCTTTGCTGTTTTCTGAAAGCTGTGTTGCCTAGCTGAGGATAAACATTGGAAAGCCAAAGAAATATTGAGGGGATCTTGAATTTGAGAAAACAGAATAGACAGAGGGACATTCAGAGGTCCGATTGTCACAGCTCCAGCAGGAGTACCAGGTAGACCATAATTTGTCTTTAACTATGGATATTTTCAGCCTAATCTTCCATCTAGCATCTCATGGAACTCTGTGAACTTTGTATTATCTGTTATCTATCTATTTGTCTACCTACCTACTTACATATTTGTTTGTTTAGGAGATCCAGAGTAATTACCTTTGCTTATCTCCCATGAATCCTGCCTAGAACACTGTGTACTTTAACCTCTTAAAATATAATATAACTTAAGAAATTAAACAGAAGATACACTCCTAGGGTTTGTCAGCTCAAAGATGCTTAAAATGCAATAAAAGATTAAAATGTAATAATTTTTTGTGCTATCAGAGAAAAAAGTCAACTGCATTTGTGAATATATTGCTGGTAAGAAATGAGGTTTTAGGAACAAATGTTGCTTTGAAAGCAGGTGTCATATACCACTTATTTCCTTTAGTGATACAATATCTTGGTTTCCAGGAGAGTCTCTACTCCCAAGTGAAAGGAGAAATGTGGAAGCCATTTCAAAAAGTTTAGCTGTTTACTTTATTTATTTGTCTCTTGGTTCTCTTTTCTAATTACAGAGAAACCCCTGTCTGAATAATGAACAATTTCTGGCTCTGTTTCAGAATCTGGCTGCAGTGCATTTGCTATTTGATTTCTGAGAGATGTACAACATGTTCACAGTGAATTCTCCAACTGAAAACAGTAGAGTGCAAATAAAGTCAATTAATTCACAGAGTGAATGGACTGAAGCCCAGAATTGCATGTCTTGTGGAGGCCTTTTTGATTCACTTGCCAAAAGATATCTGTTTATAAATGCAGTAAATGTAACTATTTGGGACTGTGGCGGTTACAACCTGATGTGATTTCCCCTCATGTATTATGGCTCATCTCAGGTAACTGAGTTACATTTTACATACATTTCAAATGCCCTTTCTTGTACCTTCCCTCTCCCAATAATTTTAATATGTCTTCCTTCTTTAACATATAGATCTTCTCTGTCTCATTTTATTTCATTCTATCTGTCACTTCCTCCACCTTCCTCTTTTCTTCTCCTTTCCATTTCCTTTCCTTCTCCCCCAAATCTTTCATTCTCTTACTTTATGCTGTCCTTCTTTATCTTATCTTCTTCTTTTCCCCTTCTTTCCTTTCTTCACTTCCCTTGCTCTCTCTCTTTTCTTCCATCCTCTTCAGCAGAGTTCCTGAAACTGCTTCCTTGTAGTTTCCTGCATCCAGACTCTCAGAGCATATTAGGATCCTCATTCTCCTTGCAGTTCTGTAGCTGTAATCTTCTTGTATGGTGTGTCTGTAGATGGCCTTCAGCAATGAACACTAATTGGGGCCATCACTCTTACCTAACTTGCCTATCTGTTTTGGCCTTCTATTTATAGCTGGTTTTTGTTGATGTCATTTCTTTTTATATTAAATTCCTCTTTTTTAAAATCCCAGTTCCATACCATGCATGAGCCCTCACTTAACACCTAGTCTACTTGACCAGTGAGCAAATATCTTTTTTAAGTCTCATTTTAAAAAACAAATTGGATGCTGTCCTTCATACAAAATCAAACAAAACCCAACAAAAAACAAATAAAAAATACTATCATATTCTGAAAGATTTGTTAATCAGGAACTTTGACTTCCAATATAACAACCTACCTGGAGATTTCTGTAGCTGAGTTCTTCCCATGATATTATAGGATATAGGATACTGTCTTGTACACCAGGTTCAGGCTCCACTTGATTAGCTACACCCTCTTAGGTATTTTGTACTGAACAATAGGAACCACTGAACAAGATACCCCTGGTCATCCTGTGTCAGCACAGCCCTGTTTTTCTCCTTTACCAATCTTTTCATTCATATTCCGATCATCCTCTCTCTACCTCCAGCCCTGAATATTTCTTCTCCCTTGAGCAGAAAGATGGACAGGATTTGGAGTAGGAGAATAATTGACCCTTCCTTTTTGACATATGATTTTATTTTGGCTTTTTGACCAACCTTTTCCCCCCTAACTCTTTATTCTTTCTAGTATTGCTTGCAAACATCTAATCTCTACAGGATCTTTAAACATTAGAGTTCATAAGACCTTGAAACTTTTTTGTAACTCACCCTCTTTCCTGCTCATTAACCCAAGTTTGACTAGTTCTGTTCCAGCAGACTTGTGTGGTGCTACCTGACTTCCACCGCTGCTTCCTAATCTTGGCATCTGAGCTTCTGGTTTGGCATCTCTTTCCTAGATTTATGAGTTTTGGCCTGTGTTGCCTTTGGCTCCTGTTACTATTTCCTGCTAGATAACATTCTTTTCTTTTTTCAGTACATGTCAGTTTTAAACTCCTCTTATCTCTCAGGATGTTTCACATATATTATCTTATTTAGTGTTATTAACCCTTATAAAACATTTGTAAGGGAGGCACTATTATTGCCATGTCGGCCATAAAGACCCTGAGGTTTAGAAAGATTAATTAATTTGCCCAAATTGCTACATTTTATAAATAGCAGATCTGGGTTTTAAAACCAGCATTGTCTGACATCTGAGGGTGTTCTTAGTCTAACATGTCATCTCACTCTGTCTTATGGTTACTCCATTTCACTGAGTCCTATTTACAGATCAGAGAGTTACTTTATGTTCAGAGGACTCCCCTTGACCCATTTCCTTTACCCATTACCTGCCATATTGCTTACTCTAACTCTTCATGTTCTAAGACATTCTTATATCTGATTGGTAGACATCTATTTTTCATCTTTCCCTTGGAGAGCAACTGAAGAAATGGAATTTTACCAGAAGTTGAGTTTGAAGTAGAAAGTATAACTTTCAGGTGTTAATAAATGCTATAATTGATCAACTTTTAACTATTAATTAATTAATAAGTTAATCAGAAAATGAACTTCAATCACTTACAACATTAAAACATAGGATTTTTGTGGTGTATAATCTCTGTAAGTGGATTTTTAAAGTTTTTTTCCTATTTTGTATTGAATTACAATCAACATATCATATTAGTTTCAGGTGTACAACATAATGACTTAATATCTGTATATACTACAAGATGATCACTAGGATAAGTCTCATGAACATCCAACACTGTACATAATTATGAATTTTATTGCATTTATTTATTTATTCACTCATCAATGGACACTTAAGTTGCTTCCATGTTTTAGCTATTGTGAATAATTTTGCAATGAATATAAGGGTGTGTGCATCTTTTTGAGTTAGGGGTTTTGTTAAATACCCAGAAGTAGAATTGCTGGATCATATGGTAGTTGTATTTTTAATTTTTAAAGGAACCTCCATATTGTTTTTGTGGCAGCACCAATTTGCATTTCTACTGACAGTACACAAGCATTTCCTTTTCTCCACATTCTTGCTGATGCTTGGAATTTCCTGTCATTTTGATAACAGCCATTTTAACAGTTGTGAGGTAATATCTCATTGGGGTTTTGATTTTTATTTCCCTGATGATTAGTGATGTTGAGCACCTTATCACATACCTGTTGGCCATCTGTATGTCTCTTTTGTAAAATTGTTTCATTTTTTAGTTTTATTACCTCCACTTCATATAAGTAAAAAACTAAAGTTCAGAGAAATAATGCATTTGCCTAAGGTCACAGAGTCAGAAAGTATTAGTGCTATCTTTTTATCAACAAGATTTTTATCAACAGGTGGAGGAGAAGGAACATGTGCTGGACTCAGAATTATCAAGAAGGGCATATCCAGGAACACAGTGCCTATCTAACTATGAGTCTCAGAACATAAAAGAAGGAATCACTCCCCACACTTCTGGACTAAAAATCTGGGAGTAACAAGTAATATGCAAGAGGCAGACCCTCTGTGAGTTTCAATGTGAGAAGAAAATAAAAATCTGACGATGAAGTAAACTTCAAAAAATAAGTTTTATGGCAGACCAAAACCCACCCTAAACCAAGCAGGTTAATCAAAAGAAAACAATCTCTCAGCCTTAAAGAAAATGCCTTGGCATATCATATTCAAACTGCTGAAAACTAAGAAAAATGAGAATATTTTGAAGTTAGCTAAACAAAAGTAGTCACATTACATGTGAATTTATTTTCTTACACTCCTTATTTCAAGACTTACTATAAAGCTAAGTAATCTAGACAGTCTGATATTGGTGTAAAGAGAACAGATACATTAACAAAACAGAATAGAGAGTTCAGAAATAGACTTATCCCGCATGTTAATTAATTTTTAACAAAATTTCTAAAGCAGTCCATTGAGGAAGTGGTAGTTTCTTTCTTTCTTCACATTTTTTTTTGTTGTTCAAGTGCAGTTATCTCCATTTTCCCCCATCACTCCCCCCAACCCCAGCCATTCCCACTTCCCACCCTTGATCCTACCCCCCTTTGGTTTTGTCCATGTGTCCTTCATACATGTTACTGAAAACCACTTCCCCTTTTCCCCCCACTATTCCTTCCCAGCTGGCTTCTGGTCACTGTCAGTCCATTCTTAATTTCAATGTCTCTGGTTATATTTTGCTCACTTGTTTGTTTTGTTGATTATGTTCCACTTATAGGTGAGATCATGTGGTATTTGTCTTTTACTGCATGGCTTATTTCACTTAGCATAATGCTCTCCAGATCCATCCATGCTGTTGCAAAGGGTAGAAACTCCTTCTTTCTGCTGTGTAGTATTCCATCATATAAATATACCATAGTTTTTTGATCCATTCATTTATTGATGGACACTTAGGTTGCTTCTAGCACTTAGCTGTTATAAATTGTGCTGCTATGAACATTGGGGTGCATAGGTTCTTCTGAATTGGTGTTTCAGGGTTCTTAGGGTATAAGCCTAGCAGTGGAATTGCTGGGTCAAAAGGCAGTTCCATTTTTAATTTTCTGAGGAAATTCCATACTGTTTTCCACAGTGGCTGCACCAGTCTACAATCCCACCAACAGTGCACTAGGGTTCCCTTTTCTCCACAACCTCTCCAACACTTGTTATTTGTTGATTTGTTTATGATAGTTTCTTTTGCTAATTGTGCTAGAGGAACTCAAAATCCAGATTGAAAAAAAAAACTTGACTCTTAACTCATATCACACACAAAAATTAAACTAGATCGCAGATGTAAATGTAATAGTTAAACCAATATAACTTCTAGAAGTAAACATAGGAGAAAATCTTTGTAAATTTGTGGTAGAAAAAGGTTTCTTAAATAGGACCCCCAAAAGTTAAAATAATAAAAAACGATAAGTTAGGCTTCATCAGAATTTTCTTTAAAAATTGTTCTTTAAATAAAATGTTAAGAAAAATAAAAAAGCAAGCAACAAATTGGGGAAAATATTATATATAAATACATATGTATATTTCTGGTAAAAGACTGGTATACAGAATATATAATACATTTCTACAGCTTAATCAAAGGAAGACAGACAGCCCAACTAAAAATAGGTAAAACATTTAAACATACAATTAAAAGAAGGTATATGCATTGCCAATAAACACTTGAAAAGATTCTCAGTATCATTAATAGTCAAGAAAATGCAATTTAAAACTGAAACGAGATACTGCTACACCTTCATCAGAATGGCTAAAATTAAAAGGCTGCAATATCTAAGTGTTGGTAGGAATTCAGAACAACTGAATATCTGATATGTTGCTGGTGAGAATATAAAATGTCGCAACCATTTTGGAAAAAGTTTGGTAATTTCTTATAAAATTTTACATGCACTGCTCATATAATCCAACATTTCCACTCATAGCTATTTACCCAAAATAAATGCAAAATGAAAAAAATATGTCTACACAAAGCTGTGTAAGGGAAATTTCATGGCAACTTTACTGATAATTAGGCTGGAAACAATATAAATGCCCATCAGTTGGGGACTGGATAAAAATTTTTGATATATCTACAGAAGGAACGTAACTCAGCATTTAAAAAGGATAAAATACTTTTAAATGCATGACATGGAAAACCTCAAAAATATTCTTCTGAGTAAAAGAAGTCAGACACAAAACAGCATATATTGTATAATTCCATTTATACAAAATTCCAGAAAATTTAAATTAATCTGTAATAGCAGAAAGCAGATCAGTGCTTGCCTATGTCAAAAATTTGGATTCACCTCAAAGAAGCACAAAGGAGTGTTTTTGAAGAATGCAAATATTCTATTTCTTTGTTGCTATCATGGTTATCTGGATGTATACACTTGTGAATTTAGTAAGCTGTAAATTTTAAATAAATGTATTTTATTATATACAAACTATACCTCAATAAAGTTGATTATTAAAAACATAATCAAGGAAGAGACATTTAAGGGTAATTAAAAACAGGGTATATTTGTGTGAATTAGAAGAAACTGATGCTTTTGGTTACCTGAGTTTAACAGATATAAAACCTGTGAAACATGTTTGAATTTGTTTTGTAGTTTCATAAAAAATTAAGGCATACTAGATTGTGATCAAAAAACTAAATTAAAATAAAATTTATTATTTAGTCCTTAAAAACACATTTAATAATATGAATGAGTAACTATCAATCTCAGTTTTGCAATAATTATAAAATATAGGTCAGGTTTTAGATGATTTTGAATGACCAGATAAGCTCATGAGGTGCTATAAAATATTTTTCAGGCAGGAAAAATTGTGATCTACATAATACTAAATAATATTTTATAGGGGAAAATACATTGCAGGGTATTCTGTACAAGTGGTACATACTGTTAATAAAGAAAATGACTAACCTTGTGTAAGGTAAATGAGAGATGAGAAACTAGTGTGAAAGCTTCTTAAGGTCACTGATGAGACACACCAAACACTGGAACCAGGATAGTGGTTTTGTGATTTAAGTGGACTGGATACATTCTTGAGTGTGCTGTAGAGATAAAAACTTTCTAGAATAAATGTGCTTGTCAGCTGTTATAACACAAATAAGAGCTTTTTATTTGGCAGGCAAGAGGTTAAATTTACAGGCCCCTTTCCTCCAAGACTCTCCAATTCTCTGCAGAAAACCAAACCAGGGATAAGAAATTGCCTTTGTAGAGAGAGGTTTGGAATTGCTCTGACTTTCAAACTGAGCACAGAGGGTTTGCCCAAATGTTGAAGTTTAGCTTATCAAAGTTTATCAGTTATGAGAAAGACCCTAACTTGGTGTCTGGGGCATTTGGGTAGTTGCTGGAGTACAGGTGTCTTAGTAGCAAGTATGACCTCAAGGAACTCACAGCTTAGTAGGAACAACAAGCTATCTCAAAGATGATTTCAATGTGCTGTCACATATACTAACCCCTGGGGCTGGAGGGGTGCAGATAAAGCTTTCTATCCTGGACTGCCAGAAAAAACTTTAAAAAAGACTTTCAAGAAGTTGTGCCTGAATGCTGAGCTAATCCTCCAGAAAAGAAAATGGGGAGGGTGCCTTCTGGGAATTATTTTCATGTAGGGAGGGATTAGTCAGTCCCTGGAAGACTCTCATAGGAAGAGTATTTTGACACTACCATTTTTTTAGCCTTCCTGATTTGAACTCCTGGGAGCAGTGGTGTGTTGAGAGGTGTTGTGTTTTTAAAAAAACAAAGACCAACAACAAAATAAAACAATAACCAAATACAGGAATTAAACAAAATCAAATATATTTATATGTCATCACATTCTTTCTCAGAACCTCTGATTTATTGATGTGAAGTGTCATTATCCAATATGAATATAAATACAGTGTGTAGCATTTTCCAGACCTATCTGACCATAGAGCAATCTTTTTTTTGTGGAACTCTTATAAACATCTCAAATATGTGTTCTGGGAACAGTTTAGGGAACATTATTGTATCCTATTTGTTTCTTAACTTTCCTTTTGGCATCTGTCAAGGATATTGGAAAGATATGTTCATATTCAACTTCTCCTGGTTCTCATTCAAGCTCTTTCTCAAATGACCAAAATCTCACACTGAATTGGTTTCAGACTTCCGATAGGACAAACCCTATCATTTTCCCACAGTACTGCAGTAATCACACAACGGCCTGGTTCTGATTAGTCTGTCCAGTGCCACAGCCTCCCCAGGGCAAGGCCAGGGACCCAGGGCATTCCAAGCCCCTGTCACTCTGAGACAGAGTTTAGTCTTTGTAG
Source organism: Trachops cirrhosus (assembly GCA_028533065.1). Classification (NCBI taxonomy): domain Eukaryota; kingdom Metazoa; phylum Chordata; class Mammalia; order Chiroptera; family Phyllostomidae; genus Trachops; species Trachops cirrhosus. The sequence continues at coordinate 39,188,290 of CM052542.1, read as the reverse complement.
GGCCCAGCCAGCTCATGAACCTCAAAGTCTGAATTCCCTGTGTTTCACCGTTTCTCTTCCCCTGCCCTGACATAGAGCCTCATTGGAAAGGAATCTTGGCACCCAAGACCTCATGAAGAGCCCCAATATTTGTCCTTTTGTAGCTCAAAATCTTCTATAGGGGGCTGAATAAACCTGAATGTGTATGTTAGCCCCTAATACTATGTTATGTTTCTGGGCTGCTTACCTCCCATAAGGCTGAGATTAGTAGCTTCCTTAGTAGATGAAGAAGCTAAAGCAGAAAGAGATTAGATGAGTTGTCCACGGTATTAGAATGGTAGGACTGGTACCCAGGCACAGATACATATGATTCCAACGACAGTGCTCTTAGCTCCCCATGTTCTATTGTTGCTTGGTGCCAAATACACTTGGCTGGCTGACTGTCACATCCTGACTCTGAGAGAGAACTCTTTTCTTGCCCCATTTGAATGCCTCACAGTGTCATTCAGAATGTCTTTATTTTTCTTTATTTTTTTAGAAAAACATTTTTTTAAATAAATTTCCTTGAGAATAGCTTACATCATATCTGATCCAAATTCTAAGTGAAGAAACCTTTTAAGATTTGGTGATTACTTTCAGCACTGCATTAAGATGTGTTCTATAAACTTTGTGCGTGAGACTGAGGTTCCCAAACATACATTACAAACTTTGATAAAGCACTCCCCCGAGTATACCCTGAGTACACCCTGAGAACAGTATCCTTTTACAACCCCTATCTACTACTTCTCAGATATTCCAAAATTTAACCAAAATAATGACTCTATTGGATGGCTATTAGCCTCACACACTTGGTAAAACCCATGTTTCTGCTCAGCATTTTTGTGTGTTGTAATAACTTAGTTTATTGTTATTCCTGATAGTAGTAATAATAATTTCTGATGGTATGAATGAATACATTCTTTATATTCTTCTAGGTCAGAACCTTTCGCTGTTAATCAGATCCTGCTGAGTATTTCACATCTAGTTTTGATCTCCGTGCCATATCCTTAGGAAAAAACCATGTAGTTTTAATTTGATCATGAAGGTTACTGTTTGAATAAATTTTTTAGACTTCAGGCATCTGGTTATTTAAATTGACTCCGACAATATAAGCCAGACTCCCTGACATTCCAGAGCCTTCAAGAGTCAGTGCCTTCTGGCAAATGTAGTCTCAATCTTCTATTTGGTTTTAACAAAGTCAGCTCCAATACACCAGTTCTTTAGAATTCCATGCATGGTCATAGGATTTTAATAAAAAAATACTCCAGCATGAGGCAAGAATACCTGTGGCTGTAACCTGCTCCTGAATGACGTTTCTTATTATAATTCTTTTCTGGAATACTATGACCTTTTCACAGATCTTGGTCTTTTGCAATCATACAGGCTTCCACTAGCTGAGTAGTCTCTTTGTATCAGATATTTTGAATTTCTTTTATTTTCACAGTATACCTACAAAGCAAATATTATCAATTGAGTTATATAGATCAGGAAAGAACAGTAGGTGACTGGAATAATAAGTGACTTACTAACTGCTATTAAATGATATAACTAAAGTTTAAACTAGTATTTATCATGGGCACACAATAAATATCTATTCTCAACATAAATTGAGCATTTACTACATTCTAATCACTGCTCTAGTAGGTTTTATCACATAAAATTGCTGATATTTTATCTACAAAATAGCGATTTCATATGATTGAACCTAATATTGTCTTATTTGATCTGAACTATATCCTAACTAGTTTTATGAAGCAACTCTTAATGTCATTGTTTAAAATATTATTTATTTAATTAATTAACTTATTTATTTTATATTGTTTATTCTATTATAATTGTCCTGATTTCCCTCTCCACCCAGTCTGCCCTCTCCGCTGTCCATGTCCATGAGTCATTCATACATGTTAACGTCATTTTGTAAAAGAGAAAATTGAAGCCTACCTAGGTTATATAATACACAGCGGGTTAAATAGTAAATAAGTGGTGCTTTTTTCTTCCATCAGTCAGTTCTTCTTCACTATGAATGGGTGACTATGATAAAGTGATGTGACACTTTTATTGTACCCAGTGGTGACAATTCTGAGTTTGTTGGTTCACTGACTTCATTCAATATATTGAGCCCATGCTGTGCATGGAAATCATATATTCTCAACCTTTGAAGGAATATTGAGGCGGGAAACTAAGCAAGATAGTCCAAATGTGGGTTTAAAAAATACCCAAACCCATCTGAGATGGATTTTCTTCAGTGCCTTTATAGGTAGATCATGAAGACTATTCCTAAAGTATTCAGAGATTGGCTACTATTAGAACAGGATGTAGCTTTTCAAAGTTTTTATTTCTCAAGTAACTACAGCCTTTGGATAGTGTAGGTTCTGGTGTGTTTATTAAACAGTCCTTTTTACTGTTCTCACTGCCTGGAATGCCAAGTTCCTAATCCAGGATCTTTTAAGTCTTAGCTCAATGGTCATTTTCTCCATAAGACTCCAACTTTTTCCAGCTGTAAACAAACTGTCCCTCATTTTGGTCTTTGTTGCATTTTATTCTCATTCTTTGTAGATCACTGGTCACCTTCTCTCCTAAATTATGTTTATTTTCTTATTCTTCCATCCATCATTCTCTATGCATTTATATACTTCCAGTCACTGTTAACAGGTCCTGAGGATACAGAGGCAAAAAGTTGAACTTATTCCTCAAAAACCTGGTAAAGATACTGATAAGTAAACAGAATATTTCAATACAGCCATCCTTCTGTACTTTCATTCCAGCTCCACACTTCTGAAAAATGTGCTACAATCCGTAACAGTTGCTCATGATGGTTATGACTCGGATGGACGGTGAGGACTGATGGAAGAGGAAAGGGGGAAATGAGGGAAAAGATATGCTCCCCAAACCCCAGAATGGAGGCAGGGAAAATACGATGCATGTCTTTCCAGTCCAGCCTCCTCAGCTGGGCCCCAGTGTCAGAGGTGAGCACAGGTGGTCCTCCTGCACTTGGAGCATCCATGAGGGTGGTGCAGGGAAAACTTTTGGGAGCTGAGGTTTGAACTAAATCATGAAGATGAGATCACCAAAAAGTAACAGAGGGTAGGAAAGTCAGGTGGAGGGTATAGGTAGCACCCAAAAAGGCCTGGAGGTAAAAGGCAGAATGGTGTGTTGTATGTGTGTGAAGTTTGGTTTGGCTACAATAGAGGGCAAGGTGGGCAAGAGCAAGCAGTGGCAGTTTAAAAAGTCACACCTAATGATTTGGAGAATGGGGAAAGTATATGTATCTTATACCCATCATTAGGCCGTGACCTACCTGAGGGAGGTGACTTTAATGCTGTCGTCCTGGTATGCCAGACTTCTAGAACATCATTGTAGATGCTTTAGAATTGCAACTACATTGTAGCTACAGCTTGGATATCAACTCTTGTCTTTCATTTTGGGTTCGCCAGTTTTCAGGGCAGTAAATTTCAGGAGATTACTTCCAGTTCTGAGAGAGGCTGAGGAGAGAGAGGCACTGGGCAATAAGTGAAAGGGTCTGTTTGAAAGAAATAAAGGAGGCTTAAATCCATTATCACAACAACACTCAAATGCAGCATTCCTTCTCTGAATGGTATTTGTTCCTGTTTACTTTTTTACTTGTGGCAACGAGCTGGGCTGCATTTGCCATTTAGGCATAATTACTATTTTATTATTATTTTTTCACAGTTAAGTGGAGCATTTGAGCAAAGCTGAATTGCTGGGAGCTTCGGTGGAAGAAATCTATTAGTGGTATGGCTTGAAACAATACACAAAAGGCCCCTGTGTGTGGTCTGCCCTCCATGCTTTCAAATTCCTCATGTGGAACAATAAATCTCCAAGTCAGCTAGAATGCAGAGACTCCCATCCAACGAGAGGAGAGCCACATTTTTATCTTTTATTCATTGGCAGGAACATTAGCTGTAGGAGGTATTCAAATCACACTTTTATTTAAACAAACACAGCTGGATCGCAGCCTCTTAATATAGCAATTCTCTAATGAAAAATAACAACATAGTATTTATCTCTTTTCTTTTGTGTGACTCTCAATTTGCTAAAATTAGGCAGACTTCAATCCCATACAAAATTGGCATGTTTTCATGACCAGAGCTCATCACAACTAACTGCAAAATTATAATGGGGATGTAATTATAGGAGGGCATGTGAAATACACATCCTTTTGCTGCTGTAAGCTATATGGGGTTATACAATTATGTTATAATAACATCATTTATCTTAAAGGAGTCAGACAGCTGACTTCATTTATTTAACTTGCATACTCCAATTATGTGCTATGTCAGTTTAACGTAAATGTCTTACCCAAAGAACATGGTGTAATAATAATGGTAATAGCAGTAATAATAATAGCGCACATTTGTATGGGGCTCTCTGGAGCACAAAGCATTTTCACAATTGCGATCTTGCTGGGGCCTCATAACTACTCTGTAAGTTGGGCATCTAGGCTGGTGATTCTATGTGCCCCATTATACTGGTGAGAAAACTGAGGTTAGGAGAAGGAAAGTGGTGAAGATTACACAGTTAGTTAGTAAGTGGTGAAGGAAAAGCTTAAAACTCAGGTTTCCTGACTTGACTTTTAGGGATCAGTGCGCTGCTGTCACCAATGGTGCCAGATTTTAGAGAGTGTGACATGTTTGTTCTCATCTCTATTTCTACGTTACCTTACAAACATCATTTAAGGCATGCACACCAGTCTGTGGTGGTGGGAATCACAGGTATTCTTTCTTTGATCTTGGCTAAATTCAGTTAAATTTTTAGATCCCAGATTCTTTGTCAGACAAAAACCAGCTAATGCCTACTGAACAGTTGCGCAGAGTTCTTATAAGAATTGAGAAAATAATGTTTCTAAAGTACATGGGTGGGTGCTTAGAAAATTAGTTTCTTCTCTTTCTCAACAAGGCAAGAAAAAAAATACTTTCATTTTACATGTGATGAAGTCGCTGTACATTTTGCATAACTGACTCACCCAACTCACCAAGCTAGCAACTGGTAGAGCAGTGAGAGGAATTCACCTCCTCCTCTTTTCAACCTACTCGTCATTATTTTTAATCATATTGTAGTGTCTTTTAATGCTCTTAGAATGACACTTTTCTTGTTTTACAGACTGGGAAATGGAGGTTAAAAGATTTGTCAAAGGGTTATAAAATTTATATTTGGTTGAGTTCTGCTTAATAGTTTGGGGGACTTAAATAGTTAAATGGGAGAAGGTGGATAAGGTCTTTTTGGATGCCTTCAATTTACAAAATATGAAACTTTATAAAGTTCATTGTGGTTCCTAGAGGAACCATCAAAGACATGATTTCTGTAGCATCAGTGTTTCTTTTTTTTTAAATTTATTATTTATTTATTTTTTTTAATATATTTTATTGATTATGCTATTACAGTTGTCCTATTATCCCCCCTTCATTCCCCTCCACCCTGAACACCCTCTCCCACCCACATCCCCCCCCTTTA